>VCII01000802.1:0-600000 GCA_006030095.1 Triplophysa siluroides | reverse complement strand
CTGTCGGGCTCAACAGCAGGTGTCAGGGCGCTGTATTACGCAGCTCTGCTGTACTGGATCCTCCACCGGAACGTCAAAGCCAGAATCTGCATCAACAAAATGCTGAAGCTGTCAGATAAATCCCCACAGGTGTGTGAGACTGATGAATGAAGCTGAAACCGTGATGAATGCACTATTAAACAGGGAGGTTTTGTTATCATAGGGGCTTGTTCTCAAGGGCTGGATTATATTGACATCTGAGGTGGCGGAGAACAAACCTCAGGCCATCCGTTACTTCGACAGCGCCGGTCAGGACTCTGAGAATGTGTTCGGGCTCATGGGAAAGGTGCGAGATTTTTCATTTCTGTACAGAAACTCTTCACGAACCTCAGGGAGACTGAAATGTTTCTTCGACACAGGTTGAGTTTCTCATGGCGAAACAGAAGCAGCCGTGCGCTCTTGATATGGTGAATCAGATCAGTTTCTCATCCAGATTTCGTCCCAGCGCTCAATCTGAAGATGAAGATCTTTATGTCTCTGCGTGACTGGGAACAAACAGAAGAGCTCGCTCGCAGGTGATCTGAATCACATACACCTGTTAAAGTTCAATGAGATTGTTTGAGATGTGATCCAGTGCTTTTACTTGAAATGAGCAGAATTCTGGAGAGAGATGAACACGATTTAAAAGCTCTACAGATGAAGGCTGTCATTGCTGCGGCTAAAGATGGAGATACGGGGCTGGTAGTTCTGTTTTCATTCTACCTCATGATTTACCATAGATAAACAAAACAAAAAAATATGGATCATTTATTCACTCTCATGGGTTTGTAAACCTGTATGTCATCTTTTGTGTTCTGAAGAAGTAGGAAAGGTTTGACATGACATGAGGATGAAGAAATGATGAGAGAATTTTGGATGACCAGTCATGAGAAGATTGTTTCAGACTGTTTATTTACTTTAATTGAACATGAATCTTTTGAACTTGCATTTCTTGTATATTTCAGGTAAAAAAGCATCTTCGGTCTATAATAAATGCGGTTGAGATCACTGAACCCAATAACAGCAGCTTACAAGTAGAGATCGCCGCACCCATCAGCAGACTGGTCTGAATTAAACACTTTATTTCTTCACTTGTTTTTCACATTTCTTTTTTGTTTGTTAGAGATGCGACTGTCCTCACTGGAGGCTGTCTGTATTCCTGAGTGTGTGTTTCTATGACACTCTTTGCCCTTGGGTTGTCGGGGTTCTTATATTTGGCTGTCCGGCTGTTGTTTAAAGCAGTGTGTTCTGTCATGTGTTTAGTCTCTTCTACGGTACGAGGATTTCACATGAATCTTTTCTCAATCGCAGTGTGGACACAACACAGAGATCCTGCAGATGTTGACCGCATTCATGCGACGGGTTTCATCACGCTCACCTGCAGCGTCTGACGTCATGTGTGAGCTCGGATATCTGCTCGCTCTCCAAAACATGTATAAAGAAGCTCACGAATGTTATTCCACAGCTCTGAAAACAGATGATGAGTCTCAAACAGCTTAGTCGGTACAGAACCTCTTCACATATATCGTTATCAGGGGGAATCTTACAGAAACTCTCATCACTTGAAACATTTTAGGTGTCAAATTGACAATTAGGCGCATGGCACCTACACTGCAAAACATACTATGTACAATTTTTCAATATATTTGTATGTATATATCTTTATCATATCTGTAGCAAATTCTATTAAAAATGATACATGCAGTACATCCAACATATTTATTTGTTAATGAAAACGAAATAAATGTGTAGGCTTTTTGACACGCGTGTTAAACGTTGTTTTAAAGGACTGATCAGATGTTTACTGATGTGCGATCAGCTGGAGGAACCCAACAGCTCGCCGCCTTCTGTGAACTACAGGAGTCTTTGGGAAATATTGCGGTAAAAATCTGCAGATTCTGCGGGAGTCTCAATGTTATTGAGATGTGTAGATTTGTCATGTTGTGTTTGACAGGAAGTGCTTCTGCTGAAGGCGGTGTCGCTGAGAAAGCAGCGAGGGGATGAGGAGACGGTGGTCCAGCTTCTGAAGGACGCTACAGAGCTTCATTTCTCCGCTCTCCATGGCCTCAGTTACGGTGTTGAATATTTGAGAATCCTGGACGTCCATTTCCTCCTGCGCATAGTTCAGATGCACATGGAGCTAAATCAGGTTCCCCCAATTTATAACATTTTTATTTCACAACAACATAAAACCAAACTTTTTTGTTTTCTGTTGCTGGCAAATGAAGTTAATGTAAAACTTGATTTCATTCATCGGGAATGAGTGTTTGACACCAGCAGCACCTGGGCTTTAATCCCATCTTATTCTGTTACAGGATCTTGATCCAGGAGTCCCGGGACAAACTCAAGCGTGTTGGCTGAAACACTCACATCGGATATTAGAAACGATCATCAGGGCTGCTCCGGGGATATCAGTGAGCTGTTATCATATGGCCTATGTCAAATTTCTCCAAGGCAAGTGTGAAACTTGTGGAAAGGAAGGAAGGAAAGAAAGAAAGAAAGAATGAAGCAAAGAGAGAAGGAATGAAAGAAGTCTGAGGTGTATTTCTGTGTGCAGGCGATGTCCGAGGATCTCAGGGTCTGTTGGACGTGTGTGTGGAGAGAGAGTTAAAGACGGCGGAGGTTCGTCTCCTTCAGGCCCGACTGCACCTGCACACAGGACATCACAGCACTGCTCTCAACTCTCTGGAATCTGCCGCCAGCATCAATTTCCAGGTTAAATGTTAGACACAGAACAGTTACAGTGTTGATTTCCGTTGGAGTTTAGACGTCACATCAGGGGTCCTGTTCATCTGTTTTTGTGTTTGTTTGTTTTCAGATCAGAGATCAGATTCAGTTCAATCTGATGAAAGCTCGAGCTCTTGTGAGGTCTGGAGATCTGAAGAGCGCCATCCAGTGTCTGAACATGGCCATGAACACGCCAGGTGTCCGTCCGGCTTCAGAGGCGTCACAGTCTTCTGTCTGTATCAGAGAAAGAGTTTGTGTTTATCTGGAGCTCACGGAGGCGTTGAGACTGGACGGTGATCAGGTGCAGTGTGTGTGTGTCTCTCCGGATGAGCTTTGATCATGTTTAAACTAAAGAGACCCCAAAACATGGCCATCGTTCAGGTCTGGAGCAACAGGAGGATGATTCATTCTCAGATCTTTATTTCTGATTCTAGTAAACCAGTTCAGTTCTCATGTGTTCAAGATGTTTTGTCTTTTATTAGCATGAGGCCGCTAAAGTCCTGCAAGAGGCTATTCTGCGTTTTAAAGGAACGTCTGAAGAAACACGCATCACGCTGGTCAGTGTGGATCTGGCTCTGATGAGAAATGACGTGGACGCCGCTGTGGCCATTCTTCAGAATATTCTGCCTCACGAGTCCTCTTACATTCAGGCCAGAGAGAAAATGGCTCACGTTTACTTGGAGAGAAAAAACAACAAGAAGCTTTACATTGCCTGTTACAGGTGAGAATGACATGACGTCTCTATATACTGTAGATTCGATCAAAGCAGCTCTCTGTCAAGTTTATTTTGGCTTTTAAATATATATTTTATAATACAAAGAATAAAACATGAAGTATATTTTAAGCATTTAAAAAAGTATGAAGCCAATTTCTGGGCAATGTTTCAACCCAACTCTGCATCATGGTCGTATATTTGTTCAGATCATTTTAATAAATGTGTTTTGATAGCTTCACAGTTTAATATGAATCTTAATGTTTCAGAGAAATGCGGTTACCAGGAGCTCATAGCAGTGTCCTGCTGGCTGATGCCTTTATGAACATACAGCAGGTGATCTACATTCACAGCTTCAGGTTTATCATTTCATTCAAGACTTTATAGAGCGGTCCGGTCAGATATTCCGTTCTTACAGCCAGAGGAAGCGCTTAGAATCTACCAGGAAGCAGAGAGGACGTCACCTGAAGACACTGCGTTAGCCATGAAAACCAGCCGTGCGTTTGTGAAAGCTCATGAATATGACAAGGTGAGACACTGACACGTCACTGGATTACATCAATGTCATGAACTTTTGACTTTTACTCATGTCTGAAGAAAATGATCCTTTGTTTTTTATTATAGTAAAAGTGAAGTAGCCAAACTTTCGGGCTGATTCGTTATCATCAGTTTTACTACGAATACCACGATTGAACTATAGTTATGGTGGATGGATGACATGGTGTGGGATTCTTTCAGGCGGAGCTGTTATGAACGAGCTCTGAAGTGGACGAGCAGGACTGTGTGCTGACTTTGGAGCTGGCTGATCTTCTCTGTAAACGTCAGGAGTTTGAGAAAGCTCAGCGGCTCCTCCAGAAAGCATTGGCATTGGAACATGAACACGGTAAAGCATTTGTCTTTGTGAAGTATTAGACACGGGAATAATGGCTTTCTAAATGTTCTTGTTTTTGCTCTTGCAGCTTCTTCATTGGATGTCATGATGAATGACGTGAAGATGTTAAGAGTGTTCGGGAAAGTTCTGCGTGTCATGGACGAGTCGGCTCTGGACGCTGTGCAGAAGGTCTGTGAGCTTTTCCAAAAACCTATCAAAGCAAAACTGCTCGCGTGTTCTTCAGGTTTCTTCTTCTTGCGTCAGGCCCGTGATCTTCAGCAGAAGATTGTGAACAGGGTTAGAAATGAGCAGCCGGCGCAGTTAGAAGATCAGATGAAGCTGTTGGCAGACATCTGCTGTGACGGCGCTCATGAGTTTCATCTCAGACTTGAGCTGGAGATGGCCAGACGTCACTATACAGACGCTTTAAGCTACAGTCCAGACAACCAAGAGGTCAGGAGATTCCAGCAGATCTCTCTCATACATGAAGAGAAGGTTTGATAACATCTGTGTGTGTGTGTGTGTGTGTGCAGATCATCCTTCATCTCGCTCGCTTATACTACAAGCATCAAAAACTGGATCATTGTGAAGAAATGTGTCGTCAGACTCTGAAACTTCATCAACATCACACAGATGCATCAATGGTGTGAAGTATAGGATGTTTATCATAAAAGAAAAAGTTTAGTCATGTCATCATTAATTGTATAATAATGTGAGGGATGTTCACGGTCTTTCTCTCCTGTGGGATTCTTAAAGCTCATTCACGTGTTCGTGAAACATTACATTTACATTTACGCATTGTGCAGACGCTTTTATCCAAAGCGACTTACATTGCTTATCCTATACATTTTACATAGGTATTTGCAATCCCCTGGGATCCAACACACAACCTTGCGTTGTTAGACATGTTTCCTGAAAATGTGTTAATTTGATTGAATTGACACTAAACCTCATTAATTCTCATGTGATGTGACTAAATGCAGTTTGGCAGTTTATAAACAACCACAATATACAGGTTTTGAACGACATGGAGGTAAATTGTTAAAGGGACAGTCTACCCAAAAATGTCAACTCTGTCATCATTTACTCACCCTAAAGTTTTTCAAAATCTGTATACATTTTTTTGTTCTGTCGAACACAAAGAAAGATATTTGGAAGAATGTTAGCAACTGGCATTTCTGGGGATTGTAAAAAACGGTAGTCTCAGAATTGTTTGTTATATTGCTCAAAATAGGTTTTGTGTTTAACCAAAAAATACTATGGCAGTCAATGGTGCCCCAGAAATCTCAGTTGCTAACATTCATCCAAATGTCTTTCTTTGTGTTAATTACAACAAAGAAATGTATACAGATTTGGAACAACTCAAATGTGAGTAATTCATGACAGAATTTGGTGAACTATCCCTTTAATAGTTCTTTACAGCAGTGGTTCTCAAACTGGGTGCCTTGCCCTCCCGGTGAGCTCTAAGATGGATCTAGGGGGCGACAGATTTTGTGGTATTTTATGAATTGTAAAAATGTATCATCAATTGTATGCAATCAAACATCAGAAAATAAGACAACCAACCAAATATGTTTTTGCTGTCATTCAAATTCTGAGTTTCAGATTTTAAGTCTGTATTTGGGGGGCCGCAAAGCGATGCACACTACACAAAGGGGGCCTTACAACGAAAACATTTGAGAATCACTGCTTTAAAGTATGAAAGATTTTTTTCCTCAAATGTCTGTATGATTTCATCCTCAGTTGTTGGCTGATACTTTGTTTTGGAAGAATCAAAAGGACGAAGCAGTCCAAATATATGCTGATATTATGGAGCGATATCCAGGTGTGGAGTTCACATAGATATGAACATGTAGTCACATGTAGTCACATGTAGTCCCTCATCCCCTAACACTCAATGTCAAAACAATCATTTTCTTCTTTGTGTCTTCACAACAATACATAACATTTGATATTCATGCATGTGTTTAACTACAGTCGCAGAAGTCACAGACCTGATTTGACTGTTTCAATATGGCGGACGACTTGTGTTTATGCTGCCCTTACGTGCTCTCGAAAACTGGATAATTCCCACTTCAGCCTGGAAATATTCTATGGAACGATGTCTTTTAACGTTAGCAGAGACTTGTAACGTTTAACGCTACTAAGTAAAGGATAATGTACAGGCAGCCGGTTGTTATCGCAGAAATATGCCCCGACAGTGTGATCAGGACCCAACGCAAAGCGGAGGGTCTTGTATCGCACCAAAGGGGCTTATTTGGCGATAACAGCCGGCTGCTTGAACATTATCCCGCTTACTACACGGCTGCTTGCCACATGAGAAATAAACTGGACATAAAATGTGAATTAGAAAAATGTTATTTGCTCATTTTTATCAAATGCAGACCTTCCACGAGAAAAAGCCGTTTAGTTTCGGTTTTAAAGTAAGAAACGACGTTCAAACGTCACGAACAGGCCAATTGGTTTAACTATTTGTTAAAGAATATCATCTATTTTATTAAAAGACATATTTATATTACATTTTTGTGTAATATTAAACTGCCCCTCTCAAAAGGATTTGCAGTATCCGGTTACAGGGTGTTATTAGTTTTGAGCGGTTGTTATTTGAAAAGAACCACCCTTGGACTGGCCAAACAGACATAGCACAATCATCTGGCTTACGTCTATTTGACGTCTGCATTTACATCTGCAAGACATCTGCAATGCATAGTTTGCTCATCTGCAATACGTCTCGGAGACGTCTGTAGTACGTCTGTAAATCATCTTTACATCCATTCTAAATCATAAACATCTTACAGACATCTGACAGCAGACGTCTCCGAGACGTATTGCATATGAGCAAACTATGTATTGCAGATGTCTTGCAGATGTAAATGCAGACGTAAATAGACATGAGCCAGATGTGTGTTATCAGGGAAGCATTCAAATAAGCCGTGTAATAAATACTTTTAATGTTACTAAATCCAGCCGCTACTTCCGGGTTGAAGTGGGAATTATGGCATTTCCGAGAGCATGTGAAGGCAGCATAAGCAACCAATAGAAACTTCTGCTGATGTTGGATCTGTGTATATGACACTGTGTATATGATATCAAGTATGTTTCAATGTAATAAACACACAGTTTATTTGTGTTTAAATGACCAAAGAAGATATTTTAATTCGACTGTATTTTCTCTGTTTTTCATCAGATAACATTCATGTGATGGTGAAGTTTCTGCATGTTCTGCACAGACTGGGGAATGTTGATGCTGTGCCGTCTGTTTTTCAAGCGTGTGAAACGTTCTGTCCGCTGTCGGTTAGAGAAGCAGCGTATAACTACTGCAAAGGTCTTTACTTCTGGTCAGTATCAAACATCAGCCTCATACATCTACAACCCGATTTAACACATGATTTCTGATATAACTGCAAATCTTTTATTCTTTAGAAAAACTAGATCAATATAGTGTATTTGTCATGAAGTGAGCCATGTGAACAAATGTAAATCTCTCATAAAGAGCTTCACATGTTTCCAAAGTTATTACATGATTTTATCTTAGCTTTATGTGTGTGTTTTGTATTGTTTTAATGTTGTGACACCAGGGCCTGTTCCATCCAGACTTACAGACTGAACATGTAGCTCATGTGGTTCTAATATTCTTCATATGAAATTGAGTTGTTGTTCTCAGGTACGTGTATGAGGTGAGAGAGGCTCTGCTTCATTTAAATAAGGCCAGAGGAGATTGTGAATGGGGAGAGAGAGCCGTAGAGCTCATGGTCCAAATCTGTCTCAACCCTGACAAGGACGTTTTTGGAGCAGAAGTTCTAGATAAAAGACAAACAGACGTGAGGTGAGTTTGGAAATATGGACGGTTTCATCTTAACAACATTAACAAACGTCACTGCGCATGCGCACTTTTGTGACCACAGCTGAACTTCCGGTACACATTCACAAATCAAGGAAGTTTGCTGCCGTAACATGGCCGCAGCAGGCGACTTCCTTGATTATTACACCAGAATGGGAGTATAGTTCCTAATCATATGAATATCAACTTTTCATTTTCCGCCGGTCTTAGCACACGATATAAGTACAGAAGACTCGAGTGTTAAATAGGAAAAATATCTTTGGTCATTTTTGAACGCGATGCTACTGGTCTAATTGGATTCAATGATCTATGCTACGCTATGTTAAGTGCTATCGCCAGACCCGGAGATCTGCTGAATAGACTCCAAAACGAAAAGTGGAGTGTTCCTTTAAATGCACCGAACTACAGGAACCTTTGAACATATTGTTTATTTAATAAATGAACATACAAAAAAATTCAACAAATCGTGTATTTAATACAATTATTATACAATCAAATAATAATACAAATTAATATTAACATAAATAAAATAAAATAAAATATAAATATAAATAGTTATATATTATTAGACACTAGCCAAACACAAACCGGAAGTTAACTGGGCGTCAGGCGTGTCCGATGAAATGGTCTATAGAGAATGTTTGCGTTGGCGTCGCCATCTTGGGAGGATCACACTCCACTGCTATTATTGTTTTGATGTGTACCGTTACTTGTTTTGTTTGATAAATGGAGAAATCAAAAGTGAAAGAAACCATGGGCTTTCCTGAACGACTTTGCGTAATCTATTTGCAGTTTTTAACACAACAAGACCGACCTACCATGGTTAGATTTCCTGATCAAACAAGAAAAACAAAACACTGCATTGAACGCACTCGCAGCCGTCCTCCCAAGATGGCGCAACATTAACATTCGATTAACATGCTCTATTGAAGCACTTCTGTATATAATGTATTGCTCCTTTAATGTTGTTGCTTAGGTTTTTATGTCTCTGACATCACAAAGGTCTAGATGTTTAGTCATTTTTGCAGTTTGGCTCCAATAAAAAAAAAGTTCAGTTGTGGTATATTTCACAGTACAATGAACTCTTTTGCATTCTTATAGAATGAAGGAATAGTTTTGAGATATAAGCTGTCGACACTCTATTGAACATGAGAGGATGAGATCTGATTGTTTGTAGGGAATCAGTGAATCAGACGGGAATCAGCACAGCTCAGAATCTACTGAAGATGTTCCGCACTCGATCCAGATCTGAAGAGCAGAAAGTCCGACTGCTTCAGAATCTGTGTCTGATCTACAGCAAAGACTCCAGACAGATGGAGAGAGCCGTGCTGGATCTCACAGACATGCTGTCCAAGAACGTAAGACTGCTGGATGTGTCCCGTCTGTTTTCTGTTCGATACGGTGTGAATGATCAGATGAGTGTTTCAGCTCGTGTCTGGTCTGTAGGTGATGTCGGAGGCATGTTTGCTGGCGGCGGCTCAGGGTTTTCTTCAGTTAAAGCAGATCCCCAGAGCCAGAAACTTTCTCAAACGTCTCACTAAGATGGAGTGGAACGAGTCTAATTCAGATGACCTGGAGAACGCCTCTCTGCTCATGGCAGATATGTATATAAAGATGGGAAAATACTCACAGGTGGACAAACTGCTGCAAAACTCCATACGGCACAATAAGGTCCGATCGTGTTTCGGAACAAAACTGATCTGGACTCTGAATGTTGCATGATGTTTATTATTATTCTCTTGATTGTTTTATTCAGTCGTGCAGTAAAGCGTACGAGTATCAAGGCTTTATGATGGAGAATGAGGAGAGATATACAGATGCGTCGCTGCAGTATGAACTGGCCTGGAAATACACCAGCATGATGGATCCTGCCATCGGTGAGGGCTTCTCATCATCTCTGTGTCAATTCAAACTGATTCTTATATTTCATTATTTCTTTACACTGATTTTTGTGAATAAATGTAAATGTTAATAATGGTTTTGAATGTGTTCGCAGGGTTTCGTCTCGCCTTTAACTGTCTGAAGTGTAAGAATTACACACGGGCTGTTGATGTTTGTCGTCAGGTGTGTGACAATATAAACCTGCTTCAGTTCTTACTCTGTGTATTAGAGAATTGTACTGTCGCAACGATCTGTGTGATCGATGTCTACAGATGTTTTTCTGAATTTCATAGCTAATTTTAGCTTCATAATGTGTCCCATCCTAAATGTTTTTCTTGTTAAATTTCACTCAAATATCACATTACACAATTAAACTGCGTTGTGTTTGCATTCATTCATATTGATCATGTGCTTCTCTGTAGGTGTTGCAGCGTTTTCCGGACTATCCTCAGATTCAGAATGAGATTCTGACCCGAGCTCAGGCGTCCCTCCGTCCGTGAGCTGTAGTCATGTGTTCTCTGTTCTCTCCTCACACACTACGGTTTTCTGAGAGAGATGTTCGTTAGAAAGACCAAATTCACATTCGGTTTTTCTTTGCATAGCAGAGGAAATGCAGGAGGTTAAAATGATGTGTGCTTATAAAACACTGATCTAATGTCAGTTTACAGATTCATATACGTACAGAAGAAATATCTGTTATTTAGTTCTGAATGAAATATGAAAATTCACAGGGGAATTTAAAGTGTATGCTAAACATCTATGATGACAATTACCTTGATTTCAAATGATGCTTCTATACACCACCTTTTAAAACCTTGAGATTAAAATTTTCACTTTGTCAAATATTTACTAGAGTTCTGTAGTTTAAATTCTACTAGAAAACCTTTCTGTCGGTTAAAGGTGCAGTTTGTTAAAACCAGGATCAAAACAACAACAATGATTGATGACGCTGTGAAGGAGCGTGGAATGATGGGATCTGTTGTCTTCAACTCCACCGCTGATGGCCATCAATCAGAAGTCATGTTAGCGGATGAGGTAAAGTTTTATAATGTTGTGTATAATTGTGGTCCATAAATAAGTGACTACTCGAAACAAGCTAGTGGCTTTCTAGACGCTAGACACCACTTCTGCATTTGTCCAAGACACTGTTGTCACGCAGTTTCTACGTCAGTAAAGGCGTAACAAAGGGGAACGCGGACATGACGCCATTGACAGGCGACTGCACAGCCCCGTGTCACGGTTTAGAATGGAGATTTCTCACGGTTTACAAGTAGTTGGAAACATTTGAGATATTGTAAGTACTCAGCTGAACAAAATATAACACTAGCCTAGTGGTTTTTGGATATTTTACTGCAAAATTGTTACAAACTGCACCTTTAAAAGCAGTAAGAACACACAGGAACATTTAACAAACAGTTACATTTATTCATTTGGCAGACGCTTTTATCCAAAGTGACTTACAAGTTGAGCATATAAACATTTTGTCTGCACGCTAAACAGTACCGTTAGTTTACAGTAACATCAGACAGAATCTCCAAGAGCAATGTTTTCAGTCCGATCTTTCACCAAATGATAGCTGATTCAAAAGCTCATCTATTTCAATCTGGATGAAGACAGAGCCTGAAATGTTTAAGCTGTGATTTTTTTATATTTTATTGTTGTTTTATTTTTAAATTCAATAATTCAGGGTCACTTTGCAAGCCAGCTGTGCAATGACTCATGTTAAACTTATGTTGAATGTTAAACTTCTCCATTCAATTCATTATACATCTAGATAAAGACATTGATCAGATCTGAATTTATTTATATTGATGAACATTTATGTTTAATTTGTGCAGTACCGCAGTCCTCCTGCTGGGGGTGGCGCAGAGTTTGTTTTGTGAGTTTATAAACTTTCTTGTTCTGGATGGGCAACACATGACCAGTGCTCAGGGACCTCCCAGCCTGAATTTGTAAAAGGCTTGTTGTTTTGTTGATGGTGCTCAGTCAGAATCGATTTTTTTTTTTCTCTAATCTCTAATAACTAGTTGTAAGGCTGGTGCCAAGGTGTCCACACCGAAAGGCCACCACATCCCGAGAAACACAGAACTTCATCCAATACAATGAACTCCCCACAGGGTTTGCATCTCCACTCAGACAGCACACAACACTGAATGATGATTACCAACTCACACCTTTACATCTGTTCTCTTCTCCTCCTCTCCTCTTTCTCTCTAACCGAACTCAGAGCACTTCAAAGCTCACCCATGAACTGGTTATGACAAATACCATATTTTATATGAAAAAAGATTCTTCATATGCATGTTTTGTATCATTTGAAATGTTTCAGTGCGATTGATACAACGGTCTCATTTCCACAGCAGTTGAGCAGATCATAACACAGGTTTGAGGCTTTAAAGATATTCTGCTCACTGTTGAGTTTGTGTCTTCGTGCAAATGCCCATTTGTGGCCTGATCAGATCCAGGACAGAGTCCTTTACAATGTAAATTGTTGTTGTGTGGAGGAAGGGTATTTTGGTCTCGGTATTTAAGGGAAGCTGGCGAAATGTTCAGGGGAATTCTTACTAAGATGAACCCCATGGTGGTGCTGTGTCTGCCTTCGCAAAATGCATCTTAGACTCGTAGACTAATCTTTGAGGATTTGATGTTTTGTTTTCATATTTTCTGAATTGAATTGTAATTGGCAAGAAACATTTACCTGACTAATAAATTGTCATGTTTGAATTTGTTCTGCATTATTCAAAGTTTATTAACTTTAGTAGATCACGCTATATCCTTTGTGACCGCAAATCTATGTTCAGGTAGTGACGGACTAAATCCTGTATTAGGTGGAGCATTGGGGCACGCCGGCTGAGATTTTAGAGCTCCGCCTAACTACTTGGCATTAGTTTAAGTGTACTTAGACTGTTGGGGCTAATGTTTCCGTTTAGAACAGCACATATGACATATGTCTTACCAATCTAAATAGGGTAAGTCTCAAACCTCTGGTTGTTGGAATATTATTCTAACTTAGTGTACATGGGAAACTATGGCATGATTATACAAAGCTACCATCAGAGGAAGTAAGATTGGTCTATTTATCTCTATGGAGTGGTCATGACCTCTGGTTGGAAATAATCATTACTTTAATTAAGTTTTATAGTCTAAGGGGACTAGATAAAAAAATACTCTCTAAGTATTACTAGTCACAGAACCTCTGGCAGTGACCAAGACTGATGAGGTTGTGACCGTGAGATCCGCGCGTAACGGCCGGCGCGAGACTCTAAGCGACACTGAGAATCGGATGAAGGAGTGTAATTTAGAATAAGGCAGAAGAATCAAACATTGACCCAAATTGCATGATTATTATCACATATAATAATCAAATACAAATAAAATCATTCAACGAGGTTTTCCTTTTTATCTTTTGGAGTCAGATAAATTACGCAATGTTAAAATAACGTTAACTGTAACAACCCAGAGCGCTGGAAAGACTGAACGCGTGCATGCCTTCGCCATGCCACTTGGACACCGCCATTGGGCCAGTGGGTGGTTGGTGGTTCTTCTTTTCACACAGTTTTTCACCACCTTACAAGTTTTTGCACAATGCACAAAAACACTTGATTTTCACAGTTATGCAGATGGATATTCCTTTCAGTTTTACACACCCTGATAATATTAGGATCAATGTTATTATATATTTCATAAAAACTTTGAATTAGCTATAAAATGTATATTTTTAATGGTAATTTTAGTTTCATTTAGCTGTTTTGCTATGTAATTTAATAATAATAACGAAAGTATTTATAATGTAATGTTGCTATTTAGGTTTTTTCTTTCTTTTTTTTTTTTCAGTTTTAGTTCAGTTTTTTTTAATAACAATTAAAAGGATGAAATTTCTAGTTTTAATCTAAGTCTTAACAAAAGAAATACTTATGGATATAAATATTAAAATAAGTGGTTTCATATTAAAATTAATTAAAATAAAACTGAACGTCTCCAATGTAATTTCCCTAATAATAATATTAAAGCAAAACTTATAATACTTACTTTATTAATAGCTTAATTTAATTTTTCTACTTTTTAAGTTTCAAAATGACATGTTAACAACGGAATAGTCATCATGACTTCATTGTTCTTACCATTTTAAGATTTGTTTTAGACAATTTACGTGTTTGTTTGCCATGAATGAGAATTGCTTGGATTTTAAATGAGCTTAAATTTAAAGTGCTCCAGTGCTTTAAAAAAGACTTACACAACAGAAGACAAAATGTATATCTGTGATGCAAGATGCATAATTAGAGGGAAGACTGGAGAAAGAGAGAGTGAGCGAGCGAGCGAGTGAGAGAGAGAGAGAGAGAGAGATTGTGACAAAGGAAATGATGGTGTCATGAGCTCTAGTACCTGTATCCTAACTGATTGTGTGGAAGCACATCAAGTTTGTTGTGTTGAGAACAGAAGAGACAGACATTACTGCACTGAACAGCGCTCGCAACCGTAAGTACCCAACAAACTTTTCCTTGTCAAGCAACACTTCTCATTTAATTCTGTGGAGTAAGTTCTTTAAACGTCGTTCTTGGAATACCAAGTGACCAGACTACTTCTCATTTGTCATCGTGAAAATGCTTGTATTATGTTTACTTTTTAACAGATGTCCATCTCCGACAGCCCTCCGTCTTCCAGCTGCATATTTACACCCCAAAATCCAGCCTGCACCTCTTCGGTCGGCACCCTGTCTCTAAACTCCGACTCCACCGGACCGCCACTCAACGCCATGGCCAATCAGATGCCTCAGATGGACGGGGGTTTCTATGGCCAGTCCGTGGGTCCTCAAGGGCTTCCTAAATTTCCAGATCCCCGGAACATGGAGCAAATGATGGGTTTGGGTTACCTGCCCTTCTCCTCCTGTCTGACCTCCACAAACACTGAACAAGCGGGACAGCAGGGTCACACTGCTCAACAGGTACAAGAATCCCTCATAGTGAACGAATCTCACAGTCCAACATGTTCTTGTCATGAGATCCAGCCTCACATGACACATTATGGCACTGCACTTTTACGGCTCTGTTCTTAAACCTAGTGTGCGGCCTACATGGGTAGGATTTTAAGGCATCATAGGTCCGTTCCTAAAACAAAGATTGCAATATTTGACCATGTTTTTACTCTTCTTTGCGCAGGATTTCTCTCAGTTTCTCCTGCCGCCTCCTGCAGCGACCCTCCATCAGTCGGACAGAAGCGCGGGCATCCGTAAAGACAGCATTGAATATCGCCTTCGCAGAGAGCGCAACAACATCGCTGTGAGAAAGAGTCGCGATAAAGCTCGCCGCCGCATTCATTTGACCCAGCAGAGGGCGCTGCAGCTACAAGATGAGAATCACCGACTGCAGCTGCACATCCAACGCCTTTCACACGAGGTGGACACGCTCAAACACTATCTGTCGCAGCGCCACCTACAGGTCAAAGAGCAGGACATGAGAGGAGAGGACAACTGTTGAGAGCTATTGGACTGTGGAGGTCTTTTTAAACAACTCTTCCTTGCAAACATTTATTCTGATTGGTTTTCAGTTCAGTTTTGCTCTGTAAATATCTGATATGGAAACAATTGTGTGTGTGTTGACTTAATACAGTGTGATTCGTCATGCAGACCTGCTCTGAACAGAGGTCAGACTCTTTTTACATACATATACAGTATATATACACCGATATATCCGCCAATAATAGGTATCGGTGGATTTGATTGTTCACACTATTCGGCGATCGGCCGATAGTTTAAAATCAGCTGACGATCAGGGCCGATATTTGTCAATCAAAAGCCGACACGAAAATGCAATGAATTTGTGCTCTGTGTATAGAAAATGTTTAGAAACATCACCAATTTGATGTTCAATATTAATAGTCATTATGAATTATTAACATTCAGAAAGTCAAGAAATATTCAATTATCTTTAGAATTTACTTCATGCAAGTTAATATAACCTAAACTATCGGTACCGGCAGGTATCACTCTGAACAATCGGTAAAGGTATCGGCGGAGAAAGGAATAGTATTGATGCATCTATACTATATTGAATGAAAAGTGAAGTTAAATATTGGTTATTGGGATTATTTAAAGTATCAGTTTCTCTTCTCCCAAGCCCTATAAAGAATCCACGGTGAGCAAAACACATTGTCTATAATCTACACAAATAGTTCTCTTAAATCTAAAGCAGGTGCATATGCTATTACTTTGATGACCGTACAGATGTCTGTTCTGTTAATATTAGGAAGCCTTATAGATTGGGAATTGAGTCTGTAAATCAATCACAATTCATTTTATTTGAGTGTTTTGCATTTTGTTCAGTTAAATCTTGATGTCTTGTAACACATCAGTTGATTTCCAAATGTTTCATGTCAATTATTCTTCAATGACTATGTTAATACAAAAGAAAATCTCAGAATCTCAAGTTGCATCTTTTTATATTTTATACAAGCGAGTTGAGTTTAACCCCCAATCGGCCATTGAAATGTTGACTTTGGCTATTTGTAGAATTCACCCCTGAAGTCTGCATTGATTGGAAATGGTGTTATTGGCCAACACGAGAACAGAGTTACATCTTTCCTCTCTTCAAACGGACACAATGACACGGTTATTTGAGTGGGAAGGGTTTATGCCCAGCGCCCGTGGGAGGGATGAGATTTCAAAACTATGTGGGACACTGAGCCGGTGATAGAGAGGTCGAGTCTTCCTGTGGCTTCCACTGCAGGCGCAGGAGATACTGATAGCGAGTGACAGTGGAAGTGGATGAACTTGCGTGACTTTATCTCTTGTGGTGGTGTGGCAGCGGGGTATCTAGGTGTAACAGCAGATGACTGGAGCTGATAACACAGACCTGCTGAAGCACTGATGGGGCCAAATGCTGTATTGATGTGTCCACTGCAGCATGAAAACGTGCCCATTTGTTGGTTCACAAGAACGGTGCTGAAGAGTTTGTGTGTTGTAAGTTGAGTCTGTGGGGCAATCTGTGTTCCAGGGCCTGAAATCTGGCCACAGTATTAAGAAAGAGCAGTTTCAACTGAGAGTCTGTTACACAACACAGAGCAAGAGAACAGGCACGGATAAAACACCGCTCACCATCCTCATTCATGTACACATCTTTTCAGTACAGATGATAGAATCAGAATAACAATATGAGTTGGAATGTACTGAATAAGATGCCGTTTATTTTAATACCCACTATCTTTCTACTTCCTCTTTTTGCTTTAAGAAGCACTCGAGCCGGCTCCACTAAATCTGATGGTTCATTTTATTCAGCACAATCCAAAAAAAGAGCTTCAGATCTTTTGTACATAGTTTTTACAATTTGCTTAGGGACAAATACTGCAGAATCTTGAAGACTTCTTTATTTGAAAACATACTGTTCTATCTGTTGCTTATATTCAAAAATGTTAGTCGTTTGTTTAATGTTAATCATTAAAAAAAGAAAAATCTTGCGGCTCAAGAAAATTAAATGGTAAGATAGATTTTAAAATATGATTATACTGTATATTTTAATATACATTTTATTTGATTGATTTATTTATTGTCCGGTCAAGGTTTTTACTAGAAAGAGCTGACAGATAAAACTCTTTCCTGAATATCAGTTTTTGCAGGACCATCAGCAGCCATTTGTTTATAAGTATTTTGGCAAGCTGAGAGATGTTCTGAGATCAAAATACAGTTGTTTTTTTACCCTGGAACATTATTTTTTTGTAGAAAATACATTCATAAATATATATTATTTTCCTATACTGTATGTTAATTGTCAATGTATTTAATTATTTCATAAACATTTCAAAATATATAGAATAACACACATGAGTTATCACAACTCATTGAGTAATGGGATTGCGGCTTTTCGTGTATTTAATACCATAAGCATTTGGTTCAAATAAATTGTATTATATTTGTTTCACAAGGGCCCAGCCAAAACTTTTCCAAGATCAGGAGGAATTGATATGTGAATCACAATAGCATGCACTAGAAAGCCTGAACTCCCCATTAACTGTAAAACTGTCACTTAAATCTGATTGGTTGATTGATTGTAATGTTGTCCCGGAGTAAACGATGATGTTGACCCAAGAACATCTGATGAGTATTACAGGACGTCCACTGCTGTTTACAGAAGTGACCAACACAGAACCATCAGTACAAGGGTTCATTGATTCATTTGGACCACATTTTTGATTTTTTGTGTTAATAGAATACATTGAGATTTCATGCAATGACAAGATAGTGTCCTGTGTTAGTTTTGAAGTGAAGAAAGTGAAGACAAAACATGTTTTTTTTCTGCAAAGGTGTGGACATCACATGCTGTGTCTGAGTATATTGTTTACAGTACAATAGATGATCTAGAGCAGTGGTTCTCAACCTTTTTTAGGCCAGCCCCCCCTATCCATTTTCCAGGTTCCTTTCCGCCCCCCACAAAAATAATGGGCTAAATGTCTTCCTAATAATAATAATTATTTTTTTGTCGATTATAATTTAATTTTAAACGCATGTCACTGAATTGGGATGATCGGTAATCTGTTTTGTCTTGTGAAATACCAATAAAAATAAATAAAAGCATGTCACTGAAAGTCAAATAACAGATTTGATTGGCCAGTTGGAATATTACCATACTTTCTGAAAGAGCAAAAACGATGTTTGAACTGAGTTTCAAAACGCTTCCTAATGCATAATGAAAACCTAAAAAGCTGCTTAGATTCACCTAACTTAAAAAAATGTAAGTGTGTAATATTGTGTAAGTTTATAGGCCTAAATGTGTGTGCCAGTGTGTGCTTCCATCAGAGGTACAATACCAGGTTTGTCATTAATAATTTGTGTTCATAATTAGGCAAATGAAAACAATACAATCTTCTTACTAGAATAAACATATTACAACGTAGAAATGCATTTATTTTTTATTATCTTGAAACAGTCCAAGCAGTGTACATTTTGGGCTCAGATATGACGATGATTAGATAAGTAGAGAATTAACATCCTACCCAAAGAGGATTACAATATATTAGACTGAGTTTATGCCTGACATAACGTTTCACATCATAAATAGAGTTGGCATAAATGTAATTAATTTTAAATGCTGTCATTAGAGTGGAAGTGAGTTTAATTTATTAAAAATATTTTCCAAGGCTTACAAATAAGTGTTTCATGCAAACTCAATTGTCAAATAATGTGCAATGAAAGGTACAGATGTTACCCTCGGAAAAATTTGCAGGTACCCTATTTGTCACATTTTTTCGCCCTCGCTTTAGGTTAAATCTGCTCCTACAGTCAGCTGACGTCAAAGTAACATGACAGAGCTCTGACGTCGAGTGTGATATGACACTACGTGAGTGTATTTTAGTGTTCGCCGCACTGCGCGTGTCTATCGGCATGTGACCAGAATGAGATGTTTGATCTTCAAACTCTCTCACGTTTGATGCCGATCGGTCTGTGCTACTAAAGATGTCAAATGCACATTTTCTGTTCACAGACGACTATGTTAGTGGTAAAGTTCTATAACACATTAAAAACTTGCTCGCATCGCTCCATCCTACATGAAGTTGTCGAACATGTCAGTTTGCGCACCCAGCATAGACATAAACCGGCGCAGTGCTTGTACAAACACGTACATTACTAGCACACATGAACGCAGCTCTCCATTAAACCTCAATGCGCCTGTACAGGACGAACTGCGTCCAGTAAGAGAGAATCCCGTTATGTGTTCGCGCTCGCGCATCACGGTTATAGTTTCCTTTATCGTGTTCTACCAAGAAGTGCAAGATGAAAGATTAGTGCACAGTTTGAAGTGTTTTTTTCACGCGCGATGAGGCGAGGCCTCGGCTGTCGCTTTTTCTCATAGCGTCCAAACGCTTTGTACAGTCAACGTGGTGCTCGCATCTCGGGGAGGGCAAGAACTTATTGATATGTTTTTCAATAATTGGTTAAAGCCCACGCGGCTGCCGCGAAGAGCTGCGTCCGGGGTGAAGAGGCAGGATTTTGGGTGCGCGCGGCGATAACTGTCGCGCTCAATTTATGAACATGCTATGATAGGCTGAAATCATCACGTGGTGTGTGCGTGTGTTGTCAAAAACATTAAACCACAGTTTGCGCCCCAGCTGCTCCTGATGCAGATCGTGATCTTTTGCAGGTACATGTTTAATCTTGTCCTGCCTGGATATTTGGTGTAAACTTGTGAACGCACCCAAGGAACACCTGAACGTCCCCTTTCAAAAATCCTGCCTCAATCGCCGCCCGACGTTCTCTGAACGCCCACTGGGGGGCGGTACAGCCCGCATTGAGAAGCGCTGATATAGAGGCTGTGTCCAAAATATCCCACTGTCCTCTTATATAATACCATGTTCCGTTATCGAGTGCACTCATTCCCCCATGGTTCCTTCTTTTACAGTTAGACTAACTAACTCGGTGTCCACATGAATTGACTCTTTTAAGAGGACTGTGATGGTGAAATACTGAACGCAGTTAGCACACTAGAGATCGCTTTCTTTGATTTAACTGCAAGAGACTTTTTCCTCACAACATTCTCAGGTGATGTGGCAACATTTGAACACATTACTGTTTAAAACGTTTATCGTTGCATAACGTGTAGCTACTATTACACACAACAGTGGACAGACACTAATAGAAGGTTAAATGGCTCCCTCAAGCGGCCGCGGGTCTGTACAGGCGCCGAAGTTTTCCGATGTTTCTCGAACGCGCCCGATGTCGCGCGACACTCGGATCCAGTCGTGCCAGTTTTTCCGCCCCGTGCTTTTCTCTTCCAGCTGGAGGAACCGGATTCGTGTTTGTTTGATCGTCGCTGTATTTACATTCGTGTGACACGTGTGTGTGTTTCTTCATGTGTGGCGAACAGAAATCAGCACGTGTAAGTGAAAGAATGACGCTTTTGTGTCGCCGGATTTAATGCGCCGGACTGGGCCGAACGAGCCCCAAACACAGCAGCATCATTCTGGATCAGCTGGAGTTCTGCTGTGAGATCAGACCGTGATCAGATCAGATCAGCATCAGACGCACTGTATCTCCTGCGAAGACATCAGCAGCCGCCGGTGAGACTCATCATCAATCTGTTCATCTTTAATAAATAAGGTCATTTAAATGGCAGGACACGTGACTGATGTTTAGCGTTGCGCGCGTGCTTATATGTTTATTCTGTGTGGTAATTTAGACTTGTTTGTTTCTGTCTGTCATATGTGGCAGACATTCTTTAAGGCCTCTTGAACATCACCTCACGTTTTACATTTACAGTAAAATATGGAAAATTACAGACTAAAGAACATGAAACACACTTCATCACCTTTAAGACTGTAATTTTCTGTCTGTCTGTCTATTCCATCTGCCTTTGTGTCATCCCTCCATCCATCCGTCTCTCTGTGTTTCTCTCTCTCTCCATCCGTCTGAAGTGTTTCTGAAATAGAAATATTCAGTGCATCCCTCATTTGATTTAACGCTTCTGTAACTTTCTCTTTTACAGGTTTTTCTCTCTTCCTGGGAGACAGAGGAAGAGAGACACAGACAGGTGTTTTTCCTATCGGCGGCCGTACGGTAGGGACCGGAGGATTGTCCTGCAGCCTCGCCAAACGATGACATCACCCTCATCCCCTCTGGGCTCGCCATCCCCCTGCCCACCCCCGCCCCCTTCTCTCCCCTCCTCCCCCACGCCGTCGTCCCCCGCCCCGTCCAGCCTCCCGCTGCCCCCCGCTCTGCCGCCCACCGGAGAGGTGATGGTTCTGGCCCTGGGCCGTAAGAGGCAGAGGCTCCTCATCGGCATGTCCATACTGCCCAACCTCTTCCTGGCGTTTCTGTTGTCCTCTGACCCGCTGCTGACCCTGGCGTCACCCTTCCATTGCCGCCTGCCGGGACCCTCGCCGGTCCCTCAGGTACCGAACGTCTCCGTGCGAGCAGAGCCGGACGGAGGTGTAGGTCAGTGCAAGCGGGACGTGATGATCAACAACACACTGTCAGGTCAGACAGACTGCGACGTGGGCTTCGACTATAACGTCACGGAAGGACTGAGAAATAATATTGTCACAGAGGTGGGCGGACTTTCGTGAATCCTTATGTGTGATCTTGTGATGTAATAATGTTGATGAAAAGTGTATCGTTAGAAAAAATCCATGTTGGATTTCCTTTCACTCAATTGTAGAACATTTCACTTGTTCTCTGGAGTAACCGATATCATGACGGTTCTAAATCCAGCTTCTAGAAACTCTTCTTTTAACTTGTATTTGGCCCAGAACACTTAACTAATGAGTGTTGACATCAGTAATGCATATATCTCAGTTTCACCTCCAGTCCCGTTTATTTAGTCACAGTGAGAAAGATCAAGAAGGTTAATAATGTTTGTTCATTGTGTGGGCAGAGACCGGACGGTTCCCCTCCCTGAACACAAGTTACCTATGTACAGTAGAACCGGTTTGGTCCCTCCCTGACGCAGGTTTCTTGCAGCAGATGCATTCCATGCGGGTGTGTGGAGATGAAAATATGGCACGCGTTGCATTTCTGCTGCAGTGTTTTAATCTCGTTACACGCTGAATCTTCAGAAGCTGTTTGTGAGCAGAAAGACTCAATCAGCACGCTGTTCAAACCCTCTGAAGGACGTCGAGCCACATTTGCCGTAGACCGCTGGGGATTTACCACATTCAAAGCAAAGTTTACCACAAAATCTGTCATTTCTTCTCTCATGTGTAAATCTTGCTGCAAAGCAGCTTTACATGAAGAAAGACAAAAAGTAAACTGGAGATGGTGGTCTAGTGGGTTAAACCACTGAACTGGTAAATCAAAAGGTTGCTGGTTCGAGAGCAAGACACTTTACTCCACGTTGCTCCAGGGGGATTGTCCCTGTAATAAGTGCACTGTAAGTCGCTTTGGATAAAAGCGTCTGCCAAATGACGGAGGCAGCCCGGGCTGGGATGATCAGTTGATCAGACTATCTTCGGTGGAACACAAGAGAAGATATTTAGAGAAATGGTTTTGTGTTCATACAATGGAAGTCAGTGAGGTTCAGTGTAGTTTGATTCTCAACAGCCCTCAAAATATCTTCTGCCGAAGAAAGAAAGTCGCACAGGTTTGACATGAGGATGAAGAAATGATGGAAGAATTGACACTATCCTGTTAAGCCTGGGTGAAAACGTCCACAAAATCCTTTTTATTGTTTCATTATGAGCGCAGGATGTTTTTGAATGGCACTGTTACTAAAAACAGCCGCGGAGAAAAATCAAAGACTGTTTCAGAGAAAATGTACTCTTTATAGGTATGTGTTCGGGTCAAATTTCGGTTTCGTTCTGTGAAGTACTCACAATCTTCTTTCTATTTGCATTTATTTGCAGAAAATGAAAACTGAAGATGCTCTGTATGCGTTCAAATCTCAAATACTGCACAGAAAATGATTCGTTTTTTATATGCTAACCTGGATTTTTCTCAGTTTTCATGCGTCATGCTGTCAGTCTTTCTCATTGCTGTCGGATTACTTCGTGTCACCCCTGTGGTATGATTTTGACGAGATTCAACCGGAACTGGACTGAGCTGACCACACCACAATACATCTAGAAATGCTGATTAGAAATGAACATTTGAAGCGGTCTCTGAAGTGTTTCCGCGGCTGTCTGTGCTGAAGCTGATCCGTCCTGCTCTTGTTTCAGTGGGATCTGGTGTGTGCGCAGTACTGGCTGGTTCCAGTAGAGGAGGTTTGCTTCATTCTGGGTGTCCTAACTGGCAGTCTGGGTTTGGGCTACATGTCTGACCGGTAAGAAAGCCTCTGTCTCTGTCTCTGTCTGTGTCTGTGTTATCATTTCCAATCCATTTCAAAGGTTTATTGAAGACTGGTGTGTTTACTTCTAGATTGGGCCGACAGAAGTCTCTGCTGGTCTCTCTGATGCTCACTGTTGTTTTTGGCGTGCTGGTTTGTGTCTCGCCGTCTCCGCCCGTCTTCATCACCATGAGATTCTGTCTGGCTGCTGCGAGCGCTGGCGTTTACATCACGCTGTACGTCACACGTAAGTCAGACACGGGTGGAATGGAACGTGCACACAGACGGTCGGCTCTGGATACATTGTTTTGTGCCGTGGTGATTACAGGTTATGTAAGGGTGAGACAGGAAAACCACAGCGCATGAGTTAAACGTGCCGTTGCTTATTTATATTTCATGTGGAGTTCTTAAAGGCACAGTAGCAGAAATCAGTCAGATGGAAAACATTTAGATTTAAATAAAAAATAGAGATGTGTGATGTGATCTGTATAAAGGCATTCATCAGCTCTTGTTTAACGGATGGATGTTGGGTTAACACAAAACAACTGTTTGTGTTTTATTTTGCTTGTTGAATTGTAGGTGTGGAACTCTGTGACCCTTCTCTGAGGTTGTTGGCGACGACGATGTCCGGCCTGATGATGTTTGCAGGTGAACTGTTCCTGTTGGGCGTGGCCCTCGGGTGTCACTCCTGGAGGGGTCTCTTGGGAACGGGAGCCGCGCCGTTGTCCTTATTTCTTTGCTACGGGTCAGTCAACTTTAAACTATGAGGTGTAGCACTGATTCTGTTTGCGTACATTTTTTCATTTCAGTTTTTGTCAATCTTTCACTTTTTGCAAACGTACAAAATATATGGCCTTTACAGTTACTCTACCCTTCGGATGTTATTCTCTCTCAAAGAGCCATTTTATCATTAATCTGAAAGTGACACGATTAAATTGAGTTCATTAGTAGATAACTACAATCTGTAGGTGGAACTTTGATATACTTGAAACGCAATTAAACTTAAGCATCACACCGAAGGTATAAATAATAACTCAACATTCAGAAGCCCTGATAGCACACATACAGTTGAAGTCAAAAGTTTACATACAGAATCTGGAAAATGCTTCTTTTCCTGAGAAACATATATGTATTTTTATAGCTTCTGAAAGACATTACTAAATGAAAAAATAAATATATGAACAAAAACAATAACAATAACAATATACACCAAAAAACATGTTCAGAGGTTGACACCCACCTGACTTGAAATGAACCTTGTTGCCTTCACGAGCATCACTGAATGTTTCTATCTTTTGTAATAGTTGTGTTTGAGTCTCTTGATCGTCCTCGTTGCAAACAGATGAATCTCAACATCAAACTTTAACTGCTGGACATGAGTCAAATATACAGAAATGCTGAAAAGGCAAAGATTGTGGAGGACCTGGTGATTGTTCTTGTACTCAGGACAAACAAGAAACCCTTAATATGACAAAACATCAAATCTCTCATTGAATGTGCAGGTAACATCATACAGTATTAAGAATCTGCGGGATGAAAACTTTTGACCTGGGCTATTTACGTTACTATTATTTGGTGTGAACTTCATGTTAAAAAATGTTTTGTAATATGACTTGTTCAGGGCAGGACTCAATTAAAAATGAACTTTAATTTTCAAAATTCCTCTTATTTTTCCCAAACGTTCAGCTTTTTCCAGATTCTGCAATGGGGATGTAAACTTTTGACTTCAACTGTACATCTGGGATATTTTTCTTTGATGTCTGCATTTACATCTGCAAGATGTCTTTTTTTGCTTATCTATTGTTTGCTTTATCTGCACTAAATCTCTGAGACGTCTGCTGTCGGATAAAAACATGATTTTATTTAGAATTTCTTATTTGTGATGCTTTTCACAGTTTGCCGTTTTATACTGCGTTTATTTTTTTCGGTGTTTTGAAATGTAAGGAAATATAACAGTTTTCGTCTTTGGTAACATCCAATTTTCTTAGTATGAGGACGAACACAGCAGACTCGGTGCTGCATCTCAAGCGTTTATCTGCTGAAGTTTAAACTGCACCTCCAGCATCATTGAGAAATATTGATTCCAAATTCCCAGTGAGACTTTGAGTGCAGCTCCAGCACATTAATGCTCCTCAGTGATGATGAATCGTTTCCGTTTCTATGGATACCAGACCATCCCACTAACACCACAGCGCCGTCGTTAGTTGAGTCATTAGTTTAGCTGATGGTATTACCAAAGGTTCTTTGAGCACTTTGACGATGTTTTTTAAGATGTGTTTGTGTTCAGTATTCCAGGGGTGTTTCCAGAATCACCACGCTGGCTTCTGCTCTCCGAGAGGACAGGAGACATGAATTCCTTCAGTGAACGGAATGAGCGACAGAGAGATGACGACAGCTTCACAGGTCAGTGTTAGTTTATGTATTCATGTGGACACGATGGGGCTAAACATCACCGGAGTGATTTCGAGGCAGCACCTATGGATTCTCAAAAAGCATTTCTCGTTCGACAGAATTGGACACGGATTCGTTCTCGTCTCCTGGTCGTCCGCGCCTGTCATTACCAGAACTGTTAAACAGCAGAAACATCTGGAAAAACCTCTGTGTGTTGGGCTTCACCTCGTAAGGCATTTCTGTTTAACTTACTAATGTGTGGATATGGTCAGATATCCTTGACGTTAGCGTCACAACGTTGTTCTTCAAAAAGCAGAACATCAGATTTATGTAGAAGTATCTACATTTCTAGCGGAGTGGTTAAGCTAGTGGTGACGTCTCATTTCAGACTTTAGGCGGTTGTAGTTCAGTTACATTTTAACTTTTATGGTCACTCATTTCTTGAAAAAAAATGTCAAGGGTTAAACTGTGTCTTTCGTCAGATTTATCTCTCACGGCATCAGTCACTGCTACAGCTCCTTCAGACGAGACGTCAAGGGCACCACCCCCAGTTTCTATTGGACCTACCTGCTGTCTGTGTGTGCGGGGGGCGGGGCCTGGCTGTTGCTCTGGACCACGGTGGAGAGATGGGGTCGTCGCGGAATTCTTCTCCTGGCCATGACCTTGACTGGAATAGCCTCTCTTATTCTGCTCGGACTTATGAACTGTAAGTGGAACATTGTTTTCACCTTCACTCTTTGGGCAGTTTGTTTTGTTCCCGTGCTGTGTGTCGCCATCTTGTGGTAGGAATGATGAAACAAGCAATCCTTGTACATGATCCAAAGACAAATGATGGGTTGCTTTCACAAATTGTTTACAGGTCTTTGAATAATGTGTGAATCAAAAGTTCTTGTGTGTATACTTGCACTTTCTTACAGTTGTTTCAATAAAAGTGTTTTTTGGTTATTTGGCATAATATAAAAATGTTGACCCAGCGCATGAAACCAGTTTCTCACATTTGTGTCCACAAATGAACGAGACTCCGTGTGTTCTTTTTGAAGGTACTATAAATAATCATCTGGGCAGATTTGATATTGATCTTTAAGGTATTTGGCTTTACTGTATTTAACGGTCACATGAATTTGTATCCCTGCAGATTTGAGCGAGTCAGCCATGACGGTGTTTTCTATTCTGGGTCTGTTCTCATCCCAGGCGGCCGCTTCGCTCTCCATTCTGTTTACCGCTGAAGTCATGCCCACTATCATCAGGTGAACACGCTATACCCGTGAGGCTTGATTACTTACACGCCGTCAGAGACGACTGGCTGTGTTTATTACAAAAAGCAGAATGGCACTAATGAATGGAAATTCATCAAAGTTGGACGCTTAAGTCATCCCTTAGAATAACACGTGGATAACGTTTCTAAGCTATGTTTGAAACTGGTGTTATGGTTTACTACTAATGATATTTTTTTTACATCATTTCTTCATCCTCATGTCAAACCTGTATGAGTTTCTTTCTTCTTCAGAACACAACAGCAGATATTTTGAAGAATGTCGATAACCAAACAACACTGAACTCCATTGACTTCCATTATATGAACACAAAATCACCGAGACATTCCTCAAAATATCTTCTTTTGTGTTCCGCTGAAGAAAGACTCGTACACATTTACAACCACAAGAATAAATGACTGAACTTTTCTTTTTAGGTAAACTATCCCTTTGAGACGTGGTTGTAATTATCGTTCTTGTGTCTGCAGGGGAAGTGGGGTGGGAGCTGTCATGGCTCTGGGTTGCGTGGGCCGCTTGAGTTCTCCTCTGATGGATCTGCGTAATCACTACGGCTACTTCCTGCATCACGTGGTCTACTCGTCTCTGGCTCTGCTGGCGGTTCTTTCCATCCTGCTGCTTCCAGAGAGCAAACGGAAACCCCTTCCACAGACACTGGCCGACGGAGAACAGTACAGACGTCCTCCGCTGGTCCGAAGGAGGAGGGATCACGTTCCTCTTCTCGCTACTCCCAATCCAGAGACCTAGCTGTCCTGCTTCAACCACGCGCAGTATTTGAGGCATCGTCCTCTCACCTTTGTAGTCAGTCCCAACACGTATCGGTGGAGTCGGTGAACATGACCTCCATCCTGAAGTGTGAGGGGTGAAGGGTTAGGAACTGGAGAGCGACACCGGCTCTGTGGCACGACAGGAGAACGGAAACACTCTTGACATCTGCGTGCAGTGCCAGTGGTGTACATCTCAGTTCTCCATCGAAGACTGACCCATGTAGCATTCAGTGGCATATTAGTTATATCAAACTTCACAAGGACAAGGGCTTGAAATAATCTCAGTGGTCACACAAATGTATTCATCGTCTTTTGACACAAAACAGGTTTAAGTTCTCACTCAAGATGGAAGAGACAAGGACGTGTTCTCTTGTAGTTTTTTAACAAGTGGCTGCTGTGAACGGAGGACTCTGAGAATTGTTAGAGAAGACAATGCTGGAATGATGCAAGAAGCCAGAACGATTGATCATATTCACCACAACCCTCTTTGTTTCAAGCACAAAGGAATATCCCAGTTTCAGTACAATGCGAGCTCTGTCGTCAACCTCTGTGACATCCCTCAGTTTGTAGAAAGTTGTGTCAGCAATGCAAATCTGGATGTTTGTCTACCTGTAATAGTTATTCTGCCCCAAAAGGAAGGTCCAGACAACCAGAGGTTCATAAAACAACAAAATTGAGCTTTAGATTTGGCATTTAAACCCTCTGCTCCGTTAAAGACCTCAACCACCCATGCTGTCATTTGATCTTAGGTTGTGTTGAACCTGAAATATTCCTTTTCTCTCTGTTCTAAACACTTAAAAATCAAGACTCCTTCAAATCCAGGTGAACAAAACATCAATTGAGTGTGGACACTGTCTGGATTATTTGCATTTTATATCTGATGCTGTTTTGCGTTTTGTCTCTGCCTGTTGCATTTTCAGTCAGATTATGAAAAAGGAATGATGGGAATTTGAGTTATGATGCTTACTCTTGTTAGATTCTTTAAATTGCACTTCGTAGTAATTTTAATGATTGTGACTACTCCTATAATAATCAAGGACAATAGCTGCGAGATGAATGATGATTGCTCAAGAATTACAAAGTAACAAAAATGCTGTGCTTATAGAAATAAATCTTTGACCAATCTTAAAATTTGATCAGATGTCTAAAGGTCATGTGTTTTGTGTTATTGTGATCATGTTCCAGATCCATTAAGCAAAAACATATTCTAAACTATAACAGTTCGTATTTTTCAAAGATTATTGTTCTTTCGTGTCACTTGTGACCATGACCATATTCACCATAATACAATTCTGGACTGCAGCGGCTGATTCTGGAAACCTCTCAAGGTCAGTCCCTGTCTGCTGTCGTTCAGTACGTCACCATTAAACTGTTCATGTTTGACAAAACCGTTAATCCAGCGGGTCAATAAAGAGTAATCTTGTTTATGAGATTCTTGCCCGGCATATATTTCACTTGTTGCACACTTCCACCTTGTTGAACGCTTTGACCTTTACTTCTCTGTTGTCTTTACTTTCATTCGATGTCTTTGTCACACTGCTTGCATTCATACATGTCTGTTGGCAAACACTTGAGTTCTGATAATAACCTTTTGGACAATAGTGAATGTAATAACTTTCATCCCATAAAGAATGATTCGAATGCTTTTGATCTATGTGTTGGTCATAATGTCAATCACCTGTAAATAAAACTAAAATAACCAAATGGTGTTTTATGAGTTCAACTTCAGCAGTGAATGATGCTGTTAACAGAGGCTCATAGGAGGAGGGTTTGGAAGCCAACCAAACGTTTGACCCTACAGAAAGACGATAGCCCCTCTAAAGCAGATTCACAGCTTGTCTTGGGATAGACTGAGCAATGCTTTATACTTTCATCACCGCAATAAGACAATGTCATCCATCCCTCTTTCATTTATATTTGTCTTTCAGTGTCCACACGTCCATGGATGTGCTACTGTCTGCGGCTTAACCTGCGGGCGTCACTTTCCAGGAATGTCACGGGTTATCTTTATACCCAATGACTAATGTTCGGACAATAATGTGGCTGTCGGCCAGGGCTTTATTTCATCTGTGGCTGATTGACCTTGAACGTGTGACATGTCTGAACCTGTGCTAACTATGACAGCTGAAGCTGTGACTTTGTGTTGATCTTTAGGAATGGTTTCTTCTCTTATTTACAAACATTAAATGAATGAATACTATCTAAACTTAACTGCCGTGTGTTGTTTAGCTTTAAAATCTTTAACCAATGAGAACAGCTTAGTCTACGACTCCACATAAACTCAACACTGTGGATGTTGTTGGTGTATTAAGAGAGAGACCATGAAAGACAGACAACTCGTTGGTTGAATCTCAAGAGTTACTTTATTAGGACAACAAACCATCACAGGTCAAAAATATACACATTTTCATTTGTTTTCTTGGCTAACAAATGGTTTGATTACAACAGTTATTTTGGATACAAATGGCACATGAAGAATGCATTATTGTTGTCATTATGGGATAGCAGTTGGCATGGATATGACTACCATGTGAATGACCAGTCCATATGATTGGTTTGACTCAAATCTGAATGAATTAATGGAGCAGAATATGTGACGATGACTATTTATTATTAGTGAAACATGGGGGATGCTGTAATGGCAGAGGAAGTCAGACAGGGAACATCTGGAGGCCCAAACTCGCCCCTTTGACATGAAGTAAGAATGTTTCGCCCCTGACCTTGAAGAGGAATATGTAAAAGGATTCATTATCAGTCGAGACGGAGACAAAGTCACCTGCGAGACTTCTCATGGCAAAGAAAGTTGAAGTTAATCTGTGTGCAAGAAGAACTTGTAGGCTTGAATATTTTACATCATATTTGTTTTTGAGAGATGGTAACTATGAAGCAGATGTTCATCCTCGGAATCCACCAGAGTTTGAGGATGTGGCGATGTTCACCTTCCTGCACGAGTCGCTGTGCTGTTTAACCTCAAAGAGCGTTGAAGAAGTTGTCGTCGCCTACAGAGGAAAGAAGAGGACTGAAGCTCCTCCATCTCTGACAACGCCTATCAGTACATGCTGTCAGGTGCGTCTACTCAACACATATCAGCATGGTCAGAAAGTCATTGTTCATGTCATATTTCATATCACTTCTATTGTCCTTTACAGACAGAGAGAACCAGTCTATTCTCATCACGTGAGTCTGATTCTGCTTTATAAGGTGTAAACTAACAAAGAAATGTTTAGACTTGACTGTAGTTATGTTTGTCGTGACTTTAAGGACCTTTTGATTTGAAGTTTTATGCTCAAATTGATGATTGTACCTTGGCATAAATGAAACTTACTAGAAGTGTTATTTTAAGATTTGGTGTCTTTACTAGTATTCTGAAATGTGAAAAAAGTAATTATAGAGGCAGCAGGGTGTATAACTACTGACTAGTATATAACTACTGAGTGGAGAATCTGGTGCTGGACTGTGAACACCAAGAAAGTCATTCAGTACTTCTTTAGCATTGCTGCTGGTGGTGGCAGGAAGAAAACCAGTGACAAAACGGTTACCTGAAAAGAATGGCTACTGATGTGTGTTATATGAAGTATACAAATTCTAATTAACAGAAAAAAAGAACATGTGGTATTTGTTAACTTTTTATGTTACGTACTTTTGCTGTAGGAAGCTTTTGATGTGTTGGGCTTCACTCAAGAGGAGAAGAACAGCATCTATAAGCTGATTGGTGCCATAATGTACTACGGCAACATGAGGTTCAAACAGAAGCAAAGAGAGGAGCAGGCAGAGGCCGATGGCACTGATGTGTGATGCGTCGGGGGTCCCAGAGCTTCCTGAAGGAAGACGGGTAGGCCCTGACCAGCTACCTTTCACGGACGGGGCCTTATCTCTCTTACTGGCGAGAGGCCATCCGGATCGGGTACCACCGGGTAACGCAACTTCCTTAATTAGGGATGCGCTGCAGAGGCCACTTCCTACACGGGGGGAGGAATACAGTGGATATAGATATGGTCTCGCCCTTAGGAAAGATCGCATGGAACGTGCGGACTGAGTAGTTAACCGCGAGGTGAAGGTCCACCTGGGGGAGGTCATGGGTTACCAGGAGTGGGAACCAACTCATGAGGATACATCAGACGGAACAGCCCAGGGAGGGGGTGTTGCATACGTCCGGTAGCACTAGGTCCGGTTAGAGCCATCTGAAGGCTCACATGTTCTCCCGGCATAAGGGGGAAGGCTGCTCTGCCCAGCCGAACCCCCGGGGTGGTGCTTGCTTTGTGATGGATGGAATGCCTGTTCTTAACCAAATAGATGGGTAAGAAGGGAGGCGGAAAGGATACCTGTTCTTAACCTAGGTAGGGTAAGAAGAGAGGTAGATAGCACACTGACCCAACCTGCTGAAGGGTGGGAAGATGCTTTCGCAGGCATACGCCCAGCCGGCTGCCGGTCCTACACGTGGCCATGCAGGACGCGGGCTTATACCAGTTTACGCGGAGTCACGAAGGTGTTTGGGCGTAGCCCAACCTGCAGCTCTGCAGATGTCTGCCAGAGAGGCGCCCCTGGCCAATGCCAACTGGGACCGGGATGCCGTCGTGACGGCGTCCACGGTCTGGTGCGCCAATCTCTGTTTGGAGACAGTCCTCCCTGGTGACCTCCGAAACAGACAGAGAGCTGATCAGAGCCCTAAGCTCTACGTGCGGTCCAAGTAGAGGCGCAGCTGGCATGCTGGACACAACATGAGTGGGGTTTGGTCTTGCTCCCTGATAAGGAGCACCTGCAAGTTCGCCACCTGGTGGTGGGAACTTTGGGCAAGTGGCCGGGACGGGGTCTCAAGATAGCGTGAGACTTACCGGACCCTAATCTTTGGCAATCGGTGGACACGGAAAATACTTTTAAGACCCCTACCCTCTTGGAGACGAACGCCAACAAGAGAAGCGTCTTCATCGTGATGAGGAAGAGCGGCCTCTCTGAGAGCTCGAAGAGCCTGAGCCCGCCACGAGGGTACGGAGCGCGATCGAGGCGAGTCCGCCTTCACGCGCCCCTTAGGGATCTACTGATCAGGTAGTGCTGCCCTAGGGACTTCCGCCACTGAGTAGTGATGAGTGGACGCTACAAACACTTTCAGTGTGGAGGGGGAGAGGTTTAGTCTCCAGTCCCTTAGGAACAGCCTGTTCCGATCGAGCATCTTCGTGGGTCTTCTCATCGAGAAGAGCACCAGGATGAGAAGGGGCCCCGGTGGTAGGGGCCCAAGCCTGAGTGATGGCTCCACCACAGGGAGGGGGGGATAGCCAACTCAGGATCTTCTCGTCCTGTCCAGGGGCCAGACATGGGGGCTCCAGAGGTCTGGCCTGGGATACCATAACGTGCCCTTCCCCCGAGAAAGCAGGTCTTTCGTCAGGGGAATCGGTCAGGGGGGAGTTGTTGTCAAGAGCATTAGCTCCGAGAACCAAGTCTGGTTGGGCCCGTCGGGCGCAAACAGTAGTACTTGATGTTCCTCTTCCCTGGCCTTGCACAGGATCTGTGCAATGAGGTTCACTGGGGGGAAGGTATCCTTCCACTTGTCGCGCAGCCAGCTATGCGCCAGGGCCTCCGTGCCGAGGGAGGTCTCGGAGGATGTGCCAAGGCGGGAAAGGGTGGTGTTCAAAGAGGCGCCTGAGCCTGCCCGAACAGCACCCCGAGAGCTGGAGTGCGCAGAGGTGGAGTCACCACTCTCCACAAGGCGTCAACTGACGAGAGAGCCGTGGGCTGTCTGGTTCAGATTGCCGGGGATATGTGTGGCCCGCAGGGAGCGGATCACCTGCTGACTCCAGAGGAGGAGGCACAACTCTAGGCACTGATATGCCAGCGCAGACGGGGCCTCGTCCTTGTCCCGATACTGCGTGCCCGTTGCACACTGCGCCCTCAACCCTGCAGGAAGGTGTCTGTCGACATGCCTTCCAGAGAAAAGGTCTCCAGGAGCCTGCACGGACACAGGCTTCCTGTCCACGCCGTAGCGCGAAGAGAGGGGCAGTTTCTGCCCGCAGCAGTGCAAACTCCCGGCATCAGGGACACCGGAAAGCCCACATGCTTTGGGCAGGAGTCTATATCGAGCCCCCAGGTGGCAGCCAGCGCTGGGGGACAGTGCGTACACTACCGCCCCATGCTCACGGCAGCCAGGAAAAGCATGGCTGGCATTTTCGACGTCCGATTTTTCCTGATCTCGACCCCCCGAAGGAGGGAGCTTCAAGGAATTATCAGAGTCAAAAATGCCAGTCAGTTACCCTCCAACGTTGCAAGGGACATCTCATCATCACGCGCCGTTTCCGACACGTGATTGAGGAACAAGACAGTTGGACCGTCTTTTGGGGAACGATCAAACGAGCGAGGTACGAGCGGTCCGTGAGCCAGTGGCTGGCGGACTAGCGCTTACAATAGTCCTCATGTCACCCTCGGTGCTTGCTGGAGCGGACGGCAGGGCCGTAGTCCTGCGGTCACGAAACGGGGAGCAACACAAGGTTCCCGGGGGAAGACAGCCGCCTATGACGCAACTTCTGAATCGTCATCCGCCCGCAGTGCGGGCAGAACGTATCCACAACAGCTGCCTCAACGTGCTGGAAGCCCAACACCCGAGGCAGACATCGTGTCCTTCCCCCTCCTCGATGAGTGTGTTGCACCTGAGAGAACAGCGGGACATGCCACGCTGGAGAAATTTGCTCTTTTAGAAGGGAATTGCTTCCTCTAGAAAGATCTCGAACACTTCTGGCACCGCCGAGACGCCCAGGGGAAAGTCGCTGCAGGAAGGGACAATCCGCTGCACCACGTCGTGAGAATCCGGCGATGTAGATACGAGCAGTTGTAGTCAGGAGCGAAGGCTCTGAAGAACAAAAGGTAAGTGAATGAAGCACGCCGGCTTCCTTTTATACCGGACATCCGGAGGCGGAGCCCGGCATGCAAATTTCATTCGCAAATTTCATTGGCCTTCTTTAAAAGTAGTCAGAGTTGATAGGTTCTCAAGGGCGAACCCCATCTGTCGTCTTCGATACAACGTCGTATAATATACAATGTTTACAGCATTTATACAGCACATACAATTTCCTTTCTTGTGTTGAAATACTTATTATTGAACCAGGTATAGAGAAGGGCTAGACTTTTGTCTATTAGGTTATCTCTGGCGATCTGAGGCCCCCTCCCACTCGCCAAAACCTTTTGACAGCAACTGGAAAAACATTTAATAAAATGGCCAAACAATAAGTATATTGTTTTTTCATTTTTTAAAAGGTATTTCAGTGCTCATTTTGTCTTCATTTTAAATTATTGGTCATCTTGATGCCCCCGTGGAAGTCAGATGGGGCCCCCCTGTTGAGAACCACTGGTATCATGATCAACATGAGGTGCTAGTTGGTGGCAGGTGTTATAAGAGAAAAGGATATTTTAGAGACCATTTTATTCAACAAACCTCTGTATGTTTCGGCATTGAAGAAAAAAAAAACCATTTGGCCCCATGTTCTCCAAAAGAGAACCTCAGGGATGGTGAATAAAACTTTGCAGTATCCTGAAATACAGATTACCTCACGGCTTAAAATCATATAAACCCGAATGTATTCAGTTAAAATTTTCCCATTTCCTCCCATAGTCACATGTCTTTACATGTAGGTTAGGTGAATTTCAATTTGCTAAATTGCCTCCAAGTGTGTAAGTGAATACGGATAACACTGTTTCTAAACTACTGTGCTGATTACTAAATACTGATTCTCACCATGAATATAATCATAGAGACTCAAATGGCAAAAAATTAATAAAACTTAGAACAAGGAAAGGAATCTACTCATAAGTAGAAGATCATGTCTCAATTTCTCTTACATTTTTGGTATAGTTCAACACCTTTGAGTAGCTGTGTATTAACTTCACTAATGAGAAGTTGCAGCAGTTCTTCAACCACCACATGTTTGTGCTGGAGCAAGAGGAATACAAGAAGGAGGGTATTGAGTGGACGTTCATTGACTTCGGCATGGACTTGCAGGCCTGTATTGATCTTATCGATAAGGTGAGTTTTTTGACTGAGAGGCCCTAAAATACAGGACAATTATTGTAACTACTGGCGCAGACTCAGGTGTGCTGCATGCAAATGCCAAACAGAGTCCTAGAACCAAATAATTGATTATTTTATACCCTTTACTTACACACAATTTATTTAAATGTTTCTTTTATTAGCCAGGATGAGGGTCGTCGCAAATCTGACATTTGACATGCATCTGCACGGAGTGGAACAATTAAGCAATGAGAACGATTCAGCGCGATGGAAGAAAAGCGTTCTTAGCTAAAGGATCATTTTTTTATTTGTTTCAGGCTAAGATAACCTGGCCCACGCAGTGCAGTCTGCCCGTAATAATTCTGATCTGCTGAGGGAGCAGTTTGAGGAGGAGCAGGAACTGCAACGTAGTCTCTCCAAAGCAAACTCTGAGGTGGCCCAGTGGAGAACCAAGTATGAACTGATGCCATCCATAGGACTGAGGAGCTCGAGGATGCAAAGTACAAAACAAGAAATACAACATTTACCTTTACTATTATAAGGTCATTTTAATAAAAACCTCATCTTGCAGAAAAACACATTGAACGCTTTTCCACCATCGTGCTGAATCATTCTTGTTGCTTAATTGTTCAACTCCATGCCAGCCGGTAGACAACCGTGCCAAAAGTTCAGAGCCGAAAACAGTTTGTTATAGTGCCATTTCGAACCAGGCTCACGTGGAAACATAACTGTAACCATTTTAGATTGTGCTTAGAAAGGTGGCGAGGGTGGAAAAGCACACAGAGTTTTGAAATCCTGTTTGTTCATGTAGGAAAAACTTGCTCAGCGCCTCCTGGATGCAGAAGAAGCTGTGGAAGCTGTCAATGCTAAATGCTCCTCTCTGGAAAAGACCAAGCACAGACTTCAGAATGAGATTGAAGATCTCATGGTTGATGAGGAGAGATCCAATGCTGCTGCTGCTGCTCTGAACAAGAATCAAAGAAACTTTGACAAGGTAAAAGTTGTTCTACTCATGATGGCGCCGCGAATGGCAGCTACGGCGCTGAGCTCCGCAATGGTTCCTAACAAAACGTATGAAATACTTCTCATCAGCCGCATCAACAAGGACATTTAAAACTCTGCTACATTATGCTTCACTGAAACCTGGCTAAGTGAAGCCATTCCGGACAACACGCTTTACCTGCCTGGGTTCCAGCTGCTCAGGGCGGATCGCATTCCGGAGTTAACGGGGAAAACGAGAGGCGGTGGATTGTGTTTTTACATCAACGAAAGTTGGTGTTCAGATGTAACAACGCTGAAAACGGTATGCTGTCCTAACCTAGAGGCACTTTTCATAAACTGTAAACCTTTCTACTCCCCGCGGGAGTTTTCCTCTTTCATCCTCGCGAATGTGTACATTCCTTCGCGTGAGCGCAGCGCTTCAACAACTGGCCGAACACATAACAAAACTTGAGCAAAAGTATCCAGTCTCTGTTTTAATCATCCTCAGCGATTTTAACAAAGCAAATCTCTCCCGTTAACTTCCAAAATACAAACAGCACCTTACATGTCCCACCAGAGACAATATCTTGAGGGAAACTCAAACAGCTTCGTCACACCAAAGAGGATGCTTACAGAAGTGGGGATAAAATCTTGTATAACCAGGCCAGGAACAGACTAACAAAGGAGATCAGAGTGGCTAAAAAAATAATATTCTGAAAAGCTGAAAAAACAGTTTTCAGCCAACGACCCGGCGTCAGCATGGACTGGTCTGAAGAACATCACCAAGTACAAGACACCACCCCCACAGTCTGTGGAGAATCAACAACTGGCTGACTTGAAAAGACCAGACTCATACCCGCTCTGATCTGCAATTCACACATTCACCCACCCCCCATGCATCCCCCCTCCTGCCTTCCCCACCATTCTACCTGCACTTAAGGTATACGTAGAGGATGTGAACCGGGTCTTCAAGAAGCAGAAGACCAAGAAAGCTCCAGGCCCAGACGGTGTTTCACCTGCCTGTTTAAAAGTCTGCACCGACCAACTGGCCACCATCTTCACAGAGATCTTCAACAGATCTCTGGAGCTGTACGAAGTGCCCCACTGCTTCAACGCTCCACTATCATTCCGGCCCCCAAAAAATCTGACGCTCTCATGTCTGTGGTTATGAAGTCGTTTGAGAGACTGGTCCTGGCCTACCTGAAGGACATCACTGGACCCTTGCTTGATCCTCTTCAGTTTGCCTACAGAGCAAACAGGTCTGTTGATGATGCAGTCAACATGGGGCTGCATTATGTTCTGCAACACCTTGATAGACCTGGGAATTACGCAAGGATCTTATTTGTGGACAGTTCAGCCTTTAATACCATCATTCCTGACCTTCTCTCAGACAAACTGACCCAGCTCTCTGTGCCCACCTCAATCTGTCAATGGATCACTAACTTCCTAACAGAAAGGCAGCAACTAGTGAAGCTTGGGAAACTCACATCCAGGACTCTCACAATCAGCACTGGTGCCCCTCAGGGATGCGTGTTCTCCCCACTGCTCTTCTCACTGTATACAAATGATTGCACTGCAAAAGACTCCTCTGTCAAGCTCCTGAAATTTGCAGACGACACTACCATCATCAGCCTTATCCACAATGGAGACGAGTCTGCTTACAGACAGGAAGTTGCTGAGCTGGCTGTCTGGTGCAATCACAACAACCTGGAGCTCAACACGCTCAAAACAGTGGAGATGATGGTGGACTTCAGGAGAAACCCCCCTGCACTCCCCCCACTCACCATCATGAGCAACACTGTGGCTGCAGTGGAGTCATTCAGGTTCCTGGGCACTACCATCTCTCAGGACCTGAAGTGGGACACTCACATAGACTCCATTGCTAGAAAAGCCCAGCAGAGGTTGTACTTCCTTCGCCAGCTGAGGAAATTCAACATGCCACAGGAGCTGCTCACACAGTTCTACTCAGCCATCATCGAGTCTGTCCTGTGCTCATCCATAACTGTCTGGTTTGGTTCAGCTACTAAATCAGACATTAAGAGACTACAACGAACAGTCAGGTTTGCTGAGAGGATTATTGGTGCCCCTCTGCCCAACCTCCAAGATCTTTACACCTCCAGAGTGAGAAAAAATGCTAAGAAAATAACTTTGGACCACAGTCACCCAGCTAACTCCCTCTTCCAACTGTTGTCATCTGTCCGGCGCTACAGAGTATGACCACCAGAACATCCAGACACAAGAACAGTTTTTTCCCACAGGCTATACTCAACAACATATGCTTCCCTCCAAACGACGTCTATTTAGGGAAGGCCTTGTATACTTCAGCAGGACAAGGCAAAACCAAATACTGCAGCTATTACAACAGCATGGCTTCTTCGTAGAAGAGTCCGGGTACTGAATTGGCCTGCCTGCAGTCCAGATCTTTCACCTATAAAGAACATTTGGCGCATCATTAAACGAAAAATATGTCAAAGACGACCACAAGCTCCCCAGCAGCTGGAAACCTATATAAGGCAAGAATGGGACCATATTCCAACACCAAAACTCTAGCAACTCATAGCCTCAATGCCCAGACGTCTTCAAACTGTTTTTAAAAAAGAAAAGGAGATGCTACACCATGGTAAACATGCCCCAGTCCCAACTATTTTGAGACCGGGCATTACATTTTAAATGAGCTCATTTAGTGGATAAAAGTGTAAAATTTCTCAGTTTAAACATTTGCTATGTTCTCTACTGTATGTTCCTTTAGTGAATAAAATATTGGCTCATGTGATTTGAAATTCCTTTAGTTTTCATTATATTAAAATAAAAAAAACGTCCCAACTTTTCCGGAATTGGGGTGTAATTTTTTTCTGAGAACATCATCACTTTGCCAGTCTTTGCCATGACTACTCTAAATGATTACTTACCTATTGTTTTTAATGTATCTCCAGTGTATAAGGTGGTGCACATGAGCAATATTTTGTTTTCCAGAGATAACTCTCAGTAAGCTTTTAGAAAACAGCTTAATTTATAAAGACCAACTTTTTTTAGCGTGCCTTCTATCCAAAGCCATTTTCAAGTATTTTCCTCTCACAGAAAGGGCACGATGAAGAGTGAAGCTCTCACATGGATCTTTCAGTGTGGCTGAGTGTTGCTTCTTGATGTTCCTACCTGTAGTTCTGTAGAATAAAATGAATGCGCAAAAAGTCCCTGCTTCTCTGCTAAGGGTGTTTTGACAAGAATAGGATGCCACTGCATTCACTTTAAATACATTGGGAGATTTTATACCACTAAAACATTTGGAAGGGGGATTATCCATGATTCACTTATTGTCCATAGAAAATATTTGGAAATCATGCGCATAAAATAAGAAACTGGCATTGTTAAAACCAATATAGAAAAGTAGCAATTTACAGAATTGAAAGCACAGATTCCCAATGTTTAAAGAGTACCTAGCATGAGATCATGAAAATGCCATTTCATGCAGTCTGTTATGTTGCCGTGTTTGAAAGTAAGCTGTCTGCCAAGTTGTAAGTCCGAAGGTGAATAAATATCAAAGTTATTTGCTTGTAAAAATGGGAGTCGACTCTGAATCACACAAACGAGTCGTGGACTAGTACACCCGCGTATCTACGTCACTATACATAGTCCCCGCCTATGTTTTGCTGAGACTGCCGTGAAAACGTATTTCTCCTCCCCAAACACTGTCGCTCGTTCGTGATGCGTGTGTGTCATGTCTAGAGCCGGTGTTCTACGGTGTGACACTAAGTCCGTCTTATTTCAACTACCAAAGGAAGAACGTCTGAGGGAACAATGGTTACAATTCATTTTTCAAACGATACCAAAGGAGTATAACCCCAGGGTTTAACAGTGCGCGCGTCATTTCACCGAAGATTGCTTTAATAATCTTTGCGCGTTCACTGCAGGATATGTGAAACGACTATCCCTGAAAGAGGGGGCAATACCAACTCTATTTGGACATGTTAGCTCCACCGAATCACAGCCTGTAAGTGTGACCATTCATTTTTGTCTGAACTTCAAGAAATATTTGTGTACCTTTTGTCTCCGTTTAGCTAATGCATATAACGCTAACATTAGCATGTGCCGTTATTTCTGGGGAGTTGCAGGTTATTTATCTTGCTATTAACTTTGTATTTTGACACATTTGCCGCACGTGCACCTATATAGATATATTTGGGTTTCATATACATCATTTTTCATGACGTCGACTTTCTGAAATGCTCTATGTACCATGACAACGCACAAGACGAAATAATAATATTACTAACGTATTAACAGTATTTTAAGAAAAAAATATATATTTTATTTCATTGATGAGCAAAAGCATAACATGCGTGTTGTCACACTGGGAGTTTGTATGACAAGTTGTCACGTGCCACTGACAAACATCCTGCTCCAGTCGTGGTGGAGTTTGTTGTGGATTAGCGTCTTCTGATGCTTCCTCGTCAGACTCGGGCTCAAACTGGTGCGGTAAAATCGCCGCCATCTCTAGCTACACAGATAATATACATGACATCCAACCACATGTAAACCGTAATCCTGTAATGATGGTAGTGGGGTTCCATTTGCGACAAATGATGAACGCGTTTGACCAATAACAACAGACAACACCATCTGACCAATCACATGACACAAGGTTAGCGGGTAGGCGGGGCCTAGACGGATGAATCGCGGAACGAATCATTTGAGAGTCAGTCAAGAAATAAGGTACGAATAACTGCCTATTATTACGAGATTATAGTGTTTAAACACATTGTATGTACATAAACTTGTTGTTGGACACTCCATAAACCAAAGTAGGGCCTAAAAAAACATATGTTAGGTACTCTTTAAAAATGTTATCTTATTAAATGTATGATACAGGGCTTGCATTTAGACAGTGCTTTAGTCAGGCAAATAAAATGAACAAACACAGAGACAAATGCTTATTTCTTACCTAAAAAAACAAAAACTGTCATATCTGCATTGTCCTTGAATCTATGAAAACCAAAACTATGTGACGAAAGAAACAGCTCTTTTTTGACTGCAAATAAGTAATTATTGAGTAAAAAAGCTGAGTTTTCAAGGTTAAAGCAGTGTGAGTGTGCTGGAAATTGTAGATTTTAAGTTGGTGAAGGTGATGAGCAGGTCAGAAATGGGCGGATGATTGAAGGTGGAGTCAACAGTGAAGAGCTGGAAACTGGGAGGTGGGGGGGAGGAAACCAACTATCTGTCCCTTCAAATGATAGCACATTTGTTTATGCTTTATAAGGGTTGAATTTTCCATTGACAGTATTCTACAAGATTGATTGTAGAACCAGATGACTCAATGTCTTTTAAAAATCACTTAAACATTGTTATCCTAAACTTAATCTGATACGATATTTGACATAAATGTTTTACACACAATAGATGTTAATAAGGTAGAACAAATGTAAAAAAGTTTGATTTTATGAGAGTATATTGCTTTATTATAATTTCTAATTACAGAGGGATATAAAAGAGACATGGAGAGAGAGAGAGAAATAAGGTAAATTGAACTGTATAAAGGACACTGACGATAATATGAAGCCTGTGACTAATGGCAAATTGTTCTCCCTCAGTTGGCCTTATAACTTCAGTAAAGACAATACAGCCAACAACTATAACTAGATGCTCTTATTTATGTGCTTTTTTCAAAGGGAGCACCTGCTTCACTCGAGATCTCAGCGTGTGGTCCGAGCTGTCCTCAATCGGCCCGAAGCACTCAGGAAGAATTTCACACTGTTATCTTTATACTCAAGGGCAAACAGAAAGAAACAGAGGCGTCACAAAGGTAACAGTATATCCTTTTGTGACCTGATCCGTCATCGTCGGATAGGAAAACCGCAAAGGTCAAATCTATTTATGCACAATAATAACTTTAGAGTGTTGAGTGGGCAGTGCTGTTATTCTTAAGCAGCGTACACTCAAGTGTGACATCTGACCATTTGTAAACTCTTAAGGAATCTGACAGGAAGGTCTTAGGAAGTGTCCTCTGGAGGTTTCCTGATTAACACCCTTCAGATTGTTAGACGCTATATCAGCAGGTGTGAGATGATGAACTGTTAACACTCAGCACACAATTCTTGCTCCTTGTTAGACTGCGAGTGTCTTGACCTCAGACATATCAGCTTGCAAGTTACGACTCAATTGAAATGCTTCTGGAAAACAGCAATGAAATGCTGGCTATCTGTATGTCAAGTTGGTGCTGTTAAAGAAAATGTTTTGCAGCAGAATGCACAAATATATCTTACTGGTCAAAAAACATGTATATAATTGAATTACCTCACTACACATTGATGTTTGAGTTTAACCAAGGAGTTAAAGGTATTAAAAAAAACATTAAAAAGTGATTCAAGTGATTTTTGGGTGGGTGTCCGTACTGTATGAGAAAACACTGCTTTTAGTTACAGAACAAATAGAAAGAGGTCACTGTCTCTTTCTGTTAATGGAAGTAGTCCATGCAAGCTGTTCCTTTCAATCAAACAAAGGCACTCAACGAGAATGTCACAGTGAGATCTGTCCTCGAGTGAAGAGTGAAGGAGACAAATGCCTCATCACTTGTATAGTGCAAACTAAAATATTCACACTATCCAGATATTGACCTTGACTCTGACCAACTAATAACTGTTTAACAGCTGATGCCTCTAGTGGAAGGCAGAAGAACTTGTCAGTGTCTACAAACTTTATTAGGTAATCCATTCAAATTGGATGAATAAAGAATACAGTGTTTATCTTGTATAACATTAAATATACAGTTCACACTGAATGAATCCCTGTCATACTTTAGAGTTTCACAGAGTCATATAGTCTTTTATATGATTTTTATATCATATAGTCTTTTTTGATGTTTCTGTTGAACAAATACATAAACAATATATATATTATATGATTGATTGTCTTCATAATTAACAATAGTTATTTTATTATCATTAACTCCCAGAGACTGATAAGAATGACATGCATTACAATAGAAACGGCCCCCCACCTATCCCTAGCAAACCCACACACCCCATCCTTCCTCACCAAACTGAGTGAGCAGTATGCATTGTGTGATGCCAAACACCATATTTAGAGGAACAATTGCACTATAAAAGAAGCTGAGAGATTTCAATCGTGTCATCATCAACTTTCTTCTGCATACGGTAAGTTGTGGGGAGCTTTACCTCCTAATAGAACCTCATAGTCAAAGAATTCTTTCCTGGTGGATGAAAAGAGGAACTGGGTTGCATGATTATTATTTCATATGTGTACTGATATAACTGTAAATTTGAAGTATTTCAGTAGTAAAAATCACACAACAGTGACGTGATTTCGCTTTTTGTGGAACTTGGGCTTTAAACCATCAGTATTTGAAGATTTGAAGAACAAGGGTGAGTAGTTGAATAAGAAACACTGAACAATAAGTAAGAGTAAATACTGAACAAATGTCTCAATTAAATGTATTATTTACTTATAAAGCACTAGTTGTATCTTAACTTGGTAAGTTATGCAGCAAATCGAGGTTTATTTGTTAATGCTCTTGAAGGGTGAAATATGGGGGATGCTGTAATGGCAGAGTTTGGTCCTGCTGCTCCGTATCTCAGGAAGTCAGACAAGGAACGTCTGGAGGCCCAAACTCGCCCCTTTGACATGAAAAGGGAATGCTTCGTTCCTGATACTGAAGAGGAGTTCCTGAAAGCAACTATCATCAGTCGAGATGGTGATAAAGTCACCTGCGAGACTTCTAAGGGGACTGTAAGTTTAAGTCTCAGCTGTGAGTACATGAAATTGTCTTTAACACTTACATCATGTCCTAACAAGATGGGATGTGATGCCATGACGCACAATACGAGGCATCCATTTCATGTAAATCAGAGATTTCTCCTAACCAGCCACAACTGCAATACTTGACAGTGGATTGTAGTTCCATTTATGTGGCGTCGCGGCTGAGATCTCTTTAATGGCAGGTCTACATCTCATGAATATTAATCATAAACCTGAACAAGGAGAGACTTAAAGGGCTCATCGGATGAAAATCTGACTTTTTCCACGTTTAAGCCTTTCCCTGCATGTAAAAGTCGAGTCGTTCAGATTTCGCTCCTGTTGTGGCAATACTTCACGTGTGTTGTGTTGACACGCTGGACGGAAGGGGGGTGGGGTGCGCTGTAACTCATTATCATTTAAAGAGACATGCACCGAAACAGGTTGCTGTGAGCAAAGCTGTGTTTGACAGGGCAAAAAGGGTTTTGTTTACACTGCCATTGAGTTTTTTAAGCAAAATATGTTACAGACATTTCATGAAGACCCTAATAAATCATACCAACTTGTTGAAAGTGCTTATACGAAGTCATATGACACGGCTAAAAAGAATATTATAGTTTGATTTAGATGTAATGCAATGTGTTTACACGATTTAAGGTTAAAAAACGCAGTATTTTCCACACACCGTGCATGTTTGTATCTCCTCTTTGCTCCGCCTCTTTGAAATGGGCGGATTTTTAACAAAGCTCATGGCTCTGAAAAGCGAGGTGTGCTCTGATTGGCCAGTTAACCAGTGCGTAGTGATTGGTGGAATACTGCAAGCGTGTGAGGGCAATGTAACGCCTCTTACGATATTCAGAACATCAAGTTCCTCTTCAATTGTAATGACAGGTACACCACCTTACTTGCGTATACAATTGGGCGGTCTTAGTCAAATCAGACCACCAACTGACGTAGATTTGTGGGGGTGTGAACGCATCTTTTGATCCCACACTTTCATTTCTGCAATTTTACGTGTCTAATACATGCATTGGCAACTTCTAACACACCAAAGACACAGAAAAACACGTGTTCGCACCATATGACCCCGTTAAAATAGAAGTTTAGAAGCAGAAAGTATATTAAAAAGTCCTACAGAGAATCCATAAAAAGCATAGACCCTTTTAACATTCAGTTTTGAAAGATAAATTGCATGTTTTTTGTCATGTCTGGTTCGAAACCTCTTAAAACCTCTGTAATTTGATGTAGATTTGATATGTTTCTTACAGCCTCAGTCCAGTAGGTTACTGAAGGATGTGGAAGAGAGATTACAGATATTTTTGCAGAATTTTCCAGGGATGTTTTTTTCAAGACTTTTTCCCCTTGCTAAAGATCTGTCATAACTCTCATGTGCCTACAGACAGTAACTGTGAAGGAAGTAGATGTTCATCCTCAGAACCCGCCAAAGTTCGATAAAATCGAGGACATGGCGATGTTCACCTTCCTGCACGAGCCCGCTGTGCTGTTTAACCTCAAAGAGCGTTACGCGGCCTGGATGATCTACGTGAGTCAAACTCTCTGTGTTCACTTGATCTTGTATGAGCAGGACACAAACGTGTGTATGTCTCTCACAGACCTACTCTGGGCTCTTCTGTGTCACTGTCAACCCCTACAAGGGGTTGCCGGTGTACAACCAAGAAGTTGTCGTCGCCTACAGAGGAAAGAAAAGAACTGAGGCCCCTCCACACATCTTCTCCATCTCTGACAACGCCTATCAGTACATGCTGTCAGGTGCGTCAACTTAACACATATCAACATGGTCAGAAAGTCATTGTTCATGTCATACTTCATATCACTTCTATTGTCCTTTACAGACAGAGAGAACCAGTCTATTCTCATCACGTGAGTCTGATTCTGCTCATCAACACTGTTAGCATTTACCTGCTATTTCTACAGTAATATATAACACTGTTGCCAACTAGTTACTGTAGGTCATACATCTACAAAAGTCTTCTTATTGAGGTAGATTTTTTGTAAGTCACCATTAGTGTGATCAGTGTTTCTTGAAATTGGACTTTTGGCTCTTCCTGACTTTGTGCTCGAAACATGTTTGTTTTGGAAAAGGACATTATGGTCAAAAGTGACCATATGGTGGGACAATTGTCAAAGTGAACCAGTAAAAAAAAATTCAGAACGTTTTCTCATAATATATAGACAAAGATTAATCTACATAATGAGTCGGACACACAGAGATATCAATCTCAACAATGGTGACAACAATGGTTGACTGCTTCATGCTGCAATGAATGCTGGGTGCATAGTACCAAACTCATTCATGATTGTTTGTCACCATTGATAAGATTTTTTTGTCAATTGTCCAAGTGTGTCTCAATTGTAAAGAAAGATTTTTTTGACAGAGGTCTTCCTATTATAACAGCTGTAATCACTTTACCAAACATATCTTAATAAAACTTAAATGCTATATAATTATTACATAATAATCAACTTCGGTCTAATATATTTTCAGTTCCTTAGCAAACATCTCGTTGCATTTCCTGAAAACTGTGTTATTGCATAAGTGTACATTACAAAGTACTAATGCAACTACCGAAAGAGGTAACAAGCCACAATAAAGTCAAGAGTCCAACTAAAGCAAACACTGATCACCATAATGGTGACTTAAAGGGGTGCTGCAACGGTGTGTCATGCATTCTGACTTCTTCACAATGTTAAACGTGCTGTCTTATCGTGCTTAACGTGGTCAACTTGTAAAAAAACGAGGTTTGGGCGTATTACATAGTATTTCTGTTTTCGATACACTCCCCCAGTGATCGTACAGGTTTCAGAAAGTTTTTTCGAACATATAAAACTTTTTTAGTCCCTTATTGGACAATTCTCCCGGAAAAGCACGCAGCCGCAAGGAGAGCAGGAGATGCAGACGTCACTTTCACTTGTGTGCAGGAGAGAGAGAGGGCAAACGTTCGCGAAGTTCAGGTGTTTGTTTGTTCACTGCATTTGGGTGATGAATGTTATATAAACGGTGGATATAACGCTGGATTTGGAGATCATTCCATTGCTAAAAGATGCCGGATATTAACCGCATGCGGTGAGAGAAACTGATGTCTGTGTTTTGTTGGCAATGTGCTCAGTGCTTTAGTTCAGCCTACCCCTCCCCCCCCGCACGCGCCGTATTATTTCGGAAACAATCATAAAGCTGTGTCTATATTTATAAATGTGATCAAACTAAATACTCTTCGAAGATACAAAGTATGCACTACTACTCTATAGATACTCAAGATGAATATGACATTGGCATAAACCGCGTGTGTTAGGGCCGCTTTAAAACATAATGAAACCACTTTAATGAGTTAAGTCTCTGTTAATTTTCAATAAGACATTAGAAAGATGACAGAAATAAAGTGAAAGTGGTGTCTGTAATAAGTGAAGATGTTAATGATGTTTGTGTTTAATTCTCCTCTGGTGAGATCTTGACAAATTTCATGTGTTTATCTGTTATTTACATTTGATGTTCATCCAAGACTGTGACTTCAGTGAGTTAATAAATTATTTTAATGATGTATCTTCAGACAGTCATTGCAGTAGTTTACTGTAAAACACCTACAGTAACTAGCTGGCAACAGTGTTGACAATATATTACTGTAGTAATGGCAGGTAAGGGCTAACAGTGAAGGTGTAAACTAACACTGAAAAGTTTGGACTGAAGTTATGTTTGTTGTGACAACCTTTAACAACCATTTGTTATTTATTTATTTAAAGACACTACTGTAATGTTTAACACTTTAATTTTCTATTTGAAGTGGAGAATCCGGTGCCGGAAAGACGGTGAACACCAAGAGAGTCATTCAGTACTTCGCCAGCATTGCTGCTGGTAGTAGCAGAAAGGACACCAGTGACAAAAAGGTTACCCAAGAAGAATTTAAATCAATTCTGAAAAGAAAATTGAATGACACTACCTTTTTTGATGGCCGCCATACACACAAGCACTGATTTGGAATATTGTGTTTTTAAGGGAACTCTGGAGGATCAAATCATCCAGTGTAATCCTGCTCTGGAGGCTTTTGGTAATGCCAAAACCATCAGGAATGACAACTCGTCCAGATTCGTAAGTAAATTAAATGGCAGGGAAGACAGATGAGCCACTTTACAGTAATTTCAGATGAAGACGTGTTTGTATTTATCTTCCCAAACAGGGCAAATTTATCCGCATCCATTTTGCTGCAAGTGGCAAATTGGCTTCTGCAGATATTGAAACTTGTAAGTTTCGCTTTACATATAGTTTTGTGGCATGCATTAAGTTCAGGCTTTTAATGCAAATACTGTGCATGACAGATCTTCTGGAGAAGTCTCGAGTGACTTTCCAGCTCAAAGCTGAGAGAGACTATCACATCTTCTACCAGATCTTGTCGCAGAAGAGACCAGAACTACTAGGTGGGCAAATATGTGCTATGAAAAAACGTGTGTAACTCAATAGGTTGTGTGCAGTCACGTGGTTTTTATGACGAAGGGCAGCAAGTGATTTTCCTCCATAGGAATTCACTATCACAAACTCAAAGCACCTATGTTAAACGACCTGAACAACGACCAGGTAAGCCCAAATTTCGTTCAAACCTTACTTGTTATAAATACTAGCTTCCGGTAAAAGAAAGTGCCCCTATTAACTGGAGAATAATCTTCCCCATAAAAAAACTATATCAATATCAAAACAAAATCAATACATTTGTTTATCACTGATATCAAACATAAACATTGTAACAGAAAAGTTTTATGTTCTCTGTTTGTGACTGCCTTGAGCCACATTATGCACACTTTTAACTTTAATGAGTAACAAGCTCAACGTGAGACTATTCTTATTTCTGGAATTAGTGCTTGTTCTTTTAACAGTAGCTAGTGTTTATTACAATTAAGGTTTAATAGAAATTTGTTTTTAAGTGGTCGTTGTTTCGGTACGTTAAGCCGTTTTATTATAGTGGACTCATATGGGCGAGATTTATCACGTTATCCGTTTAATCAGGACTCAATCTTTGCAGCTCCATGACAAGGTTTCTGAGCAGTAAATTTGAGCTCACCTGGTCGTTAAGCGTTTTAGATCCGGCTCGGCTATTCCCAACCGCAGATTCAGGTTAACAAAGCCACTTTTATCTCCGTTTCTCAGTCAATTCTTGCATTTTGTCCCTTCATAAACAACTTTTGCTACACAATAAAAACACCTTTCATGGTTTGATTGATTTGAACAGTCAAAAACTATGCAAAACACAGGTATTTTGAGTTTGTTATTGTGAATTCAAACAAATGCTATTAGATTGTTAATGATAATCTTAAATCTATAATTTACCTTATTAGTAAGTTTATTTATTTTTTATTTAGCTTTGTTCAGCAAGCACTGTTGAGCTTGTGCAGAGGCAGCAGCTTTTGCCAGAGGGGAACTGGAATCCCCTGGTTGGGCCTGGGTTCTCCTGAGGTTTTTTTTCTCCATTGGAGTTTTGGGTTCCTCGCCACCGTTTGCATATTGTTTTGCACTATTTGCCTGGCCGGGGGGGGCTGCTTTAGAATTTAGAAGTTAGACATAATTAATATTGCATATAAGAATTTATAGTCCGTTTAATATTTGACCTGTGGTTCTCTCTCCTTTATCTCAAATGTGTGCTTTCACTGTGTGTGTGTGTGCGCGAGTGTGTTTGCGTGTGTGCGTCTATGTCAATGTGTGTAAGTATGTATGCATATTGTGTGTGTGGAGCATTTGTATGTCTGTCTTTTGTTGTTTTCCTTTTTCTTGTTTTTACAGGTATATGACTTTTCTTGTATTCAATGCGTCTCATGTACAGCTGCTTTGTAACAATGAAAATTGTAAAAAGCGCTATATAAATAAAGTTGAGTTGAGTTGAGTTAAATTCCTATGAAGAAAATCACTTTCTGCTCCCCACTTCGCGCAGTGCCGTGACGTCATGTGCCCACGACCTATAGAAACAAAGCACATAAAATGACTGGTAATTGTTAATTGTCTTTTCTTTTTAGAGATGCTTCTGATCACAGCAAACCCTTATGACTATGCCTTCATCTCCCAAGGAGAAACACAAGTAGCATCAATTAATGATGCTGATGAGCTGATGGCTACTGATGTGTGTTATATGAAGTATACAAATATACAAATTCTAATTAACAGAAAAAAAAGAACATGTGGTATTTGTTAACGTTACGTACTTTTGCTGTAGGAAGCTTTTGATGTGTTGGGCTTCACTCAAGAGGAGAAGAACAGCATCTATAAGCTGATTGGTGCCATCATGCACTACGGCAACATGAGGTTCAAACAGAAGCAAAGAGAGGAGCAGGCAGAGGCCGATGGCACTGAGGGTCAGTATTATGAGAAAATGCTGATATGTAATATGTAACTGTTGGTTGACGGGTGATTCATTCAACCACCTTCTGTTATTGATGACAGATGCTGATAAATCATCTTATCTGATGGGCCTGAACTCCGCTGATCTCATTAAGGCTCTGTGCCATCCAAGAGTCAAAGTAGGAAACGAGTGGGTCACCAAAGGACAAAGTGTCCAACAGGTGGGAACAACTTCATGGCATCATTATCATACTGTGAATATGACTACAAAACATATTTTCTCTAAGATGTTTCTGTATCATCTCGCCTGGACAGGTGTACTATGCAATTGGTGCCCTCTCCAAATCCGTTTATGAGAAGATGTTTCTTTGGATGGTTGTAAGAATCAACCAATCCCTGGACACCAAGCAGCCACGCCAATATTTCATTGGTGTGCTGGACATTGCCGGATTCGAGATCTTTGATGTAAGTATTGTGATGTTGCTCTCCATTCCCCATTAGTCACTGTAATAAGATTCATTAAAAGGGAAGGAAGGAGGCGGGAACCGGCAAACATTTAAACATTTAATCACAAAATAAACAACGTAAATAAACAGCCGGCAGCCCCTCACGGACGACTGCCGGCGAATAACACAATACATAAAAAACAACTTAACATAAGTTCGGGCCCGGTCCTCTCTCATCGACGGTCCGGTCGCTCGTTCCTTTTATATGCTCCCAATCTCCTACATGATTCGAGCCCGGTGTGCGCACAGCTGGCGCTTATTCACAATTACTCACCGGTCTCGAACCACGGTCTCGCCCCGCCTACTCCACTACAGTCACCATTAAACAATGTTGCTTTGGAGGGAATAATCCTGTTAAATAAGATGGCACAAATTTGCTAGCAACACATTTTGGTTGTATAGGACATTGATTTATAAGCAAATATTCAGCTGTATTGTTTGATAATTTAGACTATTTTCCACAAAGATAAAGTTATTTTGCAAACTTTTATAAGTACACTGACAGGTAAAGTAGGTGACCCTAAAGAACCACCACAGTCTTATAAGCTTTAATGCAGCATGACTATGAAAACTAGGAAAGGAATCTACTCAATTTCATTATTGATCCTACATTTTTGTTTCAGTTCAACACTTTTGAACAGATGTGCATCAACTTCACAAATGAAAAGCTACAACAATTTTTCAACCACCACATGTTTGTTCTGGAGCAAGAGGAATACAAGAAGGAGGGTATTGAGTGGACGTTCATTGACTTCGGCATGGATTTGCAGGCCTGTATTGATCTCATCGAAAAGGTGAGGTTTTTTTTACTGAGAGGCCCTGAAATACAGGACAATTATTGGAACTACTTTTAAACGTTTTATTCTGATTTGCATTAGCCAATGGGTATCATGTCGATCCTTGAAGAGGAGTGCATGTTCCCCAAAGCCAGTGATGCAACATTTAAAGCAAAGCTTTATGACAACCACTTGGGGAAATCAAACAATTTCCAGAAGCCCAGGATTGTCAAGGGTAAACCAGAGGCTCATTTCTCCCTGGTTCACTACGCTGGCACTGTTGACTACAACATCAATAACTGGCTGGTGAAGAACAAGGATCCTCTCAATGAGACTGTTGTAGGCCTTTATCAGAAGTCCACAATGAAACTGCTCTCTTACTTGTTTGCAAACTATGCTGTCACTGATTCAGGTGTGTGGTATTGATGATGTCACAGAAAGAAAAATAGTTCTTGACATTTCGTGTAAGATTCGTATAAATATGTTTTTAATAGCTGGGGCAGAGGGTGGAGGTGGCAAAGGTGGGAAGGAGAAGAAGAAAAAGGGCTCTTCTTTCCAGACGGTGTCTGCCCTTCATAGGGTAACATGATGTGGTTTTGAAATAGTTTTAAATTATATGACATCCAACAAATAGGCAGTATCTTAAAAGATCTCTATTCACAGGAGAATCTGAACAAGCTAATGACCAACTTGAGGTCCACTCACCCTCACTTTGTGCGTTGTCTGATCCCCAATGAGACTAAGACTCCTGGGGCGATGGAGAATCCTCTGGTCATGCACCAGCTGCGCTGTAACGGTGTGCTGGAGGGCATCAGAATCTGCAGAAAGGGCTTCCCCAACAGGATCCTGTATGGAGATTTCAAACAGAGGTGTATAGCATGTCAAAGAAAGCCCCCAACTCAGCTCCCATTTTGTGGTTGAAAAATTACAGACTCTAAAACCTTATTTTCACAAAGAATAGAATTCGAGATGATGACAATATAATTATCAAAATCTCAAAAAATTCATGTTAATTTAAATACTTTTTCATTCATTCATACACTTATTTAGTGGGCACTAAATAGTCTAGCTGAACATTGTGTGTCAAAGACCAGAAAGTAAGTTTTTTGCTTTATTTTATTAATTATTTTGAAATCATGCATGGAGGTTGCAGATCTGACCAATGCAGGTTGTTTCAATCCTTTGGCCCACCCACTGAAAATTCATGATTTTAAATTGTTTGAAAAAAATCTAAAATTTAAGAAGCATGAATGACTCTCTTCTATGTATGCAACAACAGATATCGTATCCTGAATCCTGCAGCCATTCCAGATGGTCAGTTCATTGACAGCAGGAAAGGAGCTGAAAAACTACTGGGATCTTTGGATATTGACCATAGTCAGTACAAATTTGGACATACTAAGGTAACATAATAAAAGTCATGATAATCTCAAAACCTCTAGATGTATTTATTGTGTTTAATTAAATAAGCGGGACTGTCTTTTTTCTTTTACAAGGTGTTCTTCAAAGCTGGTCTATTGGGAACTCTTGAAGAGATGCGAGATGACCGACTTGCTCTTATCATAACAAACATTCAGGCTCGAGCTCGTGGTCTTCTCTCAAGAATTGAATTCCAAAAGATTGTTGACCGCAGGTAGAACTTTTTCCCTTTAATTTCCAGAAGAATGCCACAAGAGCAGTTGTTTTATATGTAATACCTAAACAATTATTTAAATCACACTGTAGGGATGCCTTGCTTGTGATCCAGTGGAATGTACGTGCCTTCATGGGTGTCAAGAATTGGCCCTGGATGAAGCTCTACTTCAAGATCAAACCTCTGCTACGATCTGCTGAAGCAGAGAAAGAGATGGCAAACATGAAGGAAGAATTCCTGAAGTTAAAGGAAGCTTATGCCAAATCTGAAGCCCGTAGAAAAGAGCTTGAAGAAAAGATGGTTTCTCTTCTCCAAGAGAAGAATGACCTGCATCTTGCTGTGCAAGCTGTGAGTTTACAAGCTTTATTGTGTTGATAACATAGAAACTTTAAAAAAAACATGAAATACAAAATTATCTTCTACACGGTTAATAAACAGGAGCAAGATAATCTTTGCGATGCTGAGGAGAGATGTGAAGGTCTAATCAAAAACAAGATTCAGTTTGAGGCTAAAGTCAAAGAGCTGACAGAGAGACTGGAGGATGAAGAAGAAATGAATGCTGAGCTGACTGCAAAGAAGAGAAAGCTGGAGGATGAATGTTCTGAGCTGAAGAAAGACATTGATGATCTTGAACTCACTCTGGCCAAAGTGGAGAAAGAGAAACATGCCACTGAGAACAAGGTTCAGCTCAACCCAAACCTATTTAAAGTGATACCATTGTTAAAATGTATAATGCAGCTTATACTGTAATTTGTCTCAGGTTAAAAACCTAATTGAAGAGATGGCAGGTCTGGATGAAATTATCGCCAAGCTGACCAAGGAGAAGAAAGCTCTACAGGAGGCCCATCAACAAACGCTGGATGACCTCCAGAGTGAGGAAGACAAAGTCAACACTCTCACTAAAGCCAAAGCCAAGCTGGAGCAACAAGTGGATGATGTGAGCGGTTGGGTCTCTCACTTTTAAAAATGTAAATCATTTTACATATTTAACATGAAGAAAAACTCACGTCAAACCTCATGCCCTTTCAGCTGGAGAGTTCCCTGGAACAGGAAAAGAAACTTCGGATGGATCTAGAGAGGGCAAAGAGGAAGCTTGAGGGAGACTTAAAGTTGACTCAAGAGAATGTGATGGACCTGGAGAACGACAAACAACAGCTGGAAGAGAGGCTTAAAAAGTTTGTGCTGTACCAGAGTGTTAAATAACTATTTCCGTAGAGAATTTTAAATCTTATAAATGCTTTCTAATTATCTTCTGAAACTTAGGAAAGATTTTGAGATGAGTCAGCTCACTAGCAAGATTGAAGATGAACAGGCAATGGCAGCCCAACTCCAAAAGAAACTTAAGGAGTTGCAGGTAAACTTTCTTTTAACAATTAGAGAAAGTTTGAATTTCCAGCTTTAATGCTGTTCTTCACATTACCAGGCCCGTATTGAAGAGCTTGAGGAAGAGCTGGAGGCTGAGAGGGCTGCTCGTGCCAAAGTGGAGAAACAGAGGGCAGATCTGGCCAGAGAACTGGAGGAGATCAGTGAGAGGTTGGAGGAAGCTGGTGGTGCCACTGCTGCCCAGATTGAGATGAACAAGAAACGTGACGCTGAGTTACAGAAACTGCGCAGAGACCTTGAAGAGGCCACTCTGCATCATGAGGCCACTGCTGCTACACTGAGGAAGAAACATGCCGACAGTGTGGCTGATCTTGGAGAGCAGATTGACAACCTTCAGAGAGTGAAGCAGAAGCTTGAGAAAGAGAAAAGTGAACTGAGACTGGAACTGGATGATGTGGTCTCAAACATGGAGCAACTTGCAAAGGCAAAGGTGAGAATTTAATGTTTCTTTTCATCAACTCAGGAGTAGAACTACGTATCTGTTCCTTTGATGTGATTATTATCATCAATCTGTTAGGCAAATTTGGAGAAAATGTGCAGAACCCTTGAGGACCAGATGTCTGAATACAGAACAAAGTTTGAGGAGGGGCAACGTAGCATTAATGACTTAACCATGCAAAAATCTAAGCTGCAAACTGAGAATGGTATGTCCTGTGACAAGGTAATAATTGTACAGTATATATTGCTAGACAAATGCCCAAGATCTTGAACTAATTCTGTAATGGTTATACTTCAATCTAGGGGAGCTCTCTAGGCAGCTGGACGAGAAGATTTCCATGGTATCTCAACTGACAAGAGGCAAGCAGTCTTATACCCAGCAGATCGAAGACCTCAAAAGACAACTAGAAGAGGAAGTGAAGGTATTTCAAGTTAATTGAAGTATTTTAACCATTTGTCTATTACATTTTGACAAATAGCTAAAATATATTTTTTATTTGTTTCAGGCAAAGAATGCCCTGGCCCACGCAGTGCAGTCTGCCCGTCATGATTCTGATCTGCTGAGGGAGCAGTTTGAGGAGGAGCAGGAAGCCAAAGCTGAACTGCAGCGTAGTCTCTCCAAAGCAAACTCCGAGGTGGCCCAGTGGAGAACCAAGTATGAAACTGATGCCATCCAGAGGACTGAAGAGCTTGAGGATGCTAAGTAAGAAACAAGAAATACAGCATAAAGCTTTATCATGTAGAATTGCAGATCTTCATCCACAAAGAAAGAAAACAAATATTATTGTTCAATAATTATTTTTAAATAATTTATACAGGAAAAAACTTGCTCAGCGCCTCCAGGATGCAGAAGAAGCTGTGGAAGCTGTCAATGCTAAATGCTCCTCTCTGGAAAAGACCAAGCACAGACTTCAGAATGAGATTGAAGATCTCATGGTTGATGTGGAGAGATCCAATGCTGCTGCTGCTGCTCTGGACAAGAAACAAAGAAACTTTGACAAGGTGAATAACACACTTATGAAAATGTCCTCTTTAAATTATTTACCCTGGGTTCCAATGACAGTTTATCAAAGTGTAACTGATTCTGTCAATCAGGTCCTAGCTGAATGGAAGCAGAAATATGAGGAGGCTCAAAGTGAGCTTGAAAGTGCCCAAAAGGAAGCCAGATCTCTGAGCACTGAACTATTCAAACTGAAGAACTCTTATGAAGAATCTCTAGATCACTTGGAGACCATGAAGAGAGAAAACAAGAACCTCCAAGGTGTATATACATCCCTATCTTAACATTATATTGCATTATTATGGTATTTGCTTGTATGTATTAACCATTTCCTTGATTACTGAAACAGCGGAGATTTCTGACCTTACTGAGCAAATTGGTGAAAGTGGGAAGAGTATTCATGAATTAGAGAAAATTCGTAAACAGTTGGAGCAGGAAAAGGCTGAAATTCAAGCTGCTCTGGAAGAGGCTGAGGTATTGTGATTGTCTACCATTTTCTCTATAAAATAATGTCCGTTGTGTTTGAAAATGTAAGAATTACCCTATAGGTACAAAATAGTAAGGTAGAAATTTTTATCATGATCTGTCAGGGTTCACTTGAGCATGAGGAAGGAAAGATCCTTAGAGCTCAACTGGAGTTTAACCAGATTAAAGCTGACATTGAACGAAAACTGACTGAGAAAGATGAAGAGATGGAGCAGGCCAAGAGGAACCAGCAGAGAATGGTGGATACCCTGCAGAGCTCACTTGAAGCAGAGACTCGCAGCAGGAATGAAGCGCTCAGGATTAAGAAGAAGATGGAAGGAGATCTCAATGAAATGGAGATTCAGCTCAGTCAGGCAAACCGACAGGCAGCAGAAGCTCAGAGAAACAACTCAAGGGTCTTCATGGACATCTCAAAGTATGATCAATCATCTCAAACATTATGAGGCGTAGGTAACAATCCTTATAATATTTGTCAAATTTGTACTTTATAGGATGCCCAACTGCAGCTGGATGATGCTCTTCGGGGTAATGATGATCTCAAAGAGAACATTGCCATCGTGGAAAGACGCAACAATCTGCTGCAAGCTGAACTGGATGAACTGAGATCTCTGGTGGAACAGACTGAGAGAGGAAGGAAACTGGCTGAGCAGGAACTGCTGGATGTCAGTGAGAGAGTTCAGCTGCTGCATTCTCAGGTACGACACTTTAAAAACACTCAAACCCTCTCTCGTCGTCTAGAGATGATATAAAGTCTATGTTCTCAATGTTTAGAACACCAGCCTGCTGAATCAGAAGAAGAAGCTAGAGGGAGACAATTCTCAGCTTCAGACTGAGGTGGAGGAGGCAGTGCAGGAGTGCAGGAATGCTGAAGAAAAAGCCAAGAAGGCCATCACTGATGCTGCCATGATGGCTGAGGAGCTGAAGAAGGAGCAGGACACCAGTGCTCATCTGGAGCGTATGAAGAAGAACATGGAGCAGACCATCAAGGACCTGCAGCACCGTCTGGACGAAGCTGAGCAGATCGCCATGAAGGGTGGAAAGAAGCAGGTCCAGAAACTGGAAGCCAGGGTTAGTTTATACAAATCTGTAAAACGAAAAAATAGCTATAATTCTTCAATTATATTTAAATCAGAGCTTTAAAGTTGGTGAGTTTGAAACGCATATTCGCCACGCTAGGTGAGAGAGCTGGAAAATGAGGTGGAACTAGAACAGAGGAGGGTGAGCGAGTCTGTGAAAGGAATCCGTAAATATGAGAGACGCATCAAGGAGCTCACCTACCAGGTCACTCTTTTGACAAATAATTATCTTTATATAAACATAAATCCCCCAAATCATACAAACATTTCACAAATCATACAGGGTACAATGAACACACCTATTTCCTGTGACTGTACTTGCAGACTGAGGAGGATCGTAAGAATCTGGCTCGTCTTCAAGACCTGGTGGACAAACTCCAGCTGAAGGTCAAGTCCTACAAGAGATCTACCGAGGAGGCTGTAAGTTAATTTGTTGTGTTAATTTGTTCTTAGGACATGTTTTCACATGTCAGTAGGCAGGGAATGCCTGAAATTAAGTTTGGGAAAACAAATGATCAAATTATTCCCAATCACTTTCTGACAAGAATCAATTCTTTAGGAAGAACATGCCAATTCTAATCTGGGCAAGTTCCGTAAACTGCAGCATGAGCTGGATGAAGCAGAGGAGAGGGCCGATATTGCTGAATCTCAGGTCAACAAGCTCAGAGCCAAGAGTCGAGACACTGGATCTAAGGTGAGCATCTGTCCTGATGTAATGGGCTAGGCTTGAGTGAATCAGACATCAAATGCTAAAACACTTGGTAAATGTGATTTCTTTCCCCATAAATTCTCATAAGGAACAATGTTTACATTGAAAAGAACAATATGACCATAGAAACTTACCAACGTAATGATTTTTCCACGTTTAAATGGTGACTCCATTAAGAACAAAACACTGCAAGTAAATATGAAAAGACATCTTAAGACTCATGGGCAAAATTAATTTTATGTTCTAATTAAAATAAAATGATATTGATCTTAATCGCTTATCTTGCTTTTCTCCATTCAACAGAAAGGACATGATGAGGAATGAAGGTCTCCCATCTCTCAAAAGCTGGTGTTTCTTTGACTCTTCTGTGTAGCTGAATAGAATAAAATAATTGTGCAAATTACCTCTTGCCACATTGTCTTATTCAAAAGTATTTTTGAACCAGTCTTGGTATGTCATCAATAGATGTTTTCAAAACTTACAATACATGTGTGGTACATACAAACATGCTTCACTGTTACAGCTGATCCCCAAAAAATTATAACAAGTATCACTTAATAAACCAAAGCTTCAAATTCCACAGATAAAGCCATCCAAAAATGTGTTGCAGGAGGTATTGGTTACAACTGGGTATGTTTTTATTAATCAGAATCAGAAGAATCAGAAAGAGCTTTATTGCCAAGTATGTTTGCACATACAAGGAATTTGTTTTGGTGACAGGAACATCCAGTACACAGAAACAGCAACAACAGTACACAGAGACCATAACACAATAGAATACAGTACACGGATGATTTAAATAAGGGCCTATGGGTATAAAAAAAAAAAATACTATACAATAAACATAAGTTAAAGATATAGAGAGTAAAGCAATGCGTGCATGTAAATATGTACAAGTAAAAATAAGAATAGACTATTGTAGTACAAGGTATGTGCTATATACAGCAGAATGAAATATAATTCACAGAAAAAGTTGTATAAAATAGATAGTGTAATATCTGCATGATATAATTAATATTGCGATATAATAATATAGAGTTATTAATTGCACGGTGGGTAAAAAACATTGAACTTTTCAAGAGGTAGATGGCCTGAGGGAAGAAGCTGATTTTGTGTCTGGTTGTTTTGGTGCTCAGTGCTCTGTAGCGCCGACCAGATGGCAGCATTGTGAAGAGATGATGGCTTGGGTGTGAGAGGTCCAGGGTGATTTTCTGAGCCATTTTCCTCACTCTGGATGTATACAGTTCTTGGAGGGGAGCACAAATGATCTTCTCAGCAGTCCGAACCGTCCTCTGTAGTTTTGTTCTGTGAGCCAAACCAGACAGTGATGGATGTTCAGAAGAACCTCTCACACTCGCGAGATCTGTTATGTACACACAGGGACCTAGTGCTCCGGCACCTATATCGATTGGGAATACAGGTCAACCAAGAAAAGAGCAAGCTCTCCCTGTTCAGAGCATCCTCTTTCTTGGTGTAGAACTCAACTCTGTCACCATGACAGCGCGACGGACTACCGAGCGCGCTCAGTCAGTGTTGAACTGCCTGAAACTTTTCAAGCAGTCAGCGGTCCCCCTGAAACAATTTCAGAGGCTCCTGGGACACATGGCATCCTCGGCGGGGGTGATACCCGGGTTGATGCACATGAGACCGCTCCAACACTGGCTACAGAGTCGAGTTTCCTGGAGAGCGTGGCACACCGGCAGCAGGCGGATGGTGATTAACCCTCTCTGCCGACGCACCCTAACCCCATGGTCTTCAGTGACCTTTCTACTGACTTTTTTTTAAAAGTACTTGAGTATCAAGAGTACAAGAGTACATTATCTAAATATTGCATTACTACTGCCACGGTGCTTACATTTATGTACAGAAACGTCCTACATGGAGTTATGAAAAATGTTAATGTTAATACCTTGGAGAATGTAAAAGGAATTTAAAGTAAAATCAAGTAATTTTCATCTTTTTACCATGTTGCTTTATTTAACATTTCTCACTTGCCAACAAGGCAATAGCACAAGGGCAACGCTCTGACAAACCTCTGCTAGAGTTTTAATGGATTTTTGCACCCACATTTGAACCTGACCGTGTTAAACACACAGCATACTCAAGAACATCAAAGCAAATGCTCAGCTTACATTAATGTGTAATATTAGAAAATAAAATTCAGCTAACAACTGTGTGTACATGTGAGTTTCTCTTTTTTTTTTTCAGTTTTTTCATCAATCAGTGGTGGCGTTTCATCAAAACCTAGGGCATGGCGAAATTTCCTCAGACCATAACCACCATAATTTCCACGAACCACAACAAAACCAAATTATACCACATATATATAACCACAAAACTTAAAGAAAGTAGTAAAAAATAACCCACAGCCAGATGTTGTCATAACCACCACCAACGACTATGTTAATCGACTATGAGACTAAAATATAAACCAACCATTGATCAGATTCAGCAAACAAGATTAAATATAAAACATGTCTTACCTTGTCGCAGGATTGTTTAGCCTTGATTCTTTTCATTTTTAAGCTAATCCTGGCATAACTAGTGGCAAACCCCAAAATCGCGCAAAAATACATAAACAATAAACTGCGACTGCGCTACAATGTCTTTCCGTACATTTTTTTTTTATTGTTCACAGATAGCGTTTTACATTATAAATGAAATACAAGTTCAAGAAGAAACGGGTACTTACGGTTATGGATAGAAATGTAGCGGAGTAAAGAGTATAATATTTGCCTCTCAAATGTACTTGAGTAAAGTCATGAGTACTCCCCAAAAATGATACTCAAGTAAAGTACAGATCCCTCAAAATTGTACTTTAGTACTGTACTCAAGTAAATGTACTCCGTTACTGTCCGGCTCTGGTAATGACCGACACCTCCCTGCAGGGTTGGGGTGCCGTGTGCAATGGGCACGCATTGTCTGGCGATGGACGGGCACGCAGTGTCTGGCGATGGACAGGCCCCCACCTGCGCTGCCATCTCAATTGCCTAGAGTTGTTGACGGTGCTATTTGCACTAAAGAGGCTACAGCCTCTCGTGCAGGACAAGCACTTGCTGATCCGGATGAACAGCACAACTGCCGTAGCGTATATCAACACCAGGGTGGCATTCGCTCACGGCAGTTAACACAACTCGCCCAACGGATCCTCCTGTGGAGTCAGCAGCTGATCCGCTCCCTGCCAGCCACACATATCCCAGGCGACCTGAACCAGGCAGTCGACGCGCTCTCTCGTCAATTGACGCCTCTCGGAGAGTGGCAACTCCACCCCCGCGCAGTCCAGCTAGGGCCCCGGCCACTATGCTGCTATACGCCTATAAGTGGCGCCTCTTCTCGTCTTGGTGCTCTTTTCGAAGAGAAGACCAGCGCAGTTGCTCAATCGGGAACGTGCTGTCCTTTCTACAAGAGAGACTCGAGAGTTGTCTCTCCCCCTCCACACTGAAAGTGGAAATAGCCGCCATTGCCGCTCATCAGGACCCAGTTGCTGGAAAGTCTCTGGGGCAGCACGACCTGGTCATTAGGTTATTAAGGGGCGCGAGTAGGCAGAATCCGCCTCTTCCATGCTCCATACCCTCTTAGGACCTTGATGTGGTCCTGGTGGGCCACAAGAGGCCCCCCTTGAGCCCCTCATAGATGCCGCTCTTCCTCATCTCACGATGAAGACGGTTCTCCTAATGGCCCTCACTTTCATCAAGAGGGTAGGGGACCTACAAGCTTTCTCTGTGTCCACGATTGCCTTCAACTCGGGCCTGGTGATCCTCACATTATCCTGAGACCCCAAAGTTCCCACCACTCCTTTTCGGGACCAGGTGGTGAACTTGCAGGCGCTCCCCACCGGGGAGCAAGACCCAACCCCATCCGTGTTGTGTCCAGTACGCGCACTGCGCCTCTACTTGGACCGCATGCAGAGCTTCAGGAGCTCTGACCAGCTCTTTGTCTGTTATGGAGGTCAGCAGAAGGGGAGGGCTGTCTCCAAACAGAGATTGGCGCACTGGATTGTGGACACGTCACGACGGCGTACCAATCCCAAGATCGCCCGTGCCCACTTGCAGTGAGAGCTCACTCCACCCGGGGTATAGCCTCCTCGTGGGCACTGACCTCTCTGGTAGACATCTGCAGAGCTGCGGGTTGGGCTGTGCCCAACACCTTCGCGAGGCTCTACAACCTCCACATAGAACCGGTATCAGCCCACGTCCTGCATGGCAACATGTAGGACCGGCAGCAGGTAGGGCGTACCCCTGCGAAAGCACCATCCCCCCTTCTCAGGTGGGTCAACGTGCTACTTAGCCTTCCGTATTCCCCCACTGGATGAAGAACAGGCATTCCATCCATCACTAAGCAAGCACCTCCTTGGGCAGGCCGGGCCGAGCAGCCCTGCCCCTTAGGCCGGGTCCTATTTGAGTTATCCACACGCTCTAACCGGACCTAGTGCTACCGGACGTTGTAACCCCCCCAATCGGGCGGTTCCATCTGATGTATCCTCATGATTGGTTCTCACCTTGGCAATCCCTAGGTGGACCTCCACCTTGCAGGTAACTACTCCAGTCCGCACATTCTCCCATGAGTTCTCCCCTGACGGTGAGACCATGTTGGTGTCTCCACTAAACTCCTCCCGACGGCAGGAAGTGGTCTCTGTAGCACATTCCCCCTCTGAGGATAGCGCTTACCCAGTGGCCTTACGGCTTCTCGCTGTTAGAGAAACAAGGCCGCCACCCGTGAGAGGGCCAATGGTAGGGGCTTCCCACCTTTCCAAAAGCTCTGGGACCCCCTACCTATCCACTGGAAAGTTACGAATTTCATGATCCAGATCGGTGGTAGCAGCTTCAAAAACATTCCAATCGGTGCACTCGAAACAGCAGCTTTTAGTTTCTGCCTGTAGGCTGGGATAAGGTGAACCAGGCAGCGATCAGACAGTCCTTAAGCTGCTCTAGGGACAGAGCGATATGCATTCTTTATTGTGGTGCAGCAATGGTCCAAAATATTTTTGTCTCTGGTAGGGCATGTGATGTGTTGTCTGTATTTTGGCAGCTCGAGTGTAAGTTTTGCGGTGATTAAAGTCACCAAGAATAATAATAACGTCCGGATGTTGTTGCTCAGTGTCCGTGATGTGATCAGCGAGCTGTTGTAACGCCACGCTCACGTGCGCTTGCGGTGGAATGTAAATACGCACAAGAAAGAAAGAGGAAAACTCTTGCGGCGAATAAAAGGGCTTACAGTTAATGAACCTTCTCGAGACAGCACATCTTCTTTATCACTGTTGTATCTGTACACCACTTTTCATTGATGTAGAAACATACCCCACCTCCGCGCAATTTCCCCGTTGATTCTGCGTCGCAGTCCGCTCTGAACAGCTGGTAGCCGGGCAGATGTAGCGCGCTGTCCATGATGAAGTCATTCAGCCACGTTTCCACGAAACACAAAAACAGCGGACTTTGAAAAATCCTTATTTGTTCGGCAGAGTAGAAGAAGTTTGACCGTTTTGTTTGGCAGAGAGCGCAGATTCGCCAGATGTATGCTAGGCAGCGCAGTTTTAAAGCCGCGCTTTCTGAGCCTGATTAGCGCACCGGCTCACTTCCCACGCTTGCGCGTCCTGGATCGCTTTAGCAGCGCCGCTGCACCTCCGACTACAATGTTAAGTAAAACGTCCGAATTATCAAAAACCAGTAAAAGATCAGATGGTGTGCACTGCTGAATGTTCAGCAGTTCATCTCTTGTGAAACTTATTGTATGGGAAAAACATAAAACAGGACAAACTAACAAAAACACTAAAACAACTGGAGAGCTCCACACCAAGCGGCACAATCTTTTCTCGTTAAAACACATTTTCAATATGATGCTCCAAGGTCAAAGAGATTTGAATTGTCTTACCATTTCTAAAGTTCCCAAAAGGATTCGGCAACAAGTTCATTTCAGTTTTAGTGTGCCTTCCAAAACAAGACTACTCTATCTGTAATGGGCTCTGAATGAAGTGCCTGCTATTGCTCAAGACGATGCAATGGCTCATACGTATGTTAATGAGGGAGGAGGAGTCTACACCAGTAGAGTGGGGAGGTGGGAACTCAGCATATGGATATTGTCACCTCTGCTATATTATGACTCCATCAGGCATAACACACTATATTTAAGACCAGCCTCTGACGCACGCTTAATAAAAAGGTCCTTAGGCAGTAAAAGGGGTTTTAAGAAAAGGTTTACAAATATTTAGATCATATAACTGAGATCAAATGTTAAGTTATACTGGAAAATATTGGCTATACTTTGAATACAATATTTGGCTACTTTCTAGTGAAGCTTGCAATTTTCTGCATCTTTTTAAAAATATTCAGATTTCCATCAATTAGGGCTGTCACAATGATTAAATAATCATCTCATCGCAATGATTTGACATTATTCCAATTATTTCAGGTAACCATAAATTGTAAATCCTTAGAAAACAAGGGTGATCTGCAGCATTTAACATCCACCATCCTTGATCTGCACTCACAGTTACGTTGAAATGACATTCCTTCATCGTGAGTTGTATCAGATTTGTACTTTGTGTCATTGAGATTTATTAAAGTGATTCCAGATTTGCTGCATCTACACAGCAATAGTTAATAGAATTTTCTTAATGTATCTATATTTTCCTAATTGAAAAAAATAATTGTAATGAATCGTTATAACTGTCAAAGCCTCAAACAGACAATTCATCACCATTATGGCAATTATTTAATAGACAATTAATCGTTAGCCAAATTTCATCATCTCGACAGCCCTACCATCAATATGATGTATAATATTTCAAGCAATTTAGTCATTTAGATGTAACAATGTACAGCTGTGAATTCAATCAACAATGATCTTTGGTGACGAACCAACTCCTATAAATGATTCTATATGTAAGGCAAACTAATCTTATAAAAGTTCAAGGTGGTTAGACAACAGATCAGATATGCCATGGAGGATGCATTGTTGTGCCTCAATAGGTCCTGTAACAAGAGTTCTTGCAAGTGATGGACATCTACAGATGAAACGTGCTCTGCATACAAGATCTAACTGTTTAACACAGACAGAGAGGCACTCAATGGAATTTAACAGGTTATCTTTGTCCTCAAGGCTAGAGTAAAGGAAACAATGCCATGTGAACAAGACACCTTGAAAGGCATGTCCCCTAGTCAACACCCTGAGGGACAGCCACAGACATCCCAAACAGACACCATATGATGTGAACCCTTCGGCCCAGTGCATGTGATGCAGATAGAGAAGTCACACGTGTCACAGTCTTTTGTCCTTTTTTCTTGAGAATATTTAAAATCATCATTACAGAATTCCACATTCCTGGCACATGCACTATAAAATGGACTATAAAGAGTACTACAGTTAAATGAACATGAGGCCCGAACTTCAGCTCATTTAAAATGATGTATTGTTGTCAAAAGAAATGTGATCTCATAATGAAGTACATACTATATCAAATAAAAAATATTTGACATCTAGTAAATTGTGTAATTCAGGTTAAGGTTGTCTGACAATTCAAATGTAAACTGCACAGTACAGTTATGGCCATGGCTATTGCATGCACCCTCATTTCTGTAACGCTGCTTTGAATCGATGCACATTAAGAAAAAAATCGATTTGCTAATGCTGTAATTATAATAATAGCAGTGCACTACAACATCCACCAGAGGGCAGCGCTTGGTGATTAGACTAATAGGTTTCTTGCTCACAGCTTTTTCGATTGCTAGCAAGCATTGGTCAATACTGAAACCACCTTTTTAAAATCTCTTCATACAGGCTGCATTACCAACATGAATCTTTGCAGGTAATCTCACTTCTAAAACAAGTTATACTGTACTAAACTCTAGTTCAGTTATGATCAAGTGATGCTTCTTTCACCTCGGGCTGGACAATATGGCCATAATTGATATTGAAAAATATTTCTTCATTTCAGTCGATACGATATAATCAGGGCCGGATTAAGGTAGTCAAGGGCCCCTTGGCTGCTCTTTATGTGAGGACCGCCATTACTCATTATGCTTTACTGGAATAATGTATGTAGTTCCATACATGGACCAAACGCAAATAGTAAGGAGAACCGACATACACACGACAATTGAGACAGCAAGACTACATTGTTTCCTCTACATTCCTTTAAGTGGTGGACCACCAGTAACAAAAAAACCACACACCACCTAGGTAAAATGATCAATTGAACAAACAAAACACAAATACACACAAGCAGAAGGCCCAGTGCTTAGAAGCAGCCCTTTAATTATGATCAAGATACACTGGCACTAAAACCAAAACTGATATCAACAGATATGTACGTGGAAAGAATATCAGACATTTCCCTCTGCCACCACAGATACAAAACAATTACAAGGGAAATATGTAACTATAAACACCAAAGCAACAAATTTCACAGTTCAACTGCAAACTGGTCACCGCTTTTAGCTTTATGAACCGACAGGCAGAACACCCCGTTTTACTAAACTGTGTATCAAACAAAGCCATAAATAAAAACAGCAGCGGCACATAAAAACACTGTTATTATATCAGCAATAATAAAACAGCAGCACAATAATAAATATGTACATATTGTTCCTACCTTCAGAATTTTTTCTTTCATGATTTTCTGGCAGAGAGGTCCTAATCCGGTCATTTTCAAGGGACATGAGACAGGTGATTCCGTGGGTTTTGGCCCATGGTGGATCTTAGTCTGTTTTAAATTAATCTCAGTTTTGAAAAAGAGCGCTCTCCCTGGTGCCGTTGGTTACAGGCAAAGTCATAAATAGCCGGAGTGCTATATCAATATTTGGAAATACTGATTGTAGTTTCCTTGCTGTTTTAAGTTGCAGCACTGACCTTGCAGACACCTCCTCGTTTTCTTTGCTAAATTGTCTGAATTGTCCGATTTCATTCACAAAATCCTCTTCTAGATCAGCTGCTCCTGTGCGAAGATCTTGTAGAGGGATGGATGGGATCTCATTCAAAAATCCAAATGTCTGCGGAATATCTTTGTAGGAGTGATACCTCCTATCCAGCTCGGCAACAAGACGGTCTATAATGGGGATAAAAAATGTTGTTTTAAATTTGTGGCAGCCTGACTGCTCATGGTCAGGTTCAGTGGATTCACCCACTTGTCTTTTCCTGTGTCTCTGTGTATCCACTTTGTAGACTTGTTGAGAGAAAGCTGGAGACAAGTTTTTTGCATCACTCTGAAATTCAAAAGTCTTCTCGTACACTGGCTACGTAATCCCTCAATGAGCTGACCAAATGAACAGCATTACATAAATCCAGGTCAACTGCCTGTAAAGCAGGACTAGTCCTGTGGAAACGCTGCAATATGTTGTTCCACATATAACCCAAAATGGCCTTCTCTAGTTTGCCCATTTTCACGTACAGTGCCCTGGCTACATTCTGTGCAGTGAGACATTGGTTTGTGTCATTACTGATCTTTTGCAGTGACTCTGGAATCTGGAGTAACTCTGATGCAGCACTTTCGTTGCTTGTGCGTGGGCTGACCATCTAGTGTCTGAAAGACTTTTCAAAGTCTCGATCCTCTGGTTGTTGTTTGGCTGTAAACCCGCTGTAATTGTCTGCCATTGGAATGTGGATTTGGAGGAAAAATTAAAAAGTGTCTGCACGAAATTGAAATAATCCTCTGTCTCAAGGCAGCAGTTAACACTGTCAACTCCAATTAAATTGAGGGTGTGTGCAGTGCACGGGCGGGACCCACTCGATAAGTGGGTTTACCTGTTTAATGCGTGCTTGTAGGCCACTGTAAACACCAGACATGTTGGCTGCATTGTCGTAACCCTGGCCTCTGCAGTTACTGATATCAATGCCCATGTCTTGTAAAATACCAAGCAAAGACACTCTCCTTAATGACTCTGGGTTGGCATAAACTTAATAAAATGCTCTGTGATGCAGCCATCAGGTGCCACATATCGCATGATGAATGCGAGCAGGTCGGTGTGCGTAGCTGTCAAGACCCAGACTAGAACCACGGTCTCCGGTGTGAGAGATAGTCTATTAACAAGGAGAACTACAAGGCAGGAGGTGGACCCAGAAGGTAGGCAGACTCAGCAACTCTCAAAAAATGGTTTATTAACAAAAGTAAAAAGCCACACAGGCAAAAAGGAAATATTCCAAGAGTCCAAAACCAAACACGTCATTAACATCCAGGAATGAGGTACAAAGAGGTCAACTCAAAAAGCACGAAGTTTGGCTTCAAGAAGTAGTCCATTTAAGTCCAGCAAAAATTGTATCCAAAAGTCATAAAGTTCCACAGAGAGGTAGTGATCCACAGAGAGGTAGTGATCCACAGAGAGGTAGTGATCCACAGAGAGGTAGTGATCCACAGAGAGGTAGTGATCCACAGAGAGGTAGTGATCCATAAAGGTAGACTCAGAAAGATGACTTGCACATTCAAACACTCAGCAAAGAAACAAAGAACAACTTAAATACACTTGAATGACACAAGACACAGATGAGACCAATAACTCTGATAACAAAAAAGGGAAACTAGAGCCACTAGTGGTCAAATAAGGGAACAACAGGGAAAATCCTGACAGTATTGTAAGGATCAAATATTAGAATCAAGTTACCAATAAAAAAGAGAATAGCTTCTCTAAATGTGCTTCAAAGCATAGTTCCATAACTTCAAAATGTGCTTTAAAGCATGGGCGTATCTTCAAAGTCATACAGGGGCAGAGGCCTCCCATTACTTGACGCTTTTTTCTTGAAAGCCTGCTTTTGACATAATAATAATCTTCAATTATTAACGTCCACTGAATTTTATGTATGACTGCATTTCAAACTTTTACACAAGATAAGCCATGCTCTCCTCCAAGTTGACATTAAGAACCATTTAAATTAGTTTCAGTGATTTCATAGGCCCTACTGCTTCAGTTCCCTTTCTGTCGGTCTCTCGACGTTGTGTCGAGAACGACAGATGGGGTTCGCCCTTGAGAACCAATCAACTCTGACTACTATAGAAAAGGCCAATGAAATTTGGCCAATGAAATTTGGCGAATGAAATTTGCATGCCGGGCTCCGCCCCCGGATGTCCGGTATAAAAGGAAGCCGGCGTGCAGCATTCACTCACCTTTTGTTCTTCAGAGCCCTCGCTCATGACTACGAACAAAAAGAATTCAACGAATTCTTCTTCTACTTTGCCGGATCTACGACGCAGCAGCGGATCGTCCCTTCCTGCAGCGACCTTCTCCTGGGCGTCTCGGCGGTTCCGGAGGTGATAGAGATTATTTCTAAAAGGTCCTTTTCAGGACTGAGCAATTTCCAGCGCGGCATGTCCCGCTGTTCTCTTGGGTGCGGCACCCTCATCGAGGAGGGGGATGGACACGATCGCTGCATTAGGTGTCTGGGCGTCCAGCACACTGAAGCAGCGTTCGTTGACACATCTGCCCGCACTGCGGGCGGATTGTCACTCAGAAGTTGCGGTCACGGGTGGCTGTCTTCCTACGGGAACCAGCCACCATTTCGTCTGCTACCCGGGCTGTGACATCTGTGGCTACGGCCCCGATGACCACCCACGTAGCAGCGTTAGTGATATGGGGAACTCTGCGAAGGTAAACCCGCCAGCCAAGTGCTCACGGGCCGATCGCACCCCGATTCGCTCTTTTGAACGTTCCCCAACCGGCGGTGGCATACCGTTCGGATCCTCAGGCACGCACTCGGAAACGATGTGTGACGTAGATGAGATGTCGTTCGCAGCATCGGAGGGAGACTGGCATCCGACTCTGACGAATCCGAGCTCCCCCCCAGGGGGGTCGAGCTCAGGAGGAAGCAGAAGTGATGTCAGCCATGCTAATCCGGGGATACTTGGTTCCTGGAGGCGGAGCGCGGTGCAAACCGCGCCCACACCCCGGGTGCCATTTGTTTCCCGGAGGTGCATGAGGAGCTGTGTAAAACTAGGAGCGCTCCACGGACCGCTCCGGTCGAAACAGCTCCGGCTCCCTCACTTCCCTCGAGGGTGGGGCAGCCAAAGGCTACGTCGAGATCCCCCGGGTGGAACGTGCAGCTGCGGTGCATCTGTGCCGCAGACGGCTGCCGCCTGGGGAGAATCGGCCACGCCTACCGTCCAACGCGTGTAGGACTTCGACATCTATGGTGCCGAAGCCTTGCGCTGCCACGGACCGGGCTGCCTCCTCTCTCTACGCCATGGCCATCCTGCAGGTCCGCCAGGCCAGGGCGTTGAGAGAGCTCCACGAGGGTAAGGCCGACCCAGGTAATGCAGGTTTTCTGTGCCGCCACTGACAGCGCTCTACGGAGCGGCCAAGGTGGCGGCACGGGACCTGGGTCGGACGATGTCCACGGAAGTGGTCCAGGAGAGTCACCCCCGGCTGAACCTTGCGCAGATGAGTGACACCGAGAAAGTCCGCTTTCTTGTTACACCCGTCTCGCAGGGTGGGCTGTTGGTACACGTCGAGGACTGCGCTCAGCAGTTTTTGACGGTGAAGAAGCAGACAGTGGCGATTAGCCACATTTTTACCACGCTGCGACTCGGCCGCCCTCAAGCCTCCGAGATCTCACGTCATGTCTTTTCCCGGCAGCCCAGGACCCCTTCCACATCGGCTCCGGTTACTGTGCCCCCGCAGGTGGCACCCCGGAAGTCGAGGTCGAGGGGGAAACCTCACCCCGTCAGCTAACTTCTCACGAGAAGTGACACTGACGGGAAGACCCCAGGGGGAGCAACATCGGGCCCGACCTTCACAGCTACGGCTCTGATCAGTCGGTACGGGACGGCTCCTGCCTCGTCACCAAAGCCGGGCCCTTCTCAGGGCCTGGCGCCCACTTACTCACAGAGAGTTTTCTGTTTCCCCTGGGAGTTCATTCCTGCCGATCGCACACTCCACTGGACTGTGTCCGGCAAACCCGACCCCACGCCCTGGCGAGGCGTAGGGTCATACACACACGACAGCTGCTACCACTCTCAAAGACAGTGCGTGCAGCTGTCCCGCCAGGCAGGTAAGTAGGCAGAGCCAACCTTCCCTCCGGGGCCCCCTCCCCGCGACAGGGTTAGCTCCGCCAGCCATCGAACCACCCTCCATGGGAATGGTGAAGCAGACCGTCCCCTTGGTCCCCCTGTCACAGTCCCTGGGAGCTCGAGAGCTGCCCACACTGTCTCGGTGGCTAAGGCAGACGGTCCGTCTTGGTTACTCGATCCAGTTCGCCAGAGACTCTCCCAAGTTTTGGGGCATCATCTCTCCCTCTGTCTGAGGCTAGGGACGCCTACATACTTCGGGTAGAGGTCACCACCCTTCTGGCAAACAGGCATCGAGTTCGTCCCTCAAACCAAGATGTTCGGTGGGTTACAACCCGCACTTCATCGTTCCCAAGAAAGACGGCGGGTTGCGCCCCGGAGGTCTGCGTACCCTGAACTAAGCACCTTCACAAGCTGCTGCTCAGGATGCTCACGCATCAGGTGTCAGGATTGGTTCGTGGCAATCGACCTGAAATCCCTTTCGGTCTGTCCCTGTCTCCACGGTCTTCACGAAGATCGTGGAAGCCGCCCTTTCTCCCTGAGGGGAGGAAGGTGTGCGGGTACTTAACTATCTCAACGACTGGCCTGACACACTCGTGAGATCTGTTATGTATACAAGGGGCCTGGTGCTCCGGCACCCAGATCGATTGGGGATCCAGGTCAACCGAGGAAAGGACAAGCTCTCCCCAGGGCAGAGCATCCTCTTTCTCGGTAGGGAACTCAACTCTGTCACCATGTCGGCGCAACTGTCCGCAGTACGCGCCCAGCTGGTGTTGAACTGCCTGGAACATTTCAGGCAGACAGCGGTCCCCCTGAAACGATTCAGGGGCTCCTGGGCATGGCGTCCTCGTCGGGTGAGACCCCTCGGGTTGATGCACATGAGACCGCTCCAACACTGGCTTCAGAGTCGAGTTCCGAGGAGAGAGCGTGGCACACCGGCAGCAGGCGCATGGTGATGACGCCCTGCGGCCGACGCACCAAAACCCCTGGTCTTCCATGACTTTTTCCACGGACTAAGGTCCCTCGGGGCAGGTTATGAGGCAAGTCGTGGTGACGACGGACGCCTCCCTGCAGGGGCGGTGCAGTGTTTAACGGGCACGCAGGCGGGGCATGGGCGAACCCCCACCTGCGCTGGCATATCAATTGCCAGGAGTTGTGGGCAGTGCTACTTGCACTGAGCAGCTGCGGCCTCTCGTGCGGGACAAGCACGTGCTGTCCGAGGACGGCACTACAGCTGTAGCGTACATCAGATCTTAGGGTGGCGTTCGCTCACAGCAGCTAACACAACTTGCTCGACGCCTCCTCCTGGAGTCAACAGGTGATCCGTTCCCTTTGGGCCACACTCACCTCGGGCAAACTGAACTAGACAGCCGACGCGCTCTCTTGTCAGTTTATGCCTCGTAGAGAGTGGCGACTCCACCCCCGCGTAGGCGCTTGGTACTCCTGTCCGAGGCTCTCGACGATATCCCCTTGCGCACAGCTGACCGGGACGGGCGGAAGCACACCTTCCCCCCCCCAGGAGCCTCCTTGCACAGACACTGTGCAAGGCCAGGGAAGAGGAGCACCAAGTGTTATTGGTTACACCGCACTGGTCTAACCGCACTTGGCGTCAGAGCTGATGCTCTGGACAGCGACTCCCCCTGACCCATTCCCCTGACAGAGGACCTGCTCTCTCAGGGGAAGGACACGTTCTGGCATCCCAGATCAGACCTGTCAACGGGACGAGAAGATCCTGAGTTGGCTACTCCCCCTCTATGGCGGAGACCATCACCCAGGCTAGGGCCCCATATAGGGCGGCGTTCTTGTGTCTGGTGTCTCTCTCAAGGAAAGACCCACTGAGGTGCTCGATCAGGATTGTGTGGTCCTTCTTACGAGACTGGAGACTAACATCTCCCCTCCACACTGAGTGTGTATGTAGTCGCTGTCGCCACTCATCACGACTCAGTTGATGGAAAGTTTCTAGGATGACACGACCTGGTCACAGGTTCCTAAGGGGGGAGAGGGCGGCTCCCGCCTCATCTCCGCTTCATACCCTCTTGGGACCCTAAGGGTCCTCGGGGGGGCCTCTGGGCCCCCAAGAGCCCCTCGGAGGTTCCGATCTTCCTCCCGAGTAAGACGGCCCTCCTGATGGCGCTCGCTTCCTTCAAGAGGGTAGGGCACCTCCGAGCATCCTCCGTGTCCCCGGATTGCCTTGAATTCGGCCCTGGTAGCTCTCACGTTATCTTGAGACCCAGGCCCGGATGCGTGCCCAAAAAGTTCCCACTACTCCCTTACGGGGCGAAGTGGTGAACTTGCAGGCGCTCCCCATTGGGGAGGAAGACCCAACCCCATCCGTGTTGTGTCCTGGACCGCACGCAGGGCCTCAGCAGCTCTGACCAGCTCCTTGTCTGTATTGGAGGACAGCAGAGGGGAAGGCTGTCTCCAAGCAGAGGTTGGCGCACTGAGTCGTGGATGCCGTTACGACGACATTCCAATCTCAGAATCTCCCATGCCCACTGAGGGGGGTATAGCCACCTCCTGGGCACTGGCAGAAGCGCCTCTCTAGCAGACATCTGTAGAGCTGCGGGTTGGGCTACGCCCAAACACCTTCGCAGGGGTTAAACAACCTTAGCTTAAACCCGGTGTCAGCCCACGTCCTGCGTGTAGGACTGGCATCCGGCGGGGCGTATGCCTGCGAAAGCATCACCCCACCCTCTAGGAGGCTGGGTCAGTGTGCTATCTATCTCTCTCCTTACCCTACTCTAGCTAAGGACAGGTACCCTATCCGCTTCCCTTCTTACCCAACCACTTGGTTAAGAATAGGCATTCTATCCATCACTAAGCAAGCACCACCTGGGGGTTGGCTGGGCAGAGCAGCCTTCCCCCTTAGGCCGGGATAACATGTGAGCCATCCCCTGGCTCTAACCGGACCTAGTGCTACCGGACGCCTGTAACACCCCCCCCCGTGGGCTGTTCCGTCTGATGTATCCTCATGATATGGTTCCCACTCCTGGTAACCCATGAGCTTCCCCAGGTGGACCTCCACCTCGCGATTAACTACTCAGCCCGCACGTTCCATGCGTTCTCCTCCAAGGACGAGACCATACCTTATCCACCGTATTCCTCCCCACGGGTAGGAGGTGGCCTCTGCAGCGCATCCCTAATTAAGGAAGTTGCGCTTACCGGTGTAAACTCGAGCCGGACGGCCTCTCGCCAGTAGAGAGCTAAGGCCTCCGTCCGTGAAAGGTTACCGGTCAGGGCTGTTCCCATCTTTCTCCTAGAAAGCTCTGGAACCCCCGACCACCACACTGGAAGGTTACAGTTTCGCGAAAGCATCGAGCTGACACGCCCAGGCCTGTTACCGTCGCTTCGCTAGAGACTGTGACGCGATACAGCATTGTGGCGTTTTCCATAGGCAACCCCATCTGTCGTTCTCGACACAACGTCGAGAGACCGACAGAAAGGGAACGTCTCGGTTACGTATGTAACCTCTGTTCCCTGATGGAGGGAACGAGACGTTGTGTCCCTTATGCCACTAACACGTATCGTATTCTGCTGCAGTCGTGAGAGGCTCTCAGGCTCTTCAGAACAAAAGGTGAGTGAATGCTGCACGCCGGCTTCCTTTTATACCGGACATCCGGGGGCGGAGCCCGGCATGCAAATTTCATTCGCCAAATTTCATTGGCCTTTTCTATAGTAGTCAGAGTTGATTGGTTCTCAAGGGCGAAACCCCATCTGTCGTTCTCGACACAACGTCTCGTTCCCTCCATCAGGGAACAGAGGTTACATACGTAACCGAGACGTTTCTTAGCTATAAAAAAACTGTACGACATTTGCCATTCTGTTTAAACTTGTTCGTGTTTCTTTTCCGACAAAACAGGTATTTAAGACGAAATGAGATGATCCGCTGTCGCGCACACCATGAACAGAAAACGGCATTTAATCCTTGAATTTGAACCTATATTATTTTTAAACCTCATTATGAATGGAGACTTCAAAGCGACAGCTGCCACCGGACGAGAAACACAGCGCCGCGTGTCACGTCTACGACGCGCACCTTGTGCATGCTCAATCAGGGTTCAAGTTTACTCCCGACGAATGGGCCATTTTAACCATGTTTAATCTGTTTGAGTTAGAAACGCGTGGCTCTTGATCGTTAATCAATGAATAGGTAGTGCGTGGCTGGTTGCTGCAGAAAGGAAACAGACCCAGGCAGACATGGATTTCTGCCCGCATACGGTTGATGTCTGTCTGGCTGTGTCGCTTATTTGAATATACAGACAAAAATGAACAGTGTTAACTTAAACCAGAGATAGATACTGGGCCACGACGGAGTGCCGCTCCATAAGGCCAGAAGACACGGAGCAGAGCGAGGGCTCAGACCCGGATGTGTAATGTACAGTTGTGTTCAAAATTATTCAACCCCCAATGCTGTAAATGGTTTTAGGGAATTTAGTGTACATTTGTAATTGTATTCAGAATGAAATCCTACAAGGACTTCTTAAAGAACCATATGCAACTAAAATGACATCAATTAGTTTTGTAATACAGTAGTAAATGTTTCTTTTGTGAATTCTTCATTGACATAATTATTTAACCCCTTAAAGACTACCACTCTGAAGAACAGAGGTTCAATGAAGTGTTTTCAATCAGGTATTGAAAAACACCTTATCAGCAGCAATAAAGCCTAATAAGCACCAATTAGGCAGCTTTAAAATGACTGATACTCAGCTCCTTCTAGACATTTACTGGTGTGGTTACAAACATGGTGAGGTCAAGAGAATGGTCCAGGAAGACAAGAGAACAGGTGATTACTCTTCACAGGAAGGGCAATGGCTATAAGAAGATTGCAAAGATGTTAAACATACCAAGAGACACCATAGGAAGCATCATTCGCAAATTCAAGGCAAAGGGCACTGTTGAAACGCTACCTGGTCGTGGCAGAAAGAAGATGCTGACTTCGACTGCTGTGCGCTACCTGAAGCGTAGAGTGGAGAAAAGTCCCCGTGTGACTGCTGAGGAACTGAGAAAAGATTTGTCAGATGTGGGTACTGAAGTTTCTGCTCAGACAATACGGCGCACCCTGCGTAATGAAGGCCTCATGCCAGAACTCCCAGGCGCACCCCTTGCTGTCCCCAAAGAATAAGAAGAGTCGACTGCAGTATGCCAAAAGTCATGTGGACAAACCACAGAAGTTTTGGGATAGTGTTCTGTGGACTGATGAAACAAAATTAGAACTGTTTGGGCCCATGGATCAACACTATGTTTGGAGGAGGAAGAACAAGGCCTATGAAGAAAAGAACACCTTGCCTACTGTGAAGCATGGCGGGGGGGGTCAATGCTTTGGGGCTGTTTTGCTTCTGCAGGTACTGGGAAGCTTCAGCGTGTGCAAGGTACCATGAATTCTCTTCAGTACCAGGAGATATTGGATGACAATGTGATGCAGTCCGTCACAAACCTGAGGCTTGGAAGACGTTGGACCTTTCAACAGGACAATGATCCCAAGCATACCTCCAAGTCCACTAGAGCATGGTTGCAGATTAAAGGCTGGAACATTTTGAAGTGGCCATCGCAGTCACCAGACTTAAATCCGATTGAGAACCTCTGGTGGGACTTAAAGAAAGCAGTTGCAGTGCGCCAGCCTAAGAATGTGACTGAACTGGAGTGTCAAGCTATGCTTCACGTTTAAAAGCTGTTATAACTGTAAAAGGATGTTGTACTAAGTACTAAGATTGAATGTCACTTGGGGGTTGAATAAAACTGATAATGATGTGAGCTCAGAAAAGACATTTGTGGTTATTTCATTATAAATGTTATGTTATATTTGTCTGACCTACACGTGCCTCTTTGATTTAATTGTAAGCAGGATGACTGAATGATCATAATCAATGTCAAACCGACCAAAACAATCAATTTCAGTGGGGGTTGAATAATTTTGAACACAACTGTATATTGAAATATCGAAAAAATCACATCACCGTTATCGAGATGAATTCTATCTAGATATATATTGTTATCGAATTTCTGTCCAGCGCTACACTCACCTTTTGTTTTAACAGAATATTTATTCTATTGATGTAACTGTTTAACAGTTCAGAATTTTTCTTGTATTCAATGCGTCTCATGTACAGCTGCTTTGTAACAATGAAAATTGTAAAAAGCGCTATATAAATAAAGTTGAGAATTGACCAATGGTTTTTAACATGATCAATAATTCTGACCCTTATCATCACTCTTGGTGTGCCTTCACTGCTCTTTCCCCACCAAACGTGCCTTTAATACATTATTCCAAACAAAATCATTTTAAAGTCATTTCCTTATTATTAAGTTATGAGACGTCTGTTATTACAATTAGCTTGGACTTCTGCGAGCTTTCACTATTGCCCGTTCACTATAATAGAGGCCAAGCTTAAAATGCATCCCAGTTGCTGCATGGCCACTGTGTCATATATCTGGCCTGAAAAAGGTTAAATCTACAGTGCTTGTTTTAGTGTCAAAAATAGTTGCATGTTAAAAAGTGGCAGACAAAGACAACACAGAGAGACAAAGGATTCATACTGTATTTAACCTTCAAGTGACAACAGATGCAAGACTGTTCAAGTTCACTCTGACAAAAGGAAGCTCACATTACAAATGTCATTAGCCGGAAGGTGCCACTGTTTCTTTTATTCTTGCTCAGGGTGAGCAGACAGCTGGGAATGGATGATAGGGCCTAGAATAGACTGTCCAAGTGCTAAGACTAAGTAAGGTCCTTGATGAGAGAGTGCAGAATAACTGAGGGAGGAGAGGTCAGGGGACCGTGAAAGTCTCGAGTCATTTTTGACTACAAATCAACAGCGTGGAGCTGACAATGAGTTAAGGTTGTACAGAACCAGATATGGGTAAACACCTGCTTAACATGTTCGTTCCGAAAAGACAAATCTGCAATTCCATGTGACCTGGTACACACAAATAAACATGGCTACCTATATATGCCCTTCTGTAGAACGCAGGCATTTTATGAGAACTGCTTTTAAACAATACTTTAATAATATAACAAGTGACGGATATGTACAGTAAATAAATAGTCAAGTAAGATCATAGCTGAAAACTAGAACAAGCAAAAAGAGATTCAGCTGTCCCTTCATTAGACCAGAACAAAAGGTCGTGAATGCACATTTCCATTGCTGCCTTTACAGCTGTCTGAGCATCTGACTGTACTGCCATCTTGCTTGTGAAGCATTGTTACCTTGCCTTTATCCTTGAGCACAAAGATAAACCTGTGAGATTCCCAGTGCATGCATGTCTCTCTTTTTTAGGACACAGAGTTCATAGAGAAGCGTCATAGTGCAGTCAGCACATCAGGTGGAGCGTGTAACAGATATATTCACTGTCCATATTCTAAGATAACATAAAGATGTAGCTGCCATGATAACAAATCAAACTTTAAAGCTAGAACCTAACATTAAATTAGGCCTCGAATAACTATGATTGAATTCATGAGAAGATTTAATGGAGTGTATATCAACATGATTAAGATAGAAACATCTGGTAGAATGTACAACAAATGATAAAAGGACCGTGTTAAACACTTGACAGAAAGGCTGCATTTGTTACCATTAGCTAACACGAACCGGCAATGCCCAATCGTTCTTCAGCATGTTTTTTATTACAACTGCGAATACAGATTTTTATATTTGTTTATTGTGCACAAATGATTGTCAATGGTTACATCTTTTTATTATGAAAATGTTGAATTGATGTTGAATTGAACTAAAGTAAATAAATATTGTAGAAGTTTTGTTCATTGTTACTTAACAAATGCAGCTTTTTATTTAAAAAAATAGAAACTTTGGTCAAGATTGTTGTAAAAAGAAGATAAGCTTTAATAGAAACACTGTGATTTAGAATCTTGCTAGCAGATCATGTCACTACTGTGACTCACACACATATTGTTTTTCTGGCACCCAAAAAGTGCCACACACACACACACGCATGTACACACAAACACAAGCAACCAAACCAAATACAGAAGGTCGACGTCACAGTCATTGTGTGTGGATACTATATAAAGAGTCCTTTACTGCACAATGATTTAATCTCACATCATTGTACCATCAAAAGGTAAGACAGATTGTATTTGTGTTTAACTCTGACTGAACAGTAACACAAAAGAGAAGTGAGACTCAATAAGGAAAAAAAGTTGAACAGTATATGAGCACTAATAATAATAAAACACATCAGAACAGCTTGATTTGTCAATAATGACCACATACACATTCTTTCTCATTGCAAGGACTTGAACTTTCTTTGATTTTCTCAGAGTAAAACAAGGTAAGAAAAGTCTGTTTTGCCATTTTATTTCAAATTGTATTTGTCAGTTTTATGTAAATAGAATATGTGAAATAGAAAAAGGATGAGCAGGGCTGTACGTTAGAGGTTTAAGGTTTCATAGCGCAGGCCAAACAGTTGTAGCACAAGTATACGTCTGTTATCATCTTTAAAAAACACAAGTGCAGATCATCACATAAATAGACAGGTGACTGAAAAAGGACATCAACGTTACACAAATGTATAAATTAGGGCCATATCTTTTCTAGTTTTTCCAAAATTATTTTTTTCTTTTAAAATTTTTCGGAGTTCTGTATTTTCAATGCTTTTCTACAGTAGTAAATAGATTTGTCCATACAAAGACTGTAGTTTACTATAGTATTTACTATTAAACTGCAGTAAAATGTTTGTCTTATAGCATTTTTAAACTACGGTGTTTAAAACTACGGTGTTTTTACTACGGTGTTAACTACAGTTTATAAATATACTGCGAGTAAATATTTTTTCATCTGCTTGAAATTAACAGGACTTTTATTTTGACAGGTTGTCGCGAGGACGCTTGAGTTTCAGTGTGTTTGTCAGTAGCTTTACTCACACAGTAAAATTATCGTAAAATAAAGTTAGAACAACTCTGTGTATGAAGTTCACGTGTTCATCTCTTTGTATTGTATGAAACGGACAAAGTATCACGAATGTAACATGTTAAAGTGTGCAACTCATTCACTCATAAACAAGAAGAACAAGCCGAGGACATATTTAAACAGGAGAAGTCTGGTTACACGATTCCTTCCATGTTTCCCACATCGCGCTTATCATGGGGCTCTAGATCAATGAACTCGAATGCAGCCGAAAATCAAGTTCTAATTGCAAAAACAAAATAAAAACGAAAAATAAAAAGCGGTGCGCCATAAGTTAACTTCACACACGAACAAGTACAACGACAAACGCACTTCACACAAACAAGCGGCTCTGTCTAATGCACTTGTCAAACTGTATCACACGCATGCTACACTACTACATTTATTCTTAGCACCGACCTATTTTTTTCGCAGCATGTGTGACGTTGCACTGCATGAGCAATCCAAAATGTATTATCTTCATATTTATGATTCTTTAAGTTCCTCAGAATAATAATTCATTATTCTTTAAGTTATATATTTTGTATTGTTTATTTATCACCTCAGTCTGCTAAAGAGATGGGGGACGCTTTAATGGCAGAGTTTGGGCCAGCCGCTCCGTTTTTACGGAAGTCAGACAAGGAGCGTCTGGAGGCCCAAACTCGCCCGTTTGACATGAAGAAGGAATGCTTTGTGCCCCGACCCTGAGGTTGAGTATGTCAAAGCCTCCATCACCAGTCGAGACGGTGACAAAGTCACTGTTGACACTCAAAATGGAAAGGTAAGCTTGGAGATCAGAATTTCAACTCTTTTTGATTCAATTAAATTGTTCAGTACCTACAAAAAATGGTTTAGATCTGCAGTGTGACGCACACTTGTGTGTTTTGTTATCCACAGACAGTAACTGTGAAGGAAGTAGATGTTCATCCTCAGAACCCGCCAAAGTTCGATAAAATCGAGGACATGGCGATGTTCACCTTCCTGCACGAGCCCGCTGTGCTGTTTAACCTCAAAGAGCGTTACGCGGCCTGGATGATCTACGTGAGTCAAAAGCAGCTCTTCAAGATTCTAAAATATCATTAAATGTATCTACAGCAGTAGTCACATATCATTTCTATCTCTCACAGACCTACTCTGGGCTCTTCTGTGTCACTGTAAACCCCTACAAGGGGTTGCCGGTGTACAACCAAGAAGTTGTCGTCGCCTACAGAGGAAAGAAAAGAACTGAGGCCCCTCCACACATCTTCTCCATCTCTGACAACGCCTATCAGTACATGCTGTCAGGTGATGATCAATCCCGCTTTTGGTATCCACTGTGTCTTTACATTTACATCAATCTGTATTTAGTCTTTTGACCGTGTTAACTTTGTCCTCTGAACCCTCTACAGACAGAGAAAACCAGTCTGTTCTGATCACGTATGTAACAACTTAGGTTATGTTCTATTTCTCCTTAACTGTCTTTCTATACGGAATTGCTTCCAAGTTTTCTAACTTGATGTTTTTATTCCATTTTTTACATTAAGTGGAGAATCTGGTGCCGGAAAGACTGTAAACACTAAAAGAGTCATTCAGTATTTTGCCAGCATAGCAGCATCAGGCAAGAGGGATCCATCAATGGAGAAAAAGGTGCTTAATTGCCAGGGAACGGCTTATAGACACTTGCATTGGACGCATGCGCCTAGCCCGAAGTTAACTTCCGGTCTGTGTTCAGTTATAATCTGCGAACACGGACGGACGGATCATACTTCGGCCTTAAGTTTGGGCCACACAACATTTGTTTGAATAAGACACCATACACACTAGAACAGGATGCGTTAATTAAAAACACATTTATGTGTCTGTAACAAGGTTCAAAGTAAGGAAGGAAGGAGGTGGGAACCGGCGAACGTTTAACCAACTTTTTAATAAAATAAACAAACAACAAAACGAAAGTAAAGTAAAGTGCCGACAGCTACCCCATGGTCGACTGCCGGCCACTCAAACATAATAAAATATAACATAAAATCCAGGCCTGGTTCTCTCTCGTCCTTCATTGTTGTCGCTTCTCCTTTTATACTTCCGGAGCTCCTCCGTAAGAGATGCGAGACCGGTGCAACGCGCAGCTGACGCTCATTATCACTTGCATCACCGGCCTTGCGCCATTCCCTCACGGCCCTCGTCTCGCTCTGCTTGTCACAGTGTCGTTTTAAAACATAATATGTAATTTTGTGTTGATTGTGTGTTAAATAAATAAGAGACGACACAAAGATGAATTAAAAGTAACGCAAAATGTGTCCAAAATGCCTCCAGTAAAGAACAGATTGTGGCGCTCTCTTTGTTTATAAGATGTTAACTGGACATGTCCCGAACATTTTACACAAATGTTATTATCAACTACCTGTCGACAACATACAGTGTCTGTTGGGTTGATTCTTAGGGAACTCTGGAGGATCAAATCATCCAGTGTAATCCTGCTCTGGAGGCCTTTGGTAATGCCAAGACCATCAGAAATGACAACTCGTCCAGATTTGTGAGTGTGCTTTATAGTGGTTTGCACATTTGTATTGGTATTATAACAAATCTCACACTACACAACACTATCAAATTTACAGGGTAAATTTATCCGTATTCATTTTGCGGCGAGTGGCAAACTGGCTTCTGCAGATATTGAGACTTGTAAGTACTGTACAGCACATCATCATTTCAACATTGGCACACAGTGAGTGTTAAGATAACCAGTTGTTCATCTTTTCGTTCAGATCTGCTGGAGAAGTCTCGCGTCACATTTCAGCTCAAGGCTGAGAGAGATTACCACATCTTCTACCAGATTCTGTCTCAGAAGAAACCTGAACTGCTGGGTAAAATCCCTATATAATATATGAACATTTCATTGTCTCTGATTGGAAGAACGGTTTCTGATCGCTTTTCACTTCTCTTTAGAAATGCTGCTCATCACCAACAATCCCTATGACTACTCGTACATCTCCCAAGGAGAGATCCAAGTAACATCTATTGATGATCGCGATGAGCTGATGGCAACTGATGTGGGTGTTATGTTTTGTTTTTGACATTTACAATCATTTATAACATTATACCCCTAGCTTTTGGAAATGTTATAAGGAACGGTTCTTGAAAAAAAGTATTTTCAAACCTGTAGGACATTGTCTCGTGTAACATTCAAGCAGATGTTTAGCAGGGTGAAAAAAGTAGAGTAAACAAAAATGTATATGGGATTGGAACAATAAGAGTTTTAATGTCTTCAAGATTTTTGAAGATATAGTTTCAAAGTGAGAAATTAAATATTTGTCATATCATTCATTTTAATAGACACTGTATATTTGCTGTAGGAAGCCTTTGATGTGTTGGGCTTCACTCAAGAGGAGAAGAACAGCATCTATAAGCTGACTGGTTCCGTCATGCACTACGGCAACATGAGGTTCAAACAGAAGCAAAGAGAGGAGCAGGCAGAGGCCGATGGCACTGAGGGTTGGAATCACTTTTAAATACCATTTTTAGGAAGTAATTAAGTCAAAATATAGTGTATATAGGAAAATGATGTATTCTTTTAAACGTGTAGATGCGGACAAAGTCGCATATCTGATGGGCCTAAACTCGGCTGACTTGATCAAGGGTCTGTGTCATCCAAGAGTCAAAGTGGGAAACGAGTGGGTCACCAAGGGACAAAGTGTCCAACAGGTAATACAAATGTCCAATATAATAAATGTATAGTTCATTTAATGAGAAATTGTAACAGTTTGTAACATCATGATTTGCTTTCCAAAGGCATAAACACCTTTTCTACAGTGTAAAAAACATTAGATACTGTACATCATGAATTTGATCTAATTTACCTGTTCTTGCATGTCAGGTGTACTACTCCGTTGGTGCTCTGGCTAAGTCAGTTTATGAGAAGATGTTTAATTGGATGGTTGTAAGAATCAACCAATCCCTGGACACCAGACAGCCTCGCCAGTATTTCATCGGTGTGCTGGACATTGCTGGATTTGAGATTTTTGATGTAAGATTACCTGTTCGTGGTGATGTTGTCTTGATTCAAGTACTGTGTTTTTCAATATAATGACACTTTTAACTGGATTACTTTTATTTAAAATGTTTAAATTTAAAGTGGTAATTGTTTCACTATTGTTGCATTACACAATCCATTTCATTTGCAGTACAACACCTTTGAGCAGCTGTGTATTAACTTCACTAATGAGAAGTTGCAGCAGTTCTTCAACCACCACATGTTTGTTCTGGAGCAAGAGGAATACAAGAAGGAGGGTATTGAGTGGGTGTTTATAGACTTCGGCATGGACTTGCAGGCCTGCATTGAGCTTATTGAGAAGGTGAGTTAATCCTTTACAATTACAAATATATTTATTTGTTGAAAAATATATGCAAATTCTTGTGGCTAATTTGAAACATATTCTTTTATTCATTGTAGCCCATGGGTATCATGTCAATCCTTGAAGAGGAGTGCATGTTCCCCAAAGCCAGTGATGCAACCTTTAAAGCAAAGCTTTATGACAACCACTTGGGTAAGAATCCCAACTTCCAGAAGCCCAGGGTTATCAAGGGTAGACCAGAGGCTCATTTTGCCTTGGTTCACTACGCTGGCACTGTTGACTACAACATTTCAAACTGGCTGGTGAAGAACAAGGATCCTCTAAATGAAACTGTTGTAGGGTTGTTCCAGAAGTCAAATCTAAAGCTGTTGGGTATTCTGTTTGCTGATTATGCCAGTGCTGACGCAGGCAAGTACATGTTGAGCTTAGACATTAAAATAAGCACTTCATTTAACAGAAATGAAAGTGTAACTGTTTCACAAAACTGCAGAATCTGGTGGTAAGGGTGCCAAAGGAGGTACCAAAAAGAAGGGTTCTTCATTCCAAACAGTGTCCGCCCTCCATAGGGTATGTCAAACAAAATATTTTTAGACTCACACAGCTTTATTGCATGTAGTTACAAAGTTCTCTACATTTTACCAACAGGAGAATCTGAACAAGCTAATGACCAACTTGAGGTCCACTCACCCTCACTTTGTGCGTTGCCTGATCCCCAATGAGACTAAGACTCCTGGGGCGATGGAGAATCCTCTGGTCATGCACCAGCTGCGCTGTAACGGTGTGCTGGAGGGCATCAGAATCTGCAGAAAGGGCTTCCCCAACAGGATCCTGTATGGAGATTTCAAACAACGGTTAGTATGAGCCTTAAGAATGGTTTACTATTTATTTATATTGTCAATTAATTATTATTTATGCATTTTGTTGAAATTCTTTTAAAATGTTCTATTATCTGCATAAAATTATTTCAGCTGGTCCCTAAACTCATTTTATGTTTCTATATAAAGTTACCGCATCTTAAATCCTGCTGCTATCCCTGAGGGACAGTTCATTGACAACAAAAAGGGTGCAGAAAAACTTTTGGGCTCTCTGGACATTGATCACAGCCAGTACAAGTTAGGACACACTAAGGTATAATTTACAGTGATTTGTTTTAAAAGCCACTCTTCCATTATCGCTCAGAGGATCCTTTACAAAATTCTTTGCAATTCAGGTGTTCTTTAAGGCTGGTCTTTTGGGTACACTTGAGGAGATGCGAGATGACCGTCTTGCACTTATTATCACTGGAATTCAGTCCAGATCTCGTGGCTTTCTGTCGAGAGTAGAGTTCCAGAAAATCGTGGAGAGAAGGTTGTGTTTTAAAGTCTTTAAAACGTTTTGTTCACATATCATTCTTTACACAAAGCTGACCATTTTATTTATTGTTTACAGAGATTCTTTGTTAATTATCCAGTGGAATGTGCGTGCCTTCATGGGTGTCAAGAATTGGCCCTGGATGAAGCTCTACTTCAAGATCAAACCTCTGCTGAAAAGTGCTGAGACTGAAAAGGAGATGGCCAACATGAAGGAGGAATTCACCAAGTTAAAGGAGGCTTATGCCAAATCTGAAGCCCGCAGAAAGGAGCTTGAGGAGAAGATGGTTTCTATTCTCCAAGAGAAGAATGACCTGCAGCTTGCAATGCAGTCTGTAAGTCTATGTGGAAATGGAATATTCTTTATTCACATTTCAATACCAAAACATTTCACACTACTCATACATTATTTTAACTTAAATAGGAACAAGATAATCTTACAGATGCTGAGGAGAGATGTGAAGGTCTAATCAAGAACAAGATTCAGCTTGAGGCTAAAGCCAAAGAGCTGACAGAGAGACTGGAGGATGAAGAAGAAATGAATGCTGAGCTGACTGCAAAGAAGAGAAAGCTGGAGGATGAATGTTCTGAGCTGAAGAAAGACATTGATGATCTTGAACTCACTCTGGCCAAAGTGGAGAAAGAGAAACATGCCACTGAGAACAAGGTTAGCTATAAAAACATTTCTTGGTATTAAACTTGAATGAAACCTGAAAATTTACTGACCTACTGGTCTTCCATAGGTTAAAAACCTTACAGAGGAAATGTCAGGTCTGGATGAAATCATCGCCAAGCTGACCAAGGAGAAGAAAGCTCTACAGGAGGCCCATCAGCAAACGCTGGATGACCTCCAGAGTGAGGAAGACAAAGTCAACACTCTCACTAAAGCCAAAGCCAAGCTGGAGCAACAAGTGGATGATGTGAGCGGTTGGGTCTCTCACTTTTAAAAATGAAAATCACATTACATATTTAACATGAAGAAAAACTCACGTCAAACCTCATGCCCTTTCAGCTGGAGGGTTCCCTGGAACAAGAAAAGAAACTTCGGATGGATCTAGAGAGGGCAAAGAGGAAGCTTGAGGGAGACTTAAAGTTGACTCAAGAGAATGTGATGGACCTGGAGAACGACAAACAACAGCTGGAAGAGAGGCTTAAAAAGTTTGTGCTGTACCAGAGTGTTAAATAACTATTTTAATATAGAATTTGAAATATACTAATGGTTACAAATTATCTTCTGAAACTTAGGAAAGATTTTGAGATGAATCAGCTCACAAGCAAGATTGAAGATGAACAGGCAATGGCAGCCCAACTCCAGAAGAAACTTAAGGAGTTGCAGGTAAACTTTCTTTTAACAATGAGAGAACAATATTGATAAGTTTGGATTTCCAGCTTTAATGCTGCTCTTCACATTACCAGGCCCGTATTGAAGAGCTTGAGGAAGAGCTGGAGGCTGAGAGAGCTGCTCGTGCCAAAGTGGAGAAACAGAGGGCAGATCTGGCCAGAGAACTGGAGGAGATCAGTGAGAGGTTGGAGGAAGCTGGTGGTGCCACTGCTGCCCAGATTGAGATGAACAAGAAACGTGACGCTGAGTTACAGAAACTGCGCAGAGACCTTGAAGAGGCCACTCTGCATCATGAGGCCACTGCTGCTACACTGAGGAAGAAACATGCCGACAGTGTGGCTGATCTTGGAGAGCAGATTGACAACCTTCAGAGAGTGAAGCAGAAGCTTGAGAAAGAGAAAAGTGAACTGAGACTGGAACTGGATGATGTGGTCTCAAACATGGAACAGATTGTCAAGGCCAAGGTAAGGAATATAAATAATGTTACCAGTTTAAATGTCTAGACTATGTGACTAATCAGTGTTTTTAAGAGCAATTAACTACAAATATAATTATTCTTCAAGACAAACCTAGAGAAAATGTGCAGAACTCTGGAAGACCAGATGAGTGAGTACAGAACCAAGGCTGAAGAAGGCCAGCGTACAATCAATGATTTCACCATGCAGAAAGCCAAGCTGCAAACTGAAAATGGTAAGACCATAGCATAGTTTTGATAAGTTGCTTAATGACATGTATCCATTTACATTTACATTTAGTCATTTAGCAGATGCTTTTATCCAAAGCGACTTACAAAGAGTTTAGGAGCAATAAGCGATATGTCATACAGGAGCCATAATACATTAAGTGCCAATACAAAGTTACTGGTTTCAACAAAAGCTAGACCACTACCTGTTGAGAGAAAGGGTTAGTTTTCTTTTTCTTTTTCTTTTTTTTCTTCATTTGTCTGTCAAGTACTCACAGAAGAGATGGTTTTAAGTAGTTTTTTAAATGTTGTGAGAGATGTTGTTGAACGGACAGAGTTAGGAAGAATGTTCCACCAGGAAGGAGTTGTGAATGAGAATGAGCGGGAGAGCGATTTACTGCCCTTATGGGAAGGCAATACAAGACGCCGCTGGTTTGCTGAATGCAGGGATCATGATGGGGTGTAGGAGTGCAGGAGGGTGTGAAAGTAAGCCGGTGCAGATCCAGTGATAGTCCTCTAGGCAAGCATTAGTGACTTGAATCTGATACGGGCTGCAACCGGTAGCCAGTGGAGAGAGATGAAAAGGGGAGTCACGTGAGCCCTTTTGGGCTGTTGGAAGACGAGGCGTGCTGCTGCGTTCTGAACCAGCTGGAGCGGTTTGATAGCCTTTGCAGGAAGACCAGCAAGGAGAGCATTGCAGTAGGCCAAACCTTGAGATCCAGTAGTATCCTTGAGTGTGTTGCTTATTTGTTTCTCCCAGCGCTGGCAAGAGGTTGAACGCTGGCTACTTGGTTGTAGAAGATGGTTTGTGTGCACAAATTATCTAACAAGTACTAAAAAGATAACGGTTGGATATTGCATTATAGGTGAACTGTCCAGACAGCTAGAGGAGAAAGACTCCCTGGTCTCTCAGCTGACAAGAGCCAAGCAGTCCTATACCCAGCAGATTGAAGACCTCAAGAGACAACTGGAGGAGGAAGTCAAGGTTTGCTTTTCAGTTAACATTTTTCTAGAGGTTAAATTATTTTCACAGTTGGACAACACAACTCACTGTATGTTTTTTAGGCTAAGAATGCCCTGGCCCACGCAGTGCAGTCTGCCCGTCATGATTCTGATCTGCTGAGGGAGCAGTTTGAGGAGGAGCAGGAAGCCAAAGCTGAACTGCAGCGTAGTCTCTCCAAAGCAAACTCTGAGGTGGCCCAGTGGAGAACCAAGTATGAAACTGATGCCATCCAGAGGACTGAAGAGCTTGAGGATGCTAAGTAAGAAACAAGAAATACAGCATTAAGCCTTATCATGTAGAATTGCAGATCTTCATCAACTAAGAAAGAAAACAAATATTATTGTTCAATCATTTTTATTAAATAATTTATACAGGAAAAAACTTGCTCAGCGCCTCCAGGATGCAGAAGAAGCTGTGGAAGCTGTTAATGCTAAATGCTCCTCTCTGGAAAAGACCAAGCACAGACTTCAGAATGAGATTGAAGATCTCATGGTTGATGTGGAGAGATCCAATGCTGCTGCTGCTGCTCTGGACAAGAAGCAAAGAAACTTTGATAAAGTATGGTGACAAAGCAAAGTATTTTGTCTTTACCTAAAACGGCAAAATACTTGCTGTTTGGAATGACTATAGGGTTTGTCTTGTTAAATTTAACCAGGTCCTGGCTGAGTGGAAACAGAAGTATGAGGAATCCCAAACTGAACTAGAAAGTGCTCAAAAAGAAGCCAGATCTCTCAGCACTGAACTCTTTAAATTGAAGAACTCATATGAGGAGTCACTGGACCACCTGGAGACAATGAAGAGGGAGAATAAGAACCTCCAAGGTACAGCACTTGTGATTGTTTTAATTGTTGTCAACTGTGAACAACCAGTTTTTAACATGTATCCGTATTATAACTTTTCTTTCAGAGGAAATTTCTGATCTTACTGAGCAACTTGGTGAGAGTGGGAAGAGTATTCATGAACTGGAGAAAAATCGCAAACAACTGGAGCAGGAGAAACAGGAGATACAAGCTGCCCTGGAAGAAGCAGAGGTAAAATAAAATATCAGTTTATTAATTAATATATTAATTCATTTAATTTATACTTCAAAAATGAAGAAGTAATCCTTCAGCATATTGATCTTCAAGTTTATGAGTGAACACTAGTGAACACTTGTTGAGGCCTCCAATATATACTTTATACTCTATAAATAATTAAAATATTATGTAATTATTAATCCAGGGTTCACTTGAGCATGAAGAAGGAAAGATCCTGAGAGCTCAGCTGGAGTTTAACCAGATTAAAGCTGACATTGAACGAAAACTGACTGAGAAAGATGAAGAGATGGAGCAGGCCAAGAGGAACCAGCAGAGAATGGTGGATACCCTGCAGAGCTCACTTGAAGCAGAGACTCGCAGCAGGAATGAAGCGCTCAGGATTAAGAAGAAGATGGAAGGAGATCTCAATGAAATGGAGATTCAGCTCAGTCAGGCAAACCGACAGGCAGCAGAAGCTCAGAAACAACTCAAGGGTCTTCATGGACATCTCAAAGTATGATTAATCATCTCAAACATTATGAGGCGTAGGTAACAATCCTTATAATATTTGTCAAATTTGTACTTTATAGGATGCCCAACTGCAGCTGGATGATGCTCTTCGGGGTAATGATGATCTCAAAGAGAACATTGCCATCGTGGAAAGACGCAACAATCTGCTGCAAGCTGAACTGGATGAACTGAGATCTCTGGTGGAACAGACTGAGAGAGGAAGGAAACTGGCTGAGCAGGAACTGCTGGATGTCAGTGAGAGAGTTCAGCTGCTGCATTCTCAGGTACGACACTTTAAAAACACTCAAACCCTCTCTTAGTCGTCTAGAGATGATATAAAGTCTATGTTCTCAATGTTTAGAACACCAGCCTGCTGAATCAGAAGAAGAAGCTAGAGGGAGACAATTCTCAGCTTCAGACTGAGGTGGAGGAGGCAGTGCAGGAGTGCAGGAATGCTGAAGAAAAAGCCAAGAAGGCCATCACTGATGCTGCCATGATGGCTGAGGAGCTGAAGAAGGAGCAGGACACCAGTGCTCATCTGGAGCGTATGAAGAAGAACATGGAGCAGACCATCAAGGACCTGCAGCACCGTCTGGATGAAGCTGAGCAGATCGCCATGAAGGGTGGAAAGAAGCAGGTCCAGAAACTGGAAGCCAGGGTAAGCGGCTGACATTTTTTTAAAACATTTCAAACCTTTTCTGTTAAGATTAAGTTTTTTTTTTAATTACCTAACTTTCTTACCAATCTGTTAGGTCAGAGAGCTGGAAAATGAAGTTGAAATGGAACAGAGAAAGGCCAGTGACTCTGTCAAGGGAATTCGTAAATATGAGAGACGTATCAAAGAACTCACCTACCAGGTAGGGAATAGTTCGATGTTCTAATGCAGGGCTCCAGACAAAAAAATCTACTAAAGAGCCATTGGCTCCTATAGAGGAAAAACACAGGCGCTGAATTTACATGAACATGAACTTACATTTTTAAATGATGTAGTTTTAGTTATCCTGTTGTATGTAGTTATTTTTCCTCATGAGCAAGGCCATACAGAATCTGCAGACTTTTCATGTTAATTCTGCACTAAAATTTGGGAAAAATCAGAAGAATTCTGTGGAATAGTATATTGTATAGTATTGTCCACAAATATAAATATGAGTGTAGTGGAGTAGGCGGGGCGAGACCGTGGTTCGAGACCGGTGAGTAATTGTTAAAGAGCGCCAGCTGTGCGCTCTTTAACAATTACTCACCGGTCTCGAACCACAGTCTCGTCCCGCCTACTCCACTATAATGAGTAAATGAGTTATTCAAATATTCGTATAATGCCGCCTGTCTATACTTTATATTTCAATGCAGTTGATTGCAGATTTGGTTCTGCTTACTTAAAAAGAGGCAGAGAACCTTTGTTATTGATTGTTGAAGACAACTGTGTAAACTCTGAATACACCAGACCAAATTTGTACTCTGAATTCATTTGAACCAACAGAAAAGATGCATGTCAAGACCATATTAATGTATTATATATACTATATGAAAGAGTAAACATTTTAGTGCTTATAGAGTTGAAGCAAAAAGAAAGGGGTTATGTTAATACTTTATCATGTTGATTTAAGTTTGTAATAATGACATTTTTCCACATGTTCACAACACAATGTAAAGATAACTTCAAATAAAGCTCAACACGAGAATTCGCATGCCGTTTGTTCTCGCTTTGATATGATCCAGTGGTGTCTCAAGTAATAGAGGCTCACTAAAATCTGTCACAGCAAACAGCGCATCATAGTAATGCGCTCATGTTGTGTTTGCATATTTGTCAATAACAAGTGTGGTGGTGAATGTGGAAAAAAACGCTGAGCATGCGGGAAAAAGCCCAGCTGCTGGTGTAACCGGTCACACTGCTCCTGCTAGGAGGCATGGGAGTCGGGCGCTCTCAGTAGGAAAGACTGCAGCCGCTAGTGTCTGTCGCTACAGCACCTCTTGGCGTCGGGAAGTGAGGTTTACCTGCACAGCTCTCTCTATCTATCTGTCTTTGCCGTTGGCATTTGGTACACTGGAATTTTTTTAATGTGCGGCGCTTCCTTCCGTTGGAAATTTGTATGGTCGCCAGTGGCAATCTCGGCAAAATTATCACTTGCAAATTAATATTTTTAGTCGCAAATGCAACCGTTTTAGTCGCAGTCTGGACCTGTAATGTTAGGGAAATATTTACTTTTTAATACAGTGTTACATACAGCTATTAACTAATATATTTATTTGCATAGACTGAAGAAGACAGGAAGAATCTGGCTCGTCTTCAGGATCTGGTTGACAAACTTCAGCTGAAGGTCAAGTCCTACAAGAGATCTGCTGAGGAAGCTGTGAGTATCATTCTTCTGTTGCCATTTCATGGCATGACTTTTGCAATTATTTGTCTTTTTCTTGTTTTTTTTTTCTCACAAATATGCTGTGTGTATGTGTATAGGAGGAACATTCCAATGTTAACCTGGGCAAGTTCCGTAAACTGCAGCATGAGCTGGATGAAGCAGAGGAGAGGGCCGATATTGCTGAATCTCAGGTCAACAAGCTGAGAGCCAAGAGTCGTGGTTCAGGATCTAAGGTAAGACCATCAACCAGTCGCAGACAATCAAAAGAAGTCCTTATCGGAGACAAAGCACATTTTACTATTTGCCCAATATGACTACAAACATTGGGCCTCATTTAAAAAACGCCTCGTAGAAATCGTCCTAAAATAGATTTAACGATCATTTCTCAAAGTGCGCATGTGTGATTCATACGAATGTATGCACAGAATGTGTGTCTTTTAGGTGTCAAAAGTGTAAATCGCAAGTGATCTTAAAATTGTGTGCAGCTGAACAGTTTCTGATCTCCACCTTGTAAATGATGTCTGATTAATGTCATTGACATATAAAAGAGCACCTGTCAACATCCAAACCCTTTACAAACGTCAAGAATGGCGTACATTTCCCAAAACCTGCAGCACTGGGACAAGCAAAAGTGTGTGTACGTCTGCTCAGACCCTGACTTTTTTCATTGAAATGACCGTTTTTATAAATATGAACGTAACTGTGTACGCACAGGGGGTTGTGTTATTATTGAGCCTAAATCATTTACCACCATTAAATCAGCAGTACTTTTACGGTAACGTCATTGTTTTCTTTCTGTTTTCCTTACAGAAGGGGGTGGATGAGGAGTGAAAATCTCTGGATCTCTCCAAACACTGATTGCTGTGGCCAGTGTTTTCTTTTGTAGTTCAGTAGAATAAACCAAACATGCTATGGAAACACTCAACCTCTTGTCTCCTATTTTAACTAATGAAATGTCTTTATGCATCATTTTCACTGTATGTGCTAAACACCAACTCAACTGATAAACAAAGATTATGTGACTCATTGACATATTTCTAGTTGAATTATACATTTAAAATCCCAATCTAAACTCTGAACAAATCGGCAACATGCAAATAGAGTAAACACGTACTCTGCTTACATGAAAAATGCTGTGTTCTGATATGTGTAAATGCAATTTACATTCATTTTACTCCCGTCTGTGGTAAATGAGAAGGTATTTTTTTATTTTTTGTTGGAATTTGGTCCAAAATATAGTTTGATACCCTACGAACAAATTCCAATAGATGATATTACACTAGGAATGCCATGGACTACAGATTTTTTCAATCGACTAGCAGTTGTCCATTTAGGCCAATTAGTCGACTATTCGCACGTTGATGATATTAATTGTAATATTTCAATATACATGGGTAATTGGGACATCAGTTTATGGTTTAAGCTTCATGTATGAAAAAGATGTTTTATGTAACATTGTAATAAATTACAGAGGTATACAAAACCATTATAATGAGCCTTTAAAATATAAATTAAGTTATCAAGCGCACGCATAATGCCATCCGCTTTGACACAAGTTATGATTATGTGTCTCAATATTTCCCTAGTGAAAATTTTAAACAAAAATGGAATGAATATCAATTTTAGGCAAACAAACCAAAACAGTAAATCTAAAATAATAGTGCACAAAATAAAAAAAGGCCTACGGACACATAGCGAAACCTTTTTCTCTGGATCAGACCACAAAAATAGCCTATAATGTGAAAAATGGTCAAAAAAATGTGTAATTTAAAAAATAAATTGTAAATAACAAATAAATAAAAATATAGCAAACTGAAGCACTTAAAAGAAAACATATCAGTGGAAACACACATGTGTTCTTTTAAGTGGATTTAGAGAAACTAGTCCATGCTTTCATCACCAGCAGGGTGGATTACTGTAATGGACTCCTTACAGGTCTTCCCAAAAAGACCACCAGACAGCTGCAGCTCATAAAGAACGCTGCTGCCAGGATTCTGAGCAGAACCAAAACCTCTGAGCATATCACTCCAATCCTCAGGTCCTTACACTGGTTACCAGTCACTTTTAGAATCAACTTCAAAGTATTCTTAATTGTCTATAAATCACTCAATGGACTAGGACCCAAATACAAACCAAACAGACTTCTCAGATCATTAGGATCAAGTCAGTTAGAGATAACAAGGGTTCACTCAAAACAAAGCGAGTCAGCGTTTAGCCGTTACGCCACCTGTAGCTGGAATCTGCTTCCAGAAGACATCAGACGTTCACCAACAGCAGCTACTTTTATATCCAGATTACACACACTTGTTAAGATCTGCTTTTACAACCTGAGCACTGTGCTGGTTTACATCAACTGCACTTCTATTTCTAATTCCTTTTTCTTTTGTTCTTATTCTTATTCTTTTTATATATACACTCACATTTTTTATTAATTTTATTGCTGTTTTATTGTCTCTTAAAATCTAAAGTATTTGTAATCTTAAATCATTTGCATTTTAAAGATACGTCTTATTTCTCTCGTCAATCATTTTATGTAAAGCACTTTGAATTGCCCTTGTGTATGAAATGTGCTATACAAATAACCTTGCCTTAACTGAACACAACTCTATGTTTTCTAGGACAACACATTTTGTGTTGCTTTTAACACAACTTGTGCCTTTCATTTATTTTCCTCAAAATTGTTCAGAAGGTTTAAATGTTCAAAATGCTCCTGTGCACGGGCGTACTCTGCCCTGACCCTCGAGAGTGCTTAAAGAGTGAAGCTTACTTTGTGTCATAGAACACTAGGAGAAGAACCCAATTGCGAGGCAGCAGCAGTGATAGGGTTAACAGATATTTATTAACAAGAAAGACACTATACAAAAAGGTAAAACAAAAACCCACGAGGGGAAAACAAGACAAGATGAACAAAAAATTACAACAGGGACACTGACTAACTAGACTAAGAAAACACTTGACATAAACTACACTGAACTTACTTGACTGGATATTTACAGGCACGAACAAAGATCCTGACTCTCAGACATGGGAGACGAATGAGACGAAACGAACTGCACAGTACAAGAAACGAGAAGGCATTATATGGGGAACAAACACAGGATAATTAACAGGGGGCAGGTGTGGGAAATGAAATACTCAGGGAAAGTTGGAACGAGACCCTCTCAATCATCACTCCCAGGTCACCCCGCTGCACACGTTGGATAATTTCCTCATCACTCTTGATCTCGACTTCCCCAGACACTACACATGTCTCCCCACCGGTCACATTCTGACGCAACCTTTGTGGACTCTCTCCCTCCCGCTTATCCTCTGTGGTCTCCGCCACCCTCCCTCCCTCTGAACAGCTCTTTCTCTAGGATACTAACACCGCCACCGGCACTCTCTGCTCGACACTTACCTCCTGCTTAGACAGCTTTTGCCCCCTTACATCTAGGCCATCTCGTGCATCCCCTTCTGCCCTTTTGTTATCTGATGTTCTCCGCGAGCATCGTGCCACGCTCAGGTCTGCTGAGAGAAATTGGCGCAAATCTAAAGAACCCACTGACCTCAGTCTCTTATCAGTCTCTCCTCTCTTCTTTCTCTACTGATGTCTCCTCTGCACAAACCCTGTACTACCACAATAAAATCAACAACTCGCCTGACTCTCGTACTTTATTTAAAACCTTCTCTGCTCGTCTTTGCCCGCCTGCCCCCTCACCTCCATCCGACCTAACAGCCGATGATTTTGCGTCTTTTTGTAAAGAAAATGACCACCATCAGCCGGCAGTTCTCTGCGCCGCCACCTCTTGATCACGCCCAAACCCCCGATGCATGCATGCTCCCCTCTTTCTCTCTCTTATCTGAAGACGACGTTTCCAAGGTCATTTCTTCTAACCACTCGACTACCTGCCCGCTAGGTTGTTCCTGCTCTAACCCACATTATCAACTCGTCTCTCACCACTGGTACATTTCTTCGCAGTCTTCAAAGCCTGTATTACCCCACTACTGAAGAATCCACTCTTAATCCTGCACTGTTAGAAAACTACAGACCGATACCCCTCCTCCCCTTCATTGCTTAAACTCTTGAACGTGTTGTATGTAACCAGCTCTCCTCCTTTCTCACGCAGAACAACCTGCTGGACAGCAACCAGTAAGGTTTCAAGAGCGGACATTCCACTGAGACTAAGCCTGAGCTGCAAGTCATTGAGCCTCGACAAGTCTCATCCCTACTCTGATCTGCTTTTGACACCCGTCGAACAACATCCTCCCCTGTCGACCCTCAAGGCTATGGGCTGTCTCGCGAATGGTGCTACAATGGTTCAGGTCTTACCCTCTCAGGTAGGTCTTTAGAGTATCCTGGAGAGGTCCCCTGAGTCCCTGACCCATCTCGATACAGGGGTGCCTCAGGACTCAGTGCTTGGGCCGTTGCTCTTTTCTGTATACATGACATCCCTCAGCTCTGTCATTCGGAAACTTGGCTTTTCCTATCACTGCTATGCAGACGATACACAACTCCACCTGTCATTTCAGCCTGACGATCCGACTGTTTCTGCATGCATTTCAGCATGCCTGAGCAACATTTCGCTCTGGATGAAGGACCATCACCTGCAGCTGAACCTTGCAAAAACAGAACTGCTTGTAATCCCGTCCGACCCTAAGATCCATCACAACTTCTCCATTAAACTGGGCTCATCAACCATCACATCTTCCAGAACGTCCAGAATCCTGGCAGTGGTGATCGATGATCAGCTAAACTTCACAGATCAGGTTGCCAGCACCACTCGGTCCTGTAGATTCATCCTCTACAATATCAGGAAAATTAGACCTTTCTTATCCGAGCATGCTACGCAGGTCCTAGTCCAGGCTCTTGTTTAGGCTCATATTGCAATGCCTTACTAGCTGGACTTCCTGCTTGCACAACAAAACCTCTACAGATGCTTACGCTCTGCAAACGAATGACGTCTTGTGGTGCCATCCCCAAAAGGTAAAAAATCGCTTTCACAAACCTTCTCTGGATCTGTTCCACATCTGTGTAATGATCTGCCTGCTGCTACAAGATCAGCAGATTCTGTGTCCATCTTTAAGAATCGTCTGAAAACTCATCTCTTCCGTCAGCACCTGACCCATCATTTCTGATTTCTATTTCTTTTCTACTCCATCTATAAAAATTAAAATAAAATAAACTTTGTACACTGTAGTAGGCTTTGTGAGACATGTTTTATTGCACTTATGCTTTTTGTTGTCTTAATGTTGACCCAATTGCTTCCATTGTCTGCTAAATGACAAAATGTAAATGTAAATATATTTTTGTTTGAGCCTATAGTTGGATTACAAAACCTGACATGGCCCTTGAGTCAAAAAGCTTGCCCGCCACTGCAAATAACAGTGTTTTCAGAAAGTCTTTGGTAAGTATAATCAATGTTTTAAAGATAAAAAATTTAACAGATTAAAGCATATGCACATCAAAAATCATGACAAACAAAACATTAATGAATAATATATGGGCCAGGTATATTTAATACTCTTCAAGGGTGACCATGAAAGAGATTTGATCGGTTAAAGTACTGTACAAATCACAGTGCAGACTGTGTTTAAAGTCACCGAACTACCTTTCTAAATAAAAAGTAATAAACCTTTTCACAGAGCAGAAAATGCTAAAAAAAGCTGAAAGATCCAAAATAAATAATTTCAATATTGACCAACATTTAATTCCATTAATGTAGAAAGATTATTTGATGTCATCAATAATTGTTAATTATATTATATTTAAAATAATAATAATATTATTAACATTATAATATTGTCCTGAATTTGTCCTGAACCTTTTAAGATGATGTTAATTTGAGATCTGCAATTGCCAGTCATCGCCACTTGAGGGCATCACTTAACTAATTCTTAAACTGTAAAGGTGCTGGTCAAGCAGCCCCTTTTTTAACTTCCTTTGTTCGTCACAAAAGTCGATTTCTGCATGTAAAAAAATACCTTCGAAAATTGTGGTGTGAGAAGTTTCAGACGAGGTCAGTCTGTAATTCCATATAATTGAGAACAAAATGCAAAATGCAACAAAAGTGTATAAATAAAACTTTTACTGAAAAAAGAAAGAATTTTCAGGACCATTTCACCTGTTAAATTTGTTTTACAGACTAAGTCCCTTCAACCTTAAGTCACAATTCTGAAGAAAATTATACAGAACACAAAAACATAAATCCTTTCATGTCCATCTATTCTTTTTACATTTTATGATAATGTCACCTCTTGGTTGATAAACGTCTTTTTAAAGTAATTCTTAACAAAAAGGTTCTATAAGTTAACATAAGAGTATTTCAACTAACAATACGCAGTGTAACAATAAACTCTTCAAAACTATGGAATAAAAATAGAAACCTTTATTTAAATCAAAACTATTTTGTCTTCAATTTGTGAAAGTATTTTAAACAGCATTTAAAGAGTTCTCATCTGTTCCAAGCTCACATTGACTCAATGTTCTTTTGTTATTTATGAGAAATGCACATGTTGGCACAATGCGTTTTTTCACTGCATCATTAGTTGTTTGTTCATGTTAGATCATTGTGTTTCAATGACTCAAAATTCAATAGAAAAGTTGAATTACCTCGTTCATCTGAGTCTCAGGGGTGCATGAAAGCACAGTAGTCTTCTCCTGCAGAGAGCAAAGTAGATGTGGCTGAGAGGATCCTGAGGGGAAAAAAACATTTGCACAGAAGAGGTCAAAAGGCATGCGAACGTTCAGAATGCTGAATTATACAAATTCACAACAATTAGCTAAAGATAAAAAGATAGCCAAAAGCAGATATTAATACCTGTAATCGACTGCTTCCATGGTGCATCTGGCTTGGTCAAGGCATGACGAAGAAATGACAAGCAACTCAATCCAAGAAACAAAAGCATCTCATGACTTCCGGCAGACATGCGAGTCCTCCTGTCCAAGTAAATCAAACTAACATTCCCAAGTCCCCATTATTAGCCTGCTCAATGGTCATGAAGGGCAAAGGGTCAAGTCATTGACCTTTTGGTGAGCTAAGACGTCAAGGGGCCTAAACAGCTGAGAATGAAGCGCCTCCATCTCAGGATAGTGTGAGATCAGAATGTTCCACCTTGTCATGCTACGAGATACAGTAGAGCTACTGTACCGGCTAAAGGAAAAGAGACTTAGGGAAAAAGACCTTCTAAATGTCCCGTTAATACACAGTAAATGTCTTCATTTACTTTATTACTCATGCCAACCACTAAATCAATGTATACAACATGATGCAAATATGCAACATGATACTTTCCGTAAGTTAGCTCTGCGAATAGGAACCTTGAAACCTCCTCTGCTTAACCAAACACTCAATACCTGAGGTGCTAAGCAGAAATTAAATATCACTGACCAAGGACACAATGAGTGCCTTGTAATGTTAGGACCTTAATTTAATTGTCTCTACATATATAATATACTGAAGAATAGAATTTAAGATAATATTTTTAAATAACATTGTGTAGTATTCATCTTAATGTTCATTTTGACATTTACTAATACAAATTTAAACTAAAAATGTATGCTAACGCACAATGAACTAATATGAAGAAACAATCAAGATTAGAGTTTGTATAAAGTACCTTTAATAAAGACAAGAATAAATTCTGAAAAATATGTCTGATGTGTTTTTGTTCTCTAATGCATTAACTAGTGCTAATGATTGAGACCTTATGGAAAAGATCCATCAAATAAAATCTTAGTATCTTAGAGCGTGTCCGAATCCCCCTTTGCTAGCTAAAGGACTTGAAAAATGGTTGGCACGCCAGGTGCATGTACTGAAAGGGTTGTCCCTATTCTCTTAATGAGTCATGGGTGTGGGGGTTTTGGGCAAAACATGCAGTAAACCAATCAGAGTCTCATCTCCCATTCCCTTTAAGAGCCAGCTGCGCTAGTGGCATGGAGTTTCATTATTTACACTGCGGAATTCGGAAGAGCAAAGACCGGACGCTTCTCCAGAAAGGAAACGTGCCTGCCCGTGCGAGAGGTTAAAGCACGTGAGCAGACCATCTACAAGACAAGCTGGAATTTTTATCTTTATATCCACAATAATAATCTTTTACATTGTAATTAATTTATTTTTTATATTTGGCATGTTTGTGTGCTGCTGCGCGTCCCTCTGTGTGTATTAGGCAGAATGCACACGCGCTGTGCACCCGCCTATAGGCGCATATTACTAACACGCTCTTTAAAGAACTAAAAAAATATTGCGCCATTGACTTTAGACTAGGTTTGAGTTGGTCTATGGCGCAGTCTATTTTCAGTTCCTCAAAATAGCAATGCGCCAACAATGCAATGCGCCTGAACACACCTCTTTTTTAGCGCACAAATGAGCGCAAATGCATTTGCTATTTAAACTACGCGGCGTAGGACAGGAAAATGAGATCTGCGTTGGGGTGAAACTAGCAAAAACACATGAGTTGCAAATTGCGCCGGGTGTACGATAGGGCCCTGTGTTTCCTAATCTATTAAGTCTTATATTTTATTGTACATTATGATCAATTTCACTCATGTCAAAAAATAAATTTAGCTCTAACGTAGTTTAATTAACTTAAATCATGTAAATGTGATGTAAATGTTATCATGCTTATTCAGGTGACTTGGTCCTCTTGAGTTGGGACTACTTTAATGAATTGTGTCGAAGTAACATCACTAAAACTGGGCAGATGATTTCCAGTTCCTTTGAATTGGACTGAACTATGTGGTAATTATGTGTTAATTTCTGTATTTTTGTTTATTTATTTTTCTAGACGAGAACATGAGTGGACTTTATTGTTATTGTGTTTTGTTTGTATTTAAGTTTTTTGTTATGTTGTCGTTTTACATGGGTCCCAAATGTGCACAGAGTAAAGCATTTGCTTAGGCTGAGAATAGGATCTGTAAAACTACTGTATATTTCCTCGTTGTAAGGCATTGATCTGAAGGCATTGCGTTGTTAATGCTAGTGCCTTTACTGTACATGACAACACTGACCATTTGCAAAACGCTGCAATCGCAATTGCAAAGATTTTTTTCTAATTAAGCTTTATTAAATTAAATGGAACCACAAAATGGCAAATTTTCTTTGATGAATATTCTAAAAGTCAGGAAAAATAACTGGACATGAACATGAGTTGTGTTGCCCAACTAAACTGATTTTATTTGAATGACATAAATCAAAGGGCATCTATTAAAAATAAATTTGGTGAACATCTTTGTGATTGGTGATTGTAAACAGAAACTACAAAAACCATACTGGACTGTAAAGGTTAACATAATGTAACCTTTAGAGTGACCTTTAAAGCCTGTTTCACAACTATCTCTAACAGCAGTGGTATCCATATGATATTCTAGCTACCTGACATCTGTCAGAATAGAAGTTGTGTATATAATTTGCATGTTAAAACATCATTACTTTTTATACTGGTGATGTTAAATAGATCACTTTTTTTTTTGAACATCCTCTTGTTTAAAGACCCCACGTCTCCTCATATAAGATGCAGCTCTCACACCGTAACATTTGCAGAACAGCTGCTGCAGCCTCTCACAGCACAAAGGCCCAGATCTACAGCTGTCCAAGACCTTCAGCAGTGACTGTTAAGAAGGTGAGAACAATGTAGTACAGTTATATTTGTACTCAAGGATAGAGGAAAAACAATGCTTGTCAACAAGAATTTTGAAGGGGGTCTAGTGGTATAGTCCATGACAATCGATCCGAGGGTCCCACACTAAAAGGCCAGCTGTTAGCTGTCCATCGTATCTATCTACAGACAAACCTGAAATAGTTTTATCATTTCATTGTGTGATGAAAGTTGATGTTAAGATGATTATGGTGCGTTCCAATCTGATGATCTCAGAAAAAAAAACATGAGTTTGTTCATTTGAGAGTATAAACTAATTTCTTGACCTCTTACCTCTTGAACAAACATTATCTTACAACCCAAACTGCAAAGATGAATTAACTCTATCTGGAAAATGCATCAATCTTTTGTGCTAATTGGAGGTAAAACTCCCAGAACTTGCCTATAAGCGAACAAAAGTATATTGAGGCGGTGTAAGACAATACAATTGTTTTAACATACCATGACATGTTGGCATTTCTCAGATGTTTGGCGGTCCCTCTGTGTGGAAGGATCCAAAATAGATACCTGTTGTTCTTGCTGACCTGAGACAACGTCATAAATGGAGTTCCTTATTAGGGTGGTGTTGATGTCGCTTCTGAGCAACATGGGCGTTCTGTCATCCATCCTCCTTGAATCCTATTGTTACATCACACCATATATGTCAACAGTAGCGAACATCCGGCAGCCAATCTCGAAGGTTTATTTCGGGGTGGAGCATCCATGATTAACATCCATTTTGGGATCAGTGACCCCCTATATAAAAGGTGACATCGAAAGTGAAGTGAGACAAGACACTGGACAAACCTAAGGTAAGAACCAAAAAGCCTGGTAATAAGTAGGGTTTGAAAGATCTCCACTGGAAGAACCCTTCTTCAAGAACTTACTCAAAAATACATTTATTTTTCCTCAGAATAGTGTGTTTATGGCATGTGGGTGTGAAATTAAAATCAAGTGAGTGTCCTCAAACATTCTGTTTGTTTCATTTTTAGCGTAACATCATCTTTGCAGCTAAGGGGTACAGAGGTCTGCCAAACACAAGGTGAGAAGTTATACCTACCTGTAAATATATAATATATTAACGTAGTAAAATTCATCACTTGATTATTTCCATCACTGTGATGCTAGTACCGTGGCACAGCCTCACTTGTCTTGGTGAATGCTTCTCTGCGGTGTTGATCAAAGAGAAGGGATGCATTTATTGTATGACACTGTTCATCTGTTAACTTCTAGATTTCAGGATGAGTGACGCTGTAATGGCAGAGTTTGGGCCAGCCGCTTCGTTCTTACGAAAATCGGATAAGGAGCGTCTGGAGGCCCAAACTCGCCCGTTTGACATGAAGAAGGAATGCTTTGTGCCCGACGCTGAGGAGGAGTATGTCAAGCCTCTGTCATCAGTCGAGACGGTGACAAAGTCACTGTTGACACTCAACATGGAAAGGTAAGGATGCTCTGGATTGTTCCATACCTAAAGAAAATGGTTTGGATTTGCAGTTTGACGCACGTTTGTGTGTTTTGTTATCCACAGACAGTACCTGTGAAGGAAGTAGATGTTCATCCTCAGAACCCGCCAAAGTTCGATAAAATCGAGGACATGGCGATGTTCACCTTCCTGCACGAGCCCGCTGTGCTGTTTAACCTCAAAGAGCGTTACGCGGCCTGGATGATCTACGTGAGTGAAGAACTGACAATCTGTGAATTTACTGCACATACTCATGTGACTTTACTCAACCAGTTCACCTCCCGTGATACAGACCTATTCTGGGCTCTTCTGTGTCACTGTCAATCCCTACAAGTGGCTGCCAGTGTACGATTCGTCTGTGGTCAAGGCCTACAGAGGCAAGAAGAGGACTGAAGCTCCTCCTCATATCTTCTCCATCTCTGACAACGCCTATCAGTACATGCTGTCAGGTGAGAACTGCATTTTAAACGTACAAACTTAAATATCATACACACAATGATGTACACGTTTTTCAATTCTCCTTGATTTCTCGCAACAGACAGAGAGAACCAGTCTGTCCTGATCACGTACGTTATCCCAGCCATTACATTTAAATGATTCACTTCTATACCTATACCTAAAGATGTTCCCTATTTAATATCTTTCATATCTTCCACAGTGGAGAATCTGGTGCTGGAAAGACTGTGAACACCAAGAGAGTCATTCAGTACTTTGCCAGCATTGCTGCTGTGACGGGCAAAAAAGATGCAGCATCTGAGAAAAAGGTTAATACAGCCACAAAACAACACGTAGACTTATCTTCAGGATAACCAACCAAATTAGGTTGTGACATTAAATGTTTTTAACATGATTGCTTCTAGGGAACCCTGGAAGACCAAATTATTCAGGCTAACCCTGCCCTGGAGGCCTTTGGCAATGCTAAGACCATCAGAAATGACAACTCCTCACGCTTCGTGAGTTCAGCCTGTATTGGAGAATATGCAGTGTGCACAGCGTATCCTGTGACAATTACCATTAATCATTATGTGAATGAATTTTCTTTACCAAACAGGGTAAATTCATCCGAATTCATTTTGGTGTGAGTGGAAAACTGGCATCTGCTGATATTGAGACCTGTGAGTACATTTTTTAAGTTGTAGTTAGAATGCATATTTTTAGTTTTGATATACAGTATGTACTGTATCTATAAGCATTTAACACTAAACAGTCCCCACAGGATTTTGCAGAGATTTTTAGTGATTTCTGCGGCCAAAAATGCTTACTTTTGCAGCGGCTTTATTAAAATTTTGCAATAACAATTGCAGGGGTTTTTACCAAAAAACTAAAAAGAAAACTACTTGAATTGGCAAATAGGGTTCTTCTTTAAAACTCCCACCTGTGCAAACATTATTTATGCATTACTTGAGATTAAAAGGCATGCAGCAGATTCATACTGAAGGTCTGGAAACCTTGGCTGCTTTAAGTTTAAGGCCCGCCCAAAGGCCATTTTGACTGACAGGCCAACCAACCACTCATATTTTGTTTCATGATATCCAGCCAGGTGTGTTGTTTAAGAACGTGACGCACACATCGGTAAGGCTGACTTGACTCAAAGCCACTAGCCTAAAACCTTTAGCCAAAAAAGCGTAACGGTTAATGCTAACGCCTTCAGCGTAACGAAGGAAAGGATACCAATGGCTAGTTTTTTAAATAGATGGCAATGGATGATGTTTGCAAATTGTAAGTGTTACAGATGCTTCTATCTCCCTTCTATAGTATCTCTCTGCTTGACTTTTGGAGCAGGTTTTGACAGAATGCGCGATGTGAGGACGTCAAATTATGCGTAAAATCTGCGACAATCTCAATTTTTCCAGTTGCCGCAGGGACTGACTAAACACGAATTTCTGTGATTTAGATTTGCTTGAGAAGTCTCGTGTCACTTATCAGCTCAAGGCTGAGAGAGACTACCACATCTTCTACCAGATCCTGTCTCAGAAGAAACCAGAACTGTTAGGTAGGTGTTCATGTCTCAATGAATACTTTTTAAAATGCATAACCTGCATCCTTATCTGCACACCTAACTGTGATGTCCCATCTTTACAGATATGCTACTTATCACGAACAACCCCTTTGACTACTCGTACATCTCCCAGGGAGAGACGCAAGTGGCATCTATTGATGATGCCGAAGAGCTGATGGCTACAGACGTTAGTCAATTATTTGAATATGTTGACCAACATTGGTGAATTTAAAGTGTGCAAAAATAATGACTGCTTTGTCTTGCTGTTTTCAAACTACAGGATGCCTTTGATGTGTTGGGCTTCACTACAGATGAAAAGACAGGCATCTACAAGCTGACTGGTGCCATCATGCACTTTGGCAACATGAAGTTCAAACAAAAGCAAAGAGAGGAGCAGGCAGAAGCCGATGGAACTGAAGGCCAGTTTTGTTGTACAGTCAGTGCTGTCCTACCACTCTTGACTTTCTGGTAAATAGTTAAACATTTTAACACAATTTTTATCTTTTCAGAAGCCGACAAAGTCGCATACCTGATGGGCCTGAACTCTGCTGACCTCCTCAAGGGTTTATGTCATCCAAGAGTCAAAGTAGGAAATGAGTGGGTCACCAAGGGACAAAATGTCCAGCAGGTGAATAAACGGCTTGCAAAATCATACTTACAAACATAAGAATGCATTTATCCAATGCTTAACACACTTTCACTATTTCCAGGTGTACTACTCCATTGGTGCTCTGGCTAAGTCAGTTTATGAGAAGATGTTTAATTGGATGGTTGTAAGAATCAACCAATCCCTGGAAACCAAGCAGCCTCGCCAGTATTTCATTGGTGTACTGGACATTGCTGGATTTGAGATCTTTGATGTAAGCGAGCAGTAACAGATCATTGTTTTTTAAGAACAGCACATACACATGCAGTTACACCGGTCTTACCACTGTGACCACAAAATCAATTCCACTTGCAGTTCAACACTTTTGAGCAGTTGTGCATCAACTTCACTAATGAGAGGTTGCAGCAGTTCTTCAACCACCACATGTTTGTTCTGGAGCAAGAGGAATACAAAAAGGAGGGTATTGAGTGGGAGTTTATCGACTTCGGCATGGACTTGCAGGCCTGTATTGAGCTTATTGAGAAGGTGAGTTTTTATGCAGAACTATTACAAAATGGCAAAAAGAGAATTTTGTCATACTTACCCATTACTCATTCATATAAATAACAGTATCTTTAATACTTCTTTTATCCGCAGCCCATGGGTATCATGTCGATCCTTGAAGAGGAGTGCATGTTCCCCAAAGCCAGTGATGCAACCTTTAAAGCAAAGCTTTATGACAACCACTTGGGTAAGAATCCTACCTTCCAGAAGCCCAGGATTATCAAGGGTAGACCAGAGGCTCATTTCTCCCTGGTTCACTACGCTGGCACTGTTGACTACAACATTTCAAACTGGCTGGTGAAGAACAAGGATCCTCTAAATGAGACTGTGGTTGGACTCTTACAAAAGTCTACTGTGAAACTGCTGTCTATCCTCTTTGTTGGTTATTCTGGTGCAGACTCAGGTGTGTACAAATCCTGATTTAAAAAATTTGACCTGTAATCATATTCAAACAATATTTTTTATAATTTCCATTGATTTCAGCCCAAGATAGTAAAGGAGGTAAAGGTGGCAAAAAGAAGGGTTCTTCTTTCCAGACTGTGTCAGCGCTTCACAGGGTTAGTCAGAGAACTGGGTTTTTTTTTTAAATAAAATACTGCTCACGATGAAAAACTGCCAACGTTCTTATGTTATGCTTCATTTCTGTTTATAGGAAAACTTAAACAAACTGATGACCAACTTGAAATCCACTCACCCTCACTTTGTGCGTTGCCTGATCCCCAATGAGACTAAGACTCCTGGGGCGATGGAGAACCCTCTGGTCATGCACCAGCTGCGCTGTAACGGTGTGTTGGAGGGCATCAGAATCTGCAGAAAGGGCTTCCCCAACAGGATCCTGTATGGAGATTTCAAACAGAGGTAAAATTCATTCAATTCAAGTTTCAATTCAATTCAATTCAAGTTTATTTATATAGCGCTTTTCACAATGTGCATTGTTCCAAAGCAGCTTTACAGAAGCAAAATAAGAAAACACAGAGGTAAAACACAGCACAGTGCATAGTGTTTATAGAACAAGCAAGATCATTCTAATAGATAATATGTAATAAATTAATAAATAGATAAATAGATGCAGTCTCCCGGTGAGCAAGCCAACACTGCCCTGCTGTGGCGAGGAACCAAAACTCCCTTATTGATTGATGGAGAAAAAAACCTCGGGAGAAACCAGGCCCAGCCGGGAGGGCCAGATCCCCTCTGACGTGTCATAGCTGCACTCAGTGACCCCGACCAAGTCACCGAGCAACATCCCCCGAGGAAGGGGGGGGAGCCCACCGCCCGCGACCCAGGCAATCCCACTCGCCGAAACCATGCACGTCCAGCCCGGTCCCACTCCGCGATCGACACCAGAAAAACAGAGGAACAACCAGAGAAAATAGTAATGGCATATTGGAACATTATTCCTCTGCTGTCTGACATCGACCACAAAGCAAGACCATCCAGACCCACACAGCCCCAACAAATAGAATCCCCCCAACCACAACCAACGAGCCACAACCAACGAGCAAAATTCATCAAATGTACACATATTAAAAATAAGAATTGTCAGAGTAGTAATGATTTACATCTCTTTTTCAGATACCCGTATTTTGAACCCATCTGCTAATCCTGAGGGACAGTTTATTGACAACAAGAAAGCAGCAGAGAAACTTCTCGGGTCTCTGGACCTTGACCACAGCCAGTACAAATTAGGACACACTAAGGTTTAATGTTTCAAACAACTTTAGTGACAAAATAATTAATTGAAAGGAACTTTCAACACAAATTTAGTGAAAGATATTAATACGTATCTGTTTTCTTCCAAGGTGTTCTTCAAGGCTGGTCTCTTGGGCACCCTTGAAGAGATGAGAGATGATCGTCTTGCTCTCATCATAACTGGTATTCAAGCAAGAGCTCGTGGTATTCTCTCAAGAATTGAGTTCCAGAAGATTGTTGAGCGTAGGTCAGAAATCATAACAATGACTGATGATATTTAATGCATGAAATTATCTTTAAGCAGTTCTAAAAAAAATTCTGTTACATTACAGAGACTCACTTCTTGTGATCCAGTGGAATGTGCGTGCCTTCATGGGTGTCAAGAATTGGCCCTGGATGAAGCTCTACTTCAAGATCAAACCTCTGCTGAAAAGTGCTGAGACTGAAAAGGAGATGGCCAACATGAAGGAGGAATTCACCAAGTTAAAGGAGGCTTATGCCAAATCTGAAGCCCGCAGAAAGGAGCTTGAGGAAAAGATGGTTTCTATTCTCCAAGAGAAGAATGACCTGCAGCTTGCAATGCAGTCTGTAAGTCTATGTGGAATACAATGTTGTTTTTGTTTATCAAGCTAGGTGTGAACACCATAAATGAAACCTCTCCATTCATGCATTCTTTTTTCACTTTGATAGGAGCAAGACAATATTGCAGATGCTGAGGAGAGATGTGAAGGTCTGATCAAGAGTAAAATTCAGCTTGAGGCCAAAGCCAAAGAGCTGACAGAGAGACTGGAGGATGAAGAAGAAATGAATGCTGAGCTGGTTGCAAAGAAGAGAAAGCTGGAGGATGAATGTTCTGAGCTGAAGAAAGACATTGATGATCTTGAACTCACTCTGGCCAAAGTGGAGAAAGAGAAACATGCCACTGAGAACAAGGTTAGCTATAAAAACATTTCTTGGAATTAAACTTGAATGAAACCTAAGAATTTACTGACCTACTGGTCTTCCATAGGTTAAAAACCTTACAGAGGAAATGTCAGGTCTGGATGAAATTATCGCCAAGCTGACCAAGGAGAAGAAAGCTCTACAGGAGGCCCATCAGCAAACGCTGGATGACCTCCAGAGTGAGGAAGACAAAGTCAACACTCTCACTAAAGCCAAAGCCAAGCTGGAGCAACAAGTCGATGATGTAAGTTTCACAAAAAATCTTACCTCACATTCGCATGAAGTATCATTTGCTTTCATTATAAAAAAATGTTTTATCTTATATAATAAGCTTGAGGGATCCCTTGAGCAAGAAAAGAAGCTGCGCATGGATCTCGAGAGGGTCAAGAGAAAGCTGGAGGGCGATTTAAAATTGACCCAGGAGAGCCTCATGGACTTGGAAAATGACAAACAGCAAATGGAAGAGAAGCTGAAGAAGTACAACTAACATCTCATACATTTTAAATTTATATTTATCATATTAAAATCCAAATCACTCATTAAACATTTTGATATCTCCATAAAGGAAGGACTTTGAAATTGGCCTGCTCAACAGCAAAATTGAGGATGAACAAGCCCTTGGTGCCCAGCTACAAAAGAAACTTAAGGAGCTTCAAGTATGTTCAACAAATTTAACCCACGTCAAAGATAAATGCGGCCTTTGTTGAAAGAATTTAATGCAAACATCAATTTTTCGTTTCCAGGCCCGTATTGAAGAGCTTGAGGAAGAGCTGGAGGCTGAGAGGGCTGCTCGTGCCAAAGTGGAGAAACAGAGGGCAGATCTGGCCAGAGAACTGGAGGAGATCAGTGAGAGGTTGGAGGAAGCTGGTGGTGCCACTGCTGCCCAGATTGAGATGAACAAGAAACGTGACGCTGAGTTCCAGAAACTGCGCAGAGACCTTGAAGAGGCCACTCTGCATCATGAGGCCACTGCTGCTACACTTAGGAAGAAACATGCCGACAGTGTGGCTGATCTTGGAGAGCAGATTGACAACCTTCAGAGAGTGAAGCAGAAGCTTGAGAAAGAAAAGAGTGAATTCAAGTTAGAGCTTGATGATGTGGTGTCCAACATGGAACAAATTGTCAAGTCAAAGGTTAGTAGCAACCCCAAAACGTGAGTCAGTAAGAATAATGTAAAAATGCAAACCTTTAACTTTAATCTTAATTCTCAAATATATTGTTAGAGCAACCTTGAAAAAATGTGCAGAACTCTGGAAGACCAGATGAGCGAGTACAGAACCAAGGCTGAAGAAGGCCATCGTACAATCAATGATTTCACCATGCAGAAAGCCAAGCTGCAAACTGAGAATGGTAAGACCATAGCGTGGTGGAATAAGTTGCTTAATGATATGATTACCAAAAACACAATGGTTGGATATTGCATTATAGGTGAACTGTCCAGACAGCTAGAGGAGAAAGACTCCCTGGTCTCTCAGCTGACAAGAGCCAAGCAGTCCTATACCCAGCAGATTGAAGACCTCAAGAGACAACTGGAGGAGGAAGTCAAGGTTTGCTTTTCAGTTTCCGTTTTTCTATAGAGGTTAAATTATTTTCACAGTTGGACAACACAACTCACTGTATGTTTTTTAGGCTAAGAATGCCCTGGCCCACGCAGTGCAGTCTGCCCGTCATGATTCTGATCTGCTGAGGGAGCAGTTTGAGGAGGAGCAGGAAGCCAAAGCTGAACTGCAGCGTAGTCTCTCCAAAGCAAACTCTGAGGTGGCCCAGTGGAGAACCAAGTATGAAACTGATGCCATCCAGAGGACTGAAGAGCTTGAGGATGCTAAGTAAGAAACAATACATATATGTTATTAGATTGTTATGTGTTCATTTATCAGTTAATTTTCTGTTTTAAGTTGTTCTAATCAGTTCCTTAACTCTCCTTGTACTGACACAATTAGAAAGAAGCTTGCTCAGCGCCTCCAGGATGCTGAAGAAGCTGTGGAAGCTGTTAATGCTAAATGCTCCTCTCTGGAGAAAACCAAGCACAGACTTCAGAATGAGATCGAAGATCTCATGGTTGATGTGGAGAGATCCAATGCTGCTGCTGCTGCTCTGGACAAGAAACAAAGAAACTTTGACAAGGTGCTAAAAAAAGCAATTTCTTGTGTGTTATGTATTTGTTAATTTTATGTATTATTCAAATAAACATTTCATTTTTTGACAAAGTTGTGATTATTGTTTGTCAAGTGCTTAACATAACTTTCTAATCAGGTTTTGGCTGAGTGGAAGCAGAAGTATGAGGAGTCTCAGACTGAACTAGAGAGTGCCCAGAAAGAGTCTAGATCTCTCAGCACTGAACTCTTCAAACTCAAGAATTCCTATGAAGAGGTCCTGGATCATCTTGAGACCATGAAGAGAGAAAACAAGAACCTTCAAGGTTATTGGATATTTATTTATTTTAAGTAGCAGTAGCAATTTACGTCTGACATGTTTCCCCCTTAAACTTTTTTTATGTTTAACAGAGGAAATTTCTGACCTCACTGAACAACTTGGAGAGTCAGGAAAAAGCATCCACGAGTTGGAGAAAATTAGAAAGCAGCTGGAGCAGGAGAAAGCAGAGATCCAGATAGGCTTGGAGGAGGCTGAGGTACCCTGAATCAAACTAAATTTTATTTTTTGTTCACATTATGCTAGTATTTGGACAAAATAAACTGAACAATTTCTTTCACATTAAAGGGTTCTCTTGAACACGAGGAAGGAAAGATCTTGAGAGCTCAACTGGAGTTCAATCAAGTAAAGGCTGACATTGAACGTAAACTGTCTGAGAAAGATGAAGAGATGGAGCAGGCCAAGAGGAACCAGCAGAGAATGGTGGATACCCTGCAGAGCTCACTTGAAGCAGAGACTCGCAGCAGGAATGAAGCGCTCAGGATTAAGAAGAAGATGGAAGGAGATCTCAATGAAATGGAGATTCAGCTCAATCAGGCAAACCGACAGGCAGCAGAAGCTCAGAAACAACTCAAGGGTCTTCATGGACATCTCAAAGTATGATTAATCATCTCAAACATTATGAGGCGTAGGAAACAATCCTTATAATATTTGTCAAATTTGTACTTTATAGGATGCCCAACTGCAGCTGGATGATGCTCTTCGGGGTAATGATGATCTCAAAGAGAACATTGCCATCGTGGAAAGACGCAACAATCTGCTGCAAGCTGAACTGGATGAACTGAGATCTCTGGTGGAACAGACTGAGAGAGGAAGGAAACTGGCTGAGCAGGAACTGCTGGATGTCAGTGAGAGAGTTCAGCTGCTGCATTCTCAGGTACGACACTTTAAAAACACTCAAACCCTCTCTTAGTCGTCTAGAGATGATATAAAGTCTATGTTCTCAATGTTTAGAACACCAGCCTGCTGAATCAGAAGAAGAAGCTAGAGGGAGACAATTCTCAGATTCAGACTGAGGTGGAGGAGGCAGTGCAGGAGTGCAGGAATGCTGAAGAAAAAGCCAAGAAGGCCATCACTGATGCTGCCATGATGGCTGAGGAGCTGAAGAAGGAGCAGGACACCAGTGCTCATCTGGAGCGTATGAAGAAGAACATGGAGCAGACCATCAAGGACCTGCAGCACCGACTGGACGAAGCTGAGCAGATCGCCATGAAGGGTGGAAAGAAGCAGGTCCAGAAACTGGAAACCAGGGTTAGTTAAAATCCAGTATTTATACATTTTATGAATCTGACTATAATTATGACTATGATGTTTAAAAGCTGGTAAATTTAAAATCATTTGTGGTTTTCTTAGGTAAGAGAGCTTGAAAATGAGGTGGAAGTAGAACAGAGGAAGGCGAGCGAGTCTGTGAAAGGAATCCGTAAATATGAGAGACGCATCAAGGAACTCACCTACCAGGTCACTTTCTCTGACATAAATATTATTTTTATACAAACATCTTTTAATACGTCTTCAAACTTACCTTGTGATTTGTAGACCGAAGAGGATCGCAAGAATCTGGCTCGTCTTCAGGACCTGGTGGACAAACTCCAGCTGAAGGTCAAATCCTACAAGAGATCTGCTGAGGAAGCTGTGAGTTATCAAAGTAAATCAGTTAGAGACATATTTCTGTCTCTATCATATTGTCTTGTGTTATGTCAATTTTTTTTCTTTATTATGTTTTAGGAGGAACATTTCAATGTTAATCTTGCCAAGTTCCGTAAACTGCAGCATGAGCTGGATGAAGCAGAGGAGAGGGCCGATATTGCTGAATCTCAGGTCAACAAGCTAAGAGCTAAGAATCGTGATTCAGGTTCCAAGGTAAGTATTATGACTCAATAAACATGTAAATATAACGCAACATAATTTACCATGATATTTCCGGTATGTGAACAAAATTGAATTGGTAAAATGTCTGTGTTTTTGCCTTTTTCTACAGAAAGGACATGATGTAGAGTAATCCTAAAGCATCTGTTTGATTGTTCTTGTTACTATGTTCATGTACTAGTCCTCATGTTACAATTAGGCGTGCTCCATTCAGAACCTGCGATGGACATACACATTCTAATACATATATATTTCATATACACAGCTTCTGAGAATTTAGAGACCACTCAAATGACCAGCCGATTGTAACGTTAACCCTGCTTCGCGCCAGGCTCCTATCGGGTTTTACTCTGAAATATCAAGCGTACATTATCAATTACTTACAATGTAAAAACAGTGGAAAAGAAACCTTGTAATCTGCTGGAGGCCTTTCGCGTGCTTTTGTGATTCCACCACATCGATGCTGATAAAGAGTTTAAAACATCTCCGAAAAACGGCACAGTTTGCCTCATTAACATTTCCAGACACCTGCTTTAACCACCACGAGAACTCATCGTTCTAGCCATTTTTATTAAACTTGCATTTAAACAATTTAAACTAGCTAGGATGCCGCAAACTAGCTGTACGTCAACCTGTATTCTGCAACCTCAGTTCTCTCTGATGACGCAGTAACTATAGCGGGGAGAAAAATCTTAGATCTGTTCAATGAAATTTAACTCATTTGGTCCGTCAGACTGAAAGATTTTGTTGCGGTAATGTGACCAAAATATTTAAGACCTGTAGAATCTGAATTTAATACTTTTTAAGACTTTTAAAGCTCTTATATTAGGAAAACTTTATTTAAGACGTTTTAATACTTTTTAAGGACCCGCGGCCACCCTGTATATTTAACAACTGTAACACTCCGTCGGTCCCTTAGTATGTTTTCCCTGTTTTGCCCCAATGACGTTATTTCTCCACACTCCCTAACCTGTCCCACGTCAATGACTCTTACACCTGACACTCTTTACCCGGACTCAATATAAATTCCCACACTGCTCTTGTTCTTTGTCTGGTATTAAAGTAACGTATCTTATTGTTTGATGGATTGTTGTAAGTGGATGTTAACCTGTTTCTGGATTTACCTGTTTCCCTTGGATGTTTTCTTGTTTATTTGGAGTAACCTATTTCCTGTGGATGTTAACCTGTTGTTTGAGTCACCGATTTATATAAAGAATTCACTTTCAACTTCAGTACTTTTGTGGCCTCTTTCATCCGCCTTCAGCAGTGTTACAAAAACAATGTACATCAATTATTCAAATGAAGAGAAAGGAAAGTCTCATGAATTGACAAATGAATAATGCAAGTAACATATTTATAAAAACATAGCTGCCTGTGACATAGTCGCCAAAAATCTTCGTCTTCCACAATATATAGTGGCTGATGATAAAAGAAAATGTATTCCATTATTTTATCTGATATTTCTGTATGCTTCTCATTGTCCTTGCAGTAGGGTTGATGCTTTTGAAACGTCTCTGTTAACGACAGCTGAGCCCTAGACTTTCATTTTCATGTTCACACAAAACCACACGCGTGTTTTGCAAAACTGACCAGGCATTTGAGAGTAAGCTAATGAATAGGAAACCACGTCCCTTAGCGATAGCCTAACGTACCTCATGCCGCTCACAATCACGTTCAGTCCATTAACGATCACATTCTGATAAACTTTTGAAAACTACTCATACTCCTTTATGTGACTAACCTTCAAATGTCTGATGAGGTTGGAGGTTTTGGGTGCTTCCAGCCTCATGGAATTTGCTTGGTATACACGTTGCAGATTGCTAATGTATTGTCTTTTTCACACACCTTGTAGAATTGCCAGACCGGTGAAGCCAATTTCATAGCGCATAAAAAAAATGTCTCGCGCATTTTGCGTCATCTGATAGGTTTTTCTGGATCGGCCTTAGACCGCCGATCATACTTCCCAAAGTGATTATCCGCCGATTGTGATTGGCAACCGATCAATCGGAGCACCTATAGTTACGATAAAAATAGTAATTCAGAATTCTTCAGTATTCAGCTTTTTTTGTCTATTTGTTTTCCATGCCCTGTTGATAAATCAAATTAAAACCAAAAACTTCCCCAACAATACTAAAATAATAAAAAATTACATTATAACAAATTTAAGACATAAAGGATTGTGGGATAAAAAAAAAAGTCAAATTACTGTGGTGATATATGGTAATTTCACTGTGTTAAATATATAAAGCACTCATTTTAGTGACATATAGCTCAGTCTTTTCATATTAACCATGTGTAGCTAGCCCAATAACTGTGCAGGAAGTTATAGGCCAGGACTATGCCTTAGTTGAATAAAGATATTTATGTTGCTTTTAAGAAAATGCCTTAGAAGAATACATTACTGGTGTGCATCTTGAGACAAAACAATGGCACTGATATATTTTAAGATATTTCTGGGCAAGTTATATTCAGTCAAGACAGGTCACACATTCCTTTAAGTCTGAGACTAGCCTTAAGTCTTGTCTGTGAAACCGGGTCATAATGTTGGGTTAGGGTTAAAATGTCCTTAAAATAATATTTAAAATGAATACATTTTTACAAGGTGACGAACTTGGTGGGTCATGATGTATCCAGTTAGTTTATCCGTCACAACTGTTCTTCACGCCTATATTCCACTAGCTCCTCGTTCAGCTTTTTAGGGGTTAGATTATTGCATGTCACTCTTACAGCTCGAGTATGCAAATAATAATACTAATAATAGCCTGAGCAGCTATTCTGTACTTTTACCATATAAAAACACACAGAACCTCATCTTCTTTTAATATTAATCATACAGGTTTAATAAAATTGTTTATACCAAGAGGGGGTTTGAATGCTTCAATCTGATTGGTTGACAAACGTTCTATGGGTATGCATTAACTTTAAGTAAAATGCACACCAATGAAGGTGATCCAGGTCTGCTGACCGCATTCCAGTTCCATTTCACTTCGCCAAGTTTAAACAACAGAAAGGTAATAGTTTAGCCTACAGGCCTTCTTCGCACACAGCACCCTGCTCTTGATCTGACGTTTATAATGTCAAACTTTACTGTTAATGGAAACGCGTGCAGTTTCGTTTCAATAAACAAAGCATTTCTAAAACAAGACATCCAGTGTTTCCCATATGATTTCGACAGACTTGTGGCGCTGGTGATGTCACAAACTAATAAGCATATTTGTTACGTCATCACGTCATGTTTGTGTTAGCACTTCTATGTTTTTCACATTGTCACATTATACTGTATTTTACAACGGGATGCCACCAGCAGTCACTTTAACCGCTGCTAAAATCCTGATTTATAAACGCAACATCATCAGACAAAATCACAATACAGTACATCTACATTAAAGAGCGGCTATAAACTGTTTGCCCTTTCTCGACAATGTGTTGCTGTATTACGAACGCTTCTTTGATCTTAAATGCAAGTGACAGTTAGTTGAAGAGAGTGCATGCGCACACGGAAGAGGAGGATGCGCACGCGCGTGGCCACGCTCCACTCACACCAGAGCATGTGAGTGAAGCGGAGCGGTGTGTCTCAATATTGCGCTTCGCACAGTCGCTCACGGACCAAGCAAACGCTCTGCTCTCATTACGCTCACCGGTAAACCAGGTCAGATCCCGCTCTGACATAAAACGTGTCTAGTAAGCCTAATTGTTTGTAAAAAAAAGGTTTTGACGCCAAATATACTTGGGAGGCCATTAGGGCTGGGTAATGTTAACTTTTTAGCCGGTACCGGTAGCAATACGGTACCTGGAAATTCGGTACTTTACTCAATGTGCAATAAAAAAACTTATTTCAGTGGAAAAACGTCCAAACCTCTCAATTCAAACATTTTGTTGAAATTTTACACAACAGAAATAAAGACTATAGAAATAACTACAGCATTATTATTACTACCAGCTTATTCTATTTCCTCACTCACACATAATCATTTATTTTTGTGATCATTTTCCTAAACCATGAGGCCTTCACCATTAACAGACCATTAAATAATATAGGAAAACAAAAAGTCTACAAAAATATTTTTAACATCATCATTACTGAAAGAATTAAATATATATATAATGTTGATCATACAATAATACATAATGTAAATGTGCATCAGACTCTCTTAGCTTCAAACTGTACCTTGACAGCCTCACTCACCTCTTTTTATTGACTGCTCTAATCTGTCACTAATCTTTGTTTCTGGACTTCATGAGATGAGTTTATTCATTGGTGGACAGAAAACACAAAGCGGCAAATTTTTTGCTAAATTTAAACAATACGAGGAATAAATAATCTCGCTCTCTCTCTCACACACACACACACACACACAACATGTGGCTCAAGCTTCCGAGTCTGTTCGCTCTAAGGGAAATGAGATGTATGGGAAGAGCATGCCCAACTCCTCGTAATTATTTTGGAGAGTTTATTTTCAGGTAATCTTGCTAGGTTTTGCATGTAGCACAAAACCACAGATATGTCTGGTCTGGGTGTTTGTGTCGAAACTTCTCTCATTTTGTACATTCGGAGAATTATTGTCTCTGCCCCCCCAAAGCCTCATCAATACTATTTAGAATATTAGGACTACTTAATATTTCAACGATACGCCTAGCCATAGCGGAGGTTTATGGGTCAAATTTAAACCACTGGTGCCTTTGATTAAATTGGTTTGCGTTGCCCTGTTGTAATTGGTCGGCGCAAAAAACTTGTCCTCCCTGCGCGGTCGAGTTGGTCGCGCGGTTCGGCCCAAATAACCGATCACTGGCATGTCAGCGCTGCGCGAGCTCTACGACACCGCTCCGTTTCGTTCCACATTTGATGTGTTCGGCTTCCCATAGAGATGCGCAAGAAAATAGGGGAGTAACGATACACTCAGCTCACGATTCGGTACGTATCTCGATGCTGGGTTCACAGTACAATACGCATCGCCATATTTTGAACTAAATTACAAAATAAAACTGACATTTAAATAACATTTATTTTCAAAATATTAACAATTTCAGTAACTTTTTTTGTTGCACATACAACTTAATAAAGAATTTTACATTTTAAGGCTTAACTGAACCTTCTCTACTGCAGGTTTGTCACTGAAAAAAATTGCAATTTAACATGAACTTAAGATTTTTTTATTTAGTTATAGCCTTCCCCATCATTTTAGTTTTAGTCGACGAAATCTACATCATATTTAGTCTACTAAAATCTAAATGTTTTAACAAATTTAATTTGTGTAATTAAACGTTCCATACTGTTTTGACATAATTTACCTGACCATAGAATTAAATTGGTCATTACCTTTATTTTTCAGAAAAGTTCAGTAACTACTGGATATGCACTGTTGCAACACAGAGAATATTAGACCATGAACGACATGTACCAGGTCATTCAGTTTCATTTAGACTCAAATGACTCGTTCATTTGTATGCACTCGTATTTATTTAGTGCATTCAACCAATAAAACGCTCTGACAGAGCTCACACTCAAACGCCATTGGCTCACGTATCTTTGAAGTTGCGCCGTCTTTGCTTGAGACAGTAATGAAAGAGAAATTTCTTTCAATAGGACAAATTAAATTGCATTACATTTAGGGTTGGGTACCGAAACCTATGTATCCGGTATACTAGAACCGAATCAGAACACAGATTTCGCTGCCAGAGTGAGTGAACGGACGTAAGAAGCATGATCGCAGGCACTGCATGTGAAAAATTATTTCCCGACTGAACAGTGACGTTTCTAGACTACTGTAACTGGGGGGGGGGGGGCAGGCAGGGGCCACTTATACTTTTAGGGGGCACACTAACATTTGAAAACAAGTTCAGCTCAAAATTGCTCTGTTTTGGTGAAATTTCATTCCAGATTTAGGGGGCACTGGCCCCATCTGCCCCCCTAGAACCGCCCCTGCGACTGAATGCATGTGAATGCAAGTTGGAAACAAATGTCATTGCTTTTTACATTCCTATTAGGTTAATGAGCACCTGAGGAGCGCGTGAATCCAGTCATACACTTGCTCTGACGGCAGCAGGTACCGTTAGCTTAGCTAGGCTAGGCTAAACACGCTTAAGTTAAAGGACTCATTAAATGAGCACTTTCAATAAGTTGGTATGATTTATTAGGGTCTTCATGAAATGTCTGGAACATATTTTGTTTAAAAACACTCATCGGCTATGTAAACAAAACCCTTTTTGCATCGTAAAGAACAACAATGCTCACAGCAACCCGTTTTGGTGCATGTCTCTTTAAATGATCATGAGTTTCAGCACACCCCACCTCACCCCCCTTCCGTCCGGCGTGTCAACACAAGACAATACACGTGTAGTACTGCCATGGCAAGGTTTAGCTACATTATGTGTCCTGAACTCCTCTGCGGTTAATTTGTTTTAAACGTCTCAAATCACTTGTCACCGGAGACTAAAAAATCTGTCACAGCAAACAGCGCTCACTTTGTGATCTCCGCGGAATTACGTGGATTTTTAGCGTTTGTCGCTGACAAGTTATAATGTTACAAACACAACGTGAGAGCATAACTAGTATGCTGTGACAGATTTTTCAGCCTAAGGACAAATGTTTTGAGACGTTTAAAACGAAACTAACCGCAGTGTTCGCCCCTGTTCATAAGCAAAACAAACAGCTTACATGTATTAACATACATTCAGCTAAACTCCAAGTATGGAATGATATTCCGGACATTATTAAAATGGAATTGCAAATTGTATTTGCAAATTGCGTTTTCAATTTGTGGACGCATAAAATGTGACATCATCCAAACGCAATTGCAAATCGCGCATTACCGTTTGCATTTTCGTTTAAGCAAACGCACACTGACTGCCAAATTTCAAATGGAATCGCAATTTCCATTTCCGATGCCTTACACGGAAACCTGTCAATCAATGTCAAGGGTGGGATTATGCTATGGGGCGTGTTTGTGTTGGGAAGTGACGTCATTCACAGTCGACGGTCAAGAGGTGATGCCCTGAAGCAGTGGATGCTTACCGTGAAACGGTGCTACAGGTAACTCTTTTATTGGGATAGATTTACTGCTCACCCAAATATGCTTGTACCATGTCTTCATTTTCAGAAGTGTGTGTGTCAGTGCTAGGTCTCACCCCTTCACGTGTTCTCAATTTGCGAAATTCAATAAAAATGCTGTCTATTGCAGTTAAACCTATGAATGTTTGAGAATGTTTGTTCCACTTTACATTTGCAGTGTAGTACCAGGCTTTCATTTGTCAATTTGTTTAGATTTATGTGGGATTTATTCATGTTATTGAAAAATGAAACTCAACTGTGAAATGGACAAAAAAAAAATGTATACATACCTTCAGAACAACTAAATCAAACTCAGGTTTTTTGTGTGTTTAGACAAATAATGTAACACAAGTCATAATTCCATGACACTGAGATAAATGGAGCAATGTTTTTTTCTTTTTTAATGGGGAGAAAATCTCAAATGGGGTCCAAACAGACCAAGACAACATGAGGGTTTAAGAAATATTAATTTGAAACTTAACCAAAACCAAAGCTGTTGCTGGAGACTGCTGCATTTAGATCAGCAGTGAATTCTTCATAATGACTGTAATGCAGTGTGATTTTAAGTGTCTCCCTGCATGTTGAGGTAGTTGGCATTCTGACGTCAGGTGACACTTCCACATACAGTTCCTGTGGTAGGCTTGTCCAGCCAACCCAAAACTCGACAAGATTTTTCAGCTCTTGTGGTGTACCTGTTTTTTTTAGTAGAATGTGTTAGTTTGTATGCTAATTGAATAAGTGTGACATTAACACTGACATTTTCATATGATAAGACATCATGTCTTTTGTTGCTGTTGGTCAAGGCCACGAACTCATTTATCTTATCCAAAACTAAATGGCTTCTCATTAATAGGAAATCTATAGAGGATGTACTGTCCTCAACTTGCTGCGCGAGCATCATTAGTTCCTCCACAATTTCCCCAACTACCTCCATTGTTGTTTAAACGAATTCGCGTCTCTGTACTTCAGGGCATCACCTCTTGACCCTCTACTGTGAGTGACGTCACTTCCCAACACAAACACGCCCCATAGCATAATCCCACCCTTGACATTGATCGACAGGTTCCGTGTAAGGCATCGGAAATGGAAATACTAAGGGAATTGCGATTCCATTTGAGTTTTGGCTGGCTACACACGCGACGCTGAGAAAGTGAAAAAACAGACGTGGTAATTGAAATTACCATTTAAATATGACAGGGTCAAAACTCCTAAGATATGGGAAACACAGTTGCAAACGGACTTTGCTTTTCCATTTGAAATTTGGCAGTCAGTGTGCGTTTGCTTAAACGAAAATGCAAACGGTAATGCGCGATTTGCAATTGCCTTTTAATAATGTCCGGAATATCATTCCATATCCAAGTGCCCATTTGCCAAATAATATATAAATACAGAGTAAGTTTAACACTGGCTTAGAATGTTCTATTTAGCCCGTGACTGACTAAGCTCCATTCGCTATCATATGCTAACGTTTTCCTCCTATATATACGGTACATGTACGTCAATTCAGACTGTTAATAAATATAACTTACATCGGCAGGTTTGTCTCATTCAGTTGGTCTTGATCCCTCTCGAGGAAAAACTTTGAAGCTAATCCTGCTTGTACTGTCCCAGGTTGATAAAGTACTCCGGCTTCAAGTGATTCTCACAAACAAGCAGGTTTTTACCACTAAAAATAAAATAAATCCACTCCTGTCTCTTCTCTTCCGAGGTTAGGACTTTGTGCAGCGACTACATTGCATGATGTCCACAAACTTTAGCCATGGCGTCACGTACACCGCTGTCGTGGTGGAATTGTGTAGATTAAGGGGCGGTAATATTATAATAAGAGCCTCCCTCTACGTCACATCAGGAGAGAAATTTGAACGGCTCGATTTCTACATGCTTGCAGAGAAAGGCTTACCAAAACAAACTTACCGGGTTCTTGTTTTTCACGTTTTCTAGGTTGCTAGATGCACCGGGGACCCGATTATAACACTTAAACACAGACATTATTTTACTTTCATGCAATGAAACACGTTCATCTCGAACGAAAACAATTTCGTTCAGAATCAGCTACTTAGGTCGGCTGACTCGATTTCCTTCTCATTCATTCCCGTAGCGTACAGTGCATTACTCTGTTGAAGCCCAGCGTCCATTGACTTCAATGCGGCTGCTTTAAACAGTTTTTTTCAGTGCTTAGAAACAAGACGGTCATTGGATAATGCTGCGATTATGTCCCGCCCACGGACGCTCAGCGTCTCTGGGATGAATGGAGGAGTGGGCTGGCCCGGACTCCGAGCGTCTGCGTGATGATTGGAGGGTCTGTCATCTCTTTTTAATCCACTTTTATGTCCTAAAACGCTCGTTTTTTGGGGTCGACAGCTTATAAAAACGTATTTCTTGTTTTTTTTAGCTTGTTTGCTATACACATTGTCACATATCAGCTTTTAGACATTTTTTTTTTTTTTTTTTTATAAATCATAAATGACAAGGAGGCGGCAGCTTCTCGCAATGCAAAGAGACGGTTGGTGTGGGCGTGGGCGTGGTCTTCAGATTATGACGCGTATCACTCTGTGTCTCCATTTCCAACTCAGTCCCATCGCGGATTTTGCATGTGTAGTCGAAAGACAAACTGCTGCAACCTTCATCGTATATTTCACACAATTTCACACCACATTCATTGTTTCAGTTTAACATAATTCCCACATTTCCTCCCGTTGAGTTAAATATATATATATATATATATTAGATCGTTTGTTCATTAATTCATATAGTCACCCGTAACACAATGGGCCAAGGCCGTTTAAGCAGCCTAGCTCTGCTGGCCATTGAGAGGACACTGGTCAAGTCACTGGAAAAGACGCCTAGTTGGTACGACAGGGTTACAGAGCATTTTCTTGAAAAGGAACGTAGGGCAGAATTTACATATAAATAAATGGACAATTTTTATGATTTAGGCCGAAAATGAGCTTCCCCTCTTTAAAAGATCAGCAGCCGCCACTGGTGTGTAGATATACATTAGCTTATTCTAAGGTATTAGAAACCCAACGGTTCATAATGTAAGATCTTTATAAACCTCTGAAGAAATAGTTTTGTACAGTATATTGCATTTCTGTCAATAGATCCTCCTAAAAACCCGGTATTATTCCTTTAATCTGTTTATTCTCAAAAAGTAGAAAATAGCTGTCAACAAGAACAAACACAAAAACTGACTTTCGGTTTGTAGATTTACTTGTTGTCGGTTCTGCATAAAAGTTTGATTGTTGCAGATTGTCCGCCATTCCCCCTACATTGACCCAGCGGACGTGAGCGCGCTGATGACGTGATGTTTTTTGGTCCTACGTATTTCACAGACGAAATATAATTACAAAAGATGTTTGACGACAATACTTCTTGATTGCTATCAGGATGTAAAAAGATTTCAAACCAACATGAGAAAAAGTGTTTCTGGACATGATCCCCCACCATGCCTTTAACGGTCACTCTCCTCCAGCTGATTCTAATCAGTCGGTTGATTCGCGTTGTTTCATGGGAAATATTGAGTGAGCGTTCAGAATCAGAATGCATTATGGGTAAAACATTGTGAACAAATGTAGGGAATGAGTTGTTTACTGTTTAATTCGGACAACACCGAATGGCGGACACCCCGATATATATAGTGCACTACAGTCGTGGCCAAAAGTTTTGAGAATTACATAAATATTCGTTTTCAAAAAGTTTGCTGCTAAACTGCTTTTAGATCTTTGTTTCAGTTGTTTCTGTGATGTACTGAAATATAATTACAAGCACTTCATACGTTTCAAAGGCTTTTATCGACAATTACATGACATTTATGCAAAGAGTCAGTATTTGCAGTGTTGGCCCTTCTTTTTCAGGACCTCTGCAATTCGACTGGGCATGCTCTCCATCAACTTCTGGGCCAAATCCTGACTGATAGCAACCCATTCTTTCATAATAACTTCTTGGAGTTTGTCAGAATTAGTGGGTTTTCTTTGTCCACCCGCCTCTTGAGGATTGACCACAAGTTCTCAATGGGATTAAGATCTGGGGAGTTTCCCCATGGACCCAAAATTTCAACATTCTGGTCCCCGGGCCACTTAGTTATCACTTTTGCCTTATGGCACGGTGCTCCATCGTGCTGGAAAATGCATTGTTCTTCACCAAACTGTTGTTGGATTGTTGGAAGAAGTTGCTGCTGGAGGGTGTTTTGGTACCATTCTTTATTCATGGCTGTGTTTTGGGCAGAATAGTGAGTGAGCCCACTCCCTTGGATGAGAAGCAACCCCACACATGAATGGTGTTAGGATGCTTTACTGTTGGCATGACACAGGACTGATGGTAGCGCTCACCTTTTCTTCTCCGGACAAGCCTTTTTCCAGATGCCCCAAACAATCGGAAAGGGGCTTCATCGGAGAATATGACTTTGCCCCAGTCCTCAGCAGTCCATTCACTATGCTTTTCTGCAGAAGATCAATCTGTCCCTGATGTTTTTTTTGGAGAGAAGTGGCTTCTTTGCTGCCCTTCTTGACACCAGGCCATCTTCCAAAAGTCTTCGCCTCACTGTGCGTGCAGATGCGCTCACACCTGCCTGCTGCCATTCCTGAGCAAGCTCTGCACTGGTGGCACTCCGATCCCGCAGCTGAATCCTCTTTAGGAGACGATCCTGGCGCTTGCTGGACTTTCTTGGACGCCCTGAAGCCTTCTTTACAAGAATTGAACCTCTTTCCTTGAAGTTCTTGATGAACCTATAAATTGTTGATTTAGGTGCAATCTTAGTAGCCACAAATATCCTTGCCTGTGAAGCCATTTTTATGCACCGCAATGATGGCTGCACACGTTTCTTTGCAGGTCACCATGGTTAACAATGGAAGAACAATGATTTCAAGCATCACCCTCCTTTTAACATGTCAAGTCTGCCATTCTAACCCAATCAGCCTGACATAATGATCTCCAGCCTTGTGCTTGTCAACATTCTCACCTGAGTTAACAAGATGATAACTGAAATGATCTCAGCAGGTCCTTTAATGACAGCAATGAAATGCAGTGGAAAGGTTTTTTGGGGGATTAAGTTAATTTTCATGGCAAAGAAGGACTATGCAATTCATCTGATCACTCTTCATAACATTCTGGAGTATATGCAAATTGCTATTATAAAAACTTAAGCAGCAACTTTTCCAATTTCCAATATTTATGTAATTCTCAAAACTTTTGGCCACGACTGTATATAGGAGATAGGGGCGAATTCAGACACAGCTAGTGAGCGGTTTCTTGCTACTTCTCTGTTATATTGCATTCTTTAAGTATTAAAAACAGTAACATGGCCGTGTACAATATGAGCAAAACTATATTTAAAGAAGGTGCAGATGAAGTGCTGCGCGTCAAACGCATGTTGTGTCTAACTTCCTTCAGACAGATAAATCTGTAATCAGCACATTAAATAATTAAATCGCTTAATTCTTGACCTTGATCAGGTCAAAATGTATGTAGTAATGTGGTATTTATTACCTGTGTCCACTGGTCCTTGAGAGATTGTTTAATTTGCGCGCCGTGTCGTTTCTCATATGACAAGGACATTTACCTTAACCCATAGATTAAAACCCTGAGAGGTGAAAACCATATGCAATATACATAGATATAAATTAAACAATCATATACAAGAACTATTCCTCCTCCTCAATCTGACTTTAGATATACGTTACTTCGTCATTCTAGTCAGTAGTAAAAATCATAATTTCATGACAAAATTTATTTCTGATTTGTGTCCGAATTAAGCAAAATGACAAAAGTTTTAAAATATCGTTAACGTAACATACCGCAGTCACGTTCATGCTATTTTTAGTCAGTTTGTCTGCTGCACTTTAAAACTGATAACAAAACATAAAACTGTATGAAAAGGACAGCATATGACTTTACATAAATGTTAATAACTACAAATAAATGTTGTTTTGTTACCTTGTTGAACTTTACAGAATCATGTAAACTCTGATAGGATTTTCAGTCACGGTCGAAGTTACGCGGCTTTTGAAAGATGCTCAGATTACGTGGTGCACACGACCTGTCTGACGTCACACGTAATTGTGCGTATTCACACCACAAGCACACATTGAAAAAATATGAAACTATAACATTTTTCTATATGTAAATGATGACAACCAAAATATTATGTTTCCCTATTTATTTGATTCCTCTCAAGGCATAAATAAAAGAACGTTTACATTTTTAGAAAAGTTCTTCACATGGCCTTTGGGGCATACGTTTGAACGTTAACCATTTTAAGAAGTTAATAAAGAACAGAACATATATGTATGATGTAAAAATGACATGGGTTTTGTGCTGCTTAGGCCTATAAAGCAATGTGTGTAACTATAGATCTACAGCTCATCAAAACACATTTACACAAAAGAAAATAAATGAATCCATACTCCTGAAGATTACTTAAAAGATTAGGACACATGTACTTAAAAAAAAAACATCAAACAACCAAGCTATGGTGACTTGTGGTATGATGTGATGCATAATGTCCTATTTAGTGGAGACATTAATCAACACCTAAAAAACTTAAACTCATACTCCTTAGCGTTTCCATGTCATGATACTTTTGATTCCTGCAAGGGCCCTTTTGAATTAAATAGATTGCGTGATAAACTGCTGTCGGTCTGTCAATAAAAGTCATGCAGATCTGATGGCCTTTAATGTGTCCCTTATAGTTACAAGTAAACACATGATTTGAATGTAAACGAATTTATCATGTGAGAAGATACAGAGTGAACACAAAACACCTGTAGCATGTTTTAAACACTTTATTTCATTTAATGTTTAATAATCACATCATAGTCAACAGGTAACCACAATAAACACCGCATTCAAACCAAAAATATTATGAAATTCTTTTTTAATGGAAATAACTAGAAAATAAAGGAAAAAATCACCAAAACAACAGTCTGAGCTGGCTTCAGCATGGATGTGATCTACTTTACTGCATCACCAAAAACCAGAACTACTAGTTTTGCACACGAATGTTGTGTTTCTAAGTTTATGTTACTTCAGGGCTGGACATCTTTATAATGAATATAATTCATATCTCTCCCAGATTCAACAAAGAAAAGAAAATAACAAAAGAAAAGAAACAATTATAAGAATGATTGGACCTCTCCTCTCACTCCATGATTCAACGCGATGCCCCTGGTCCTTCATGACACAATAAAATCAGTGCAACACATTCATTGCATCCCCAGCCCAGTTTAGTTTTGACAGCATTATACTGTTTATGTCTCTCAGCATGTATTGTAAGACTAATATTGATCAAATGCAAAGGGTTCATTAAGATTATTAGAAGACGTTTAATAATATCAATGCCCACCTGAACATGACCCACCTGGCATCATCAGGGCAGACTGCCCACAACCAAAACATTAAAGACACAGCTGTCAGAGGACAGAATTCTAAGTGCTTTGTATCTTTATTGTATCTCAAACCTATTTGTTCTTTTTTTGTCTTTTTCCAGAGAAAAAACACATAATAAAACCACCAGCCATTAAAGGTAAAGAGTATCAAGCACTCTTTTTGTTAAGAGTTAAATATGTTTTTAAATGTCTTTCGTTCATGTGGCAATATTAAGTGCATTAGATGGCAGCATGTGTTTACATAGAACAATATGGGGAGAGAAACCGTAAATATTGAAAAGAAAAAAGAAGTTGCACTTTGTTCTTATTATATCGACTGCATTTATGGGACAGATTGTGACCATTTCACTACAAACCGTTGTTATACATATTAACCGTACTTAAATACTGTACTTATGGATGTCACAGATCAAACACAAATATTTACAAAAAAAGATCAATATTAATTATTGCCCAAAATCAATTAATAAAATGACATTTATATGTCTGTGTTATTCACTAATTCGCAGGTGAAACATTTGAATAAATTCAGACCAACTTCAATGCTCAAAACCCACAGCTGAATTTCCATTTTTTATCTAAAAACCTCTTTAAAAACATGTTATTTCTGAACATCAGTGGATCTTTATTAACACGTCCTACGTTTCATCAAACATTTATGGATCATTCATCTCCTGATGTGGATCATTTGATGATGATGTCAAACTGACAGCCTTATTGCTCTACGTGTTTGAATGGGATTGAAGAAATCTGGTGAGAATAATACCTGCATATGGAACAAAACGTGAATTAAAACCCGCTAAAACCCATCCCTCCATCCACACTGCCCACAGATGATGAAAATGAATAAAGTCACAAGAAAACATGTCTTCTGACCTCCTTACACCAAAGCAAACATCTGCTCAACCTGACCACAAAAAAAGTCTGTTTGAAAATAAACTACTACAGAAGATACTACAAGAAAGATCAGCTATAAGCTCCGCAGGAGCTTTCACACGCAATAATAGAATCATCCAAATAACCACCTGATGCACAATTCACCGTTTCTTAAACCGCAACTAGTTCAGCGGTTTCAAGCCGTGACATTCAGTTCCGTGTCTCTCTAAAGCAGATGATTTAAGTGCCACCCGCAGGCAAACCTTCCAGCAGATCAGGAGTGATAAACAAACTGCACCTACATCAACAACAACAAAACCTCTCTGCACGAAACTCCATGTTATAGTCTTGCTTTCTACTTTCTAAAGTATTTTCCCTTCAGTGCTCCTCCTCAGACCTTCTTCACTTTCATTTGACGCCATGATCTCAGTCCACGGTGCGTGTACGTTAACATCTTATAGGCATTGTAGGAGATGGTAATATATTGCTTTACAATAATGAGAAGAAGGAAACATCCGCTGGTCACAAAAACAAAACTGAAGGATAAAAACAAACAGTTCAATTCAACATTATTCACTCAAACACACAATCACGACACACAGAGATTCATATAGCCTATGGGTTTTAATGTACGGTCACATGACAGCCCCGGTGTGCTGAACAACACTGCCTTCAAGCCAGCTGCGGGTTTATGAGCTAAAATTTCCCATCATCCTCTGCAGGATAAAGCTTTAGTTGAGTGCTGCAGTCATGAAGTCGTTTTGTAGGCCAATATCCCGAGTTAGTTTTAAAGCATCAAGAAATCAATGGGTTTTGGATTAAATGGCTAAAATAAGGTCTTGAAGCTTGAGATTTTGTCACGTTTTGTTCTACGACAAGGCACACCAGTAATACCCCACTCGTGATTTTTTAAAGATTGTGCGGGTCTTGGAAAAGGGTCGTTGATAACAAGTGGCTACATGGGACCACAGACATGGTCAGAGACAATAAATGTCATCGTGCATAAAAATCTCTAAACTCATGCAACACGGACACAAATCTCCAAAATGATGGATGGAGTAGTTTCCCAAGTTTTTAATAACGTTTCAAAGTTATCGATGTTGAGCGAGCAATGGTATGAAATTGACTTTTATGCTTCAAAATCCATTAACGTTGTCTTTATTTGTGACGCTTATCTTGATGGACGAGACGTGTATCATGTACTTTTGTTGATCATAGAGCTAACTCTTTGTAATATTGAAAATCCTATTGCCTTATTTGTAAGAGAACTTCTAGTTCGGCCTTCAAAACTACATGGGCACTGCAGCACTCATCCAATGTTCATCATTAAAGCTGGAAATCCTCCTGCTTTTCTGAAAGGTGAATGATGCGAAACACTTTACTCAGCAGGACCTGAAGGCAGCGTGGGATGATGGCCAGATGGATCTAGATGTTTAAATGTTCAGGTTAGCTACATTAATCATGAAGCAAGTTTCAACACTGTTGTACAGAGAAATAAAGACCAAGATCTAGAGGTCATGCTCTATATCCTATGAGAAAGCAGATGTTGCGATTGTTGTGTTGTGACGAGCATGAGAGGATTCTGCTGGGTTCATGGCCAAACCAAAGCTTATAAAAGACAAAACCTCATTCAGACCTTCATCAAAGCACCCACTACCCCTGGAGGAAGAAGGACCCTACCAGCCATCTTCATGCAGTCTGACGTTTAACAAACACACCCATTAAACGAGTCATAGCAACGGTAGGGCGAACGGGAGAAGAGAAGTCACGTCAGGAGTCCGTCGAGCGAGCCGACGTTTCCGCCCTGTTCCTGGGAGGAGAGGAGAGTCGGGGTGGTGTGGGAGCGGGGGAGGCCGGCGGTGGCGATGGAGTCGTTGAGCGAGACGCTGTTGCGTAACAGGTGGGGTTGGGCGGAGCCGTCAGCCGAGGAGGGCCAGATGATGATGTCGGCGCCGTGGTCCGTGCGAGAGCGGGCTTTCTCGCGGAAATGAAGCTTGAAAGACTCAATCTGCATCAGAGTGTGAGGAAAGACAGGACAGAGGGAAACAGAACATAAATACAGGGTAACGTGGGAGGAGAGGAGGTGACGGGGGATTGAAATGGAAAGGGGAAAGTGACGGCAAACAGCAGAGTTAGATGCCTGAAAAATAAGAAGTCGAAACGATTTCATGATCAGAGAACCTCACGACCAGGGTCTGAAATGAACTTTTCACAGTCAAAAGATTCATTTAAACAAAATTGGAGGCATTTGAGTTTTTTGTCTTGAATTTCTAATAAACCTATGAAAGCACAATAAAACAAAAGGGTTGAACAATTTCTAAACCAAATTTTGTAGGATTTGTTTTAACCAAGAAAGAAACTATTGGATAAAAGCCGTACACTTGCATTTGAAATCCAATTCAAAGTTCCACCAGAAAACAAAGACAAAAATGAGAAGAAATGTTTTTTTTCCAGCATGCACAATATGTATTAAATTGCATATTTGAAAGCACTGAATCGGGTTAATTTCTGACCCTGATCACAACAGCGGTTCACCCAAAACAACACCATGAACAAACTCCTTCATTCCCATGGGATTGTGGGAGTGATGTCAGGAGTCTAGTCTGTCAGGGGCTTTGGGTCTCGGTCAGTTTCACACAAACTTACTTGTTTCAGGGATGAGTGAGTCCAGACCCTGAGGGTCCCGGAGCTCCTCACTCCTGCAGGGGGCGCTGCCCTCCTTCAGCCCATTCTCCTGGGCAGAGCCGACTGCCGGCTGGGCGGCCGAGACACCACTAGAGGGAGCTTGACTACCCTCAGCTGTCTCCTGGACCCCCTCAGCCTAAAAACACACAGCATGCCAATGTCAATAGAACACGATGTGATGAAATGTTCACAAACTCAAACAGAATATAAATCAAACACTTGATGCAGTGAAGTGAAACATTCAGACACACACACACACACACACACGTGTTAATGTTTAAAATCATCAAATGATGCGCCTCAGGAATGAAAGTAAAGATAAAACAAGTTCTGCTTTTTGATTTCTACATTTGAACTTTTCGAATAGTTTCTTTTAAGAATGACAGATTCCATGTGTCCAGATGTTTCACTGCTGGTGTATACACACTGTGTGTTTGCAGTGAGAAATAAATGAAAAAGGATATCACAATGACAAAAACAGACACATCATCACTTCATTTATATATTTAAATAATAACAGGATAAGCGGAAGAAGATGGATGGATGGAATAATAACAGTTGACTTTTGTGTTTAATATAACTTCGATGAAAAAGAGAAAGACTTCAATAATGAAGCACAATGAACTGCTATGGAGGTGTTTGTCTGTGATTTAACCACACGTGTTTTAAAATAGACAAAAACCATATCATCAGTAGGATAACAGGTTCTAGTTTTTGGTCTGTACAAATGGATTCAGGATGTGCATGAGTGCAAAACTATAATACGGTGCAGGCGTGCAGGTGGTCATGTGACTGAAATGAATGGCCATAGGCTGAGGGGCAGGTGACATCACATTCAGCTTTCATGAATTTCACACTCCCGCCAATCAGAGGTTGAGAAAACAAGCACGAGAGACCTAAATGACAGTTCTCTTCTGACTATTATATTACCTCTTTACTATCAGACAAAACCCTTTATTCTTAGAAAAACAGAATGGAGTTACAGCAGAATACACATACAAGTGATTCTTCTGAGGTCGGGATGAAAACCTTTACAAACATTAACCATGGTAAAGTAAAACACAAAACCATTACTGTAGTTGAACCACAGTGTACACAAAATAACCACGGTTTTACTGGAGTAACCATAGTTTATTTGTAGTACAATGGTATTTGGTTTGTTCCTAAAAACATGGATGCTATAATAAAACCATGGGTAATTTTGGTAAAAACGCATGAACTTACAAACACAAACATGAAGAAATAAAAAGCAAAGCTTTCGCCGAGATCCATTTAGGGCTGCACTGAATTTGATCAGCATGTGTTCTGAAGCTCAATTGACTTTTTAATTGACTTTTATTCACTCACCGCTGATACAAATTCTTTGAATGTTTTTATTCTAGAGAGGATTTTCAAGGACAAAGCTTTGTACAATTGCATCCCTGCAGACAATCTAGAACACAGGGTTCCTACACATTTTCCATTCCAAAATTCCATACTTTTCCAGACTCAAACATACAGACTTCCCTGAAGATTTTTCAGGCCATATTTAACATATACAAAAGATGGTTTTAAAAATCTAACTGTTCACATTTATATTATTATAATATTTTGCCAAGTAATCAGTGGACTGTTACAGCTACACGTCATACAAATGAATTAACTCCAAACCAAGACATGTTCAATGCACAACATTTTATTTGAATTTAGTGCAATGTTAATCATTTGTCAAATTAAATAACTGTAAACCTTCAACCCACAGCAACAGAAGGATTGGTGAAATATGATTCATTAATGAACATGAAAAGAGAAATTTGACGACGTTCAATCCGCATTTTAGAACAATTGAGTGCAAATTAGATAACACCAGCTTAAAGCCATGTCTGTATTTATGTTTATCAGTGACGAGTAAACACATGGTCAATTGATATTTTTATAAATATTACATCAATTTACAAACATTACCAGATTAAATATAATCAATCTTTCAAGAGCATTTGGGTTTGAATGACAAATGTAAGCGCTATTCCTTTGACTTTCTATGTAGCTACAGACATAGACATCAAATTACAAAAGTTGCAGACACTTGCTTTTTTATTTAAAAATAGTTAAATAATATATAAAGAGAATTTAAGAACAATTATGTATTGATGCGTTTGAAATATTAGCAAATAATATTGTTGTTTTAATAGACTAACCACAACCTATAAACGCACCCGAGTCAAAGCTGATTGAACTAAAGGTCTGGTCATGTTTTTGTCTCGTTTCTTTTAAAAGTTTGCATTATTGGATGTTACAATCGGCTGTTTAGTCAGGGTCGTTATTTAAATGTTGACGCGCATCAAGCCCGTAAACTCCCGAGCGCCCGGTAAAGAGGGAGAAAGCCAGCATTTTGCACGTGTTTTTAGACGTGACATGTGAATGGCCCCCTTACATTTCTATAATAAAACATGAAACATTTAGCTACGCGCTCTTCCACATAAAGCTAACCTTGAGCTTCCGGCTTCTGTCAATAGCAACTCCAGCCTTCTTTCATTTGATTGGACAGTAATCCTCAGCTTCCTTCATTTGATTGACCAATTCAATCAGAGAGTGCTGTTGGACAGCTGAGGTAGCAGATCTGAGATCAGTTATAGGCGTTTTGTACAATATTGGCAGTACTAAGTACAGTTTTGTCCTATTAGGCAATTTTATCACGACTTTTATTGCATACCATGGAAAAACTACCTGGACGTCAGGGACCTAAATGATGGATATGGCCGTGTGTTCAACATCTTTAGTCGAACAGTAGGAGGAGCACGACTGTCATGGTTACTGCTGCCTGAGGGGTCGATCAGACAGAAGCGGTTTTGAATGGTTTTCGGTTGGCAGGGAGTGTTTTGTGCGCTGCTTGAGCGTTTTGGGCGGAGCGGTCTGAGCACCTGAAGTTGAAAAACCTCAACTCTGAGCAGAAAAGCGCTTGACGTCATGTGCCTCATTTCCCATCGTCCAATAGAATGAAAGGAGAGGCGGGCCTTCCAATGTGGTGACGGAACTTTACAGTTGATGAATGAAGCAATGATGAAGGAGAAACTTGTGTTGGCTGACGCGGGTTAACCGAGCAAGGTCAGAGCAAGCGCCCTCTGCTTGTACCTTTTTAAAGTTTCTGATAATATGACAGTTAACAGCAACTAGAGCGCTCGGGCTATGATCCTTGACTGACAGGACAGCCGTTTCGGTGGTTACCTAGACAAAAAACGCTGCGCGCTGCTCTTTTCAAAGAGTCGACCAAAAGAAAAGCCTGGAACGCCTTGCTTTTTCGAACATGAAAGGCGCGTTCTATGGGATGGAACGCCCCCTTACTGCGTAACATCCAATCACAACACACAGTCCTCCAGCAGATTTGGTCCGATCTTTTGGCAGCGCTCGAAACATGCTCCAAACTTCATAAAAATAGATTTATTAACAGAAATTCTTAATTTGATATAGAGGGCAATAGTCTGGAAACTCATCATTTTCGCCATCATTTTCTTTTTTCCATACTAACCCAGACCTGGAAAACATCAAATCAAAATCCATACTTTTCCAAAACGCGTAGGAACCCTGACCTCATGTCACACTTTAAAAGCAGATGTTCATGTTCTTTACGAATGATGATCTCACCTTGACTTTACCTCCACCAGGCTCATGATTGACATTATCCATTGAGCAGACTTTGGACTGAGCTTTATCTTTGTAATTCATCTTATGGCTCTCGATCTTCACATCTCCTCCACCTGTGAATCATAACACACACACATCTCACAGACGTGCTTTACAACATGGTCAAGTGAAGCGGCGCTCGTAGAGAAAGAACTCATACCTGGTTTATGTTTCATGTTGGCTTTGGAGTCGCACTTTGAGGTTATTTTACTAACGTCAACCTTCTTATTGAGAATCTGGATCTGTGAACACATACGACATCCCAAAACAACACATGACAATCCAATCCAATCCACACAAATCTAAACTCTTCCAAAAAAAAAACCGTTTACATGCCATGCACTCGGTTCGCCAAGATGAGAGAGGAAAAACAACAGATCTAAAACAAATTCAGAATAACTGAAAAACGGAGATGTCTGAGAGCGTAATGCAGCGCATTTGACAGCGTGTGAGACAAGATCATGAACTCTCCACAACCTCGGCTGTCACCATTTGATTTGATCTGAAATGTGTGGAAAAACAGAAGAGGATTTGGCAACATTCCTCCTGGAGCATCAGCAGGTCTTATTTGTTGGCAGAAGAAAGAGTCTCATTGTCTCAGACGTGAACGTGGACACAATGGACACAGAGAGAAATTATTGTGTTTGTTTGGAGACGACTTCACCGCATGCAGTAACGTTACTTACGTTCCCTCCACCAGGGACATGTTTCATATATTGTCCTTGGAGCCCAAGCGAGACGTGACGTGACTGTAGTCCACTTTTTTGGAGAGTATATGAACCTACAGCAGCACGGCGGGGCGGGGCGGGCGGGGGGACACCAGGGAGGTTCAGGTTAGAGAGGGAAGACAACAGAGGAAGAGAGCAGAAGCTTCTAAACCAAACCACACCAGCACCTCATGTCATGCACTAAACACTGAGAAATCAACTGAAGATACGCTTGTGTGCTCATTTAGTCCAATGAAAAGGGTGGAGAATGGAAGGTGTTTCAATGATGGTGAGTTGATGAATGTGTGGATGAAGAGTGCAGGGTATCTCAACGTCTATATCTATTTTACACGCAAAAAAAGAGAAACATTTACAGCGTCTACACTGAAACAAGAAGCCTGTCACACACAGAGACCTCTTAAAAATGAATATAACCAGAACATTTAACCTAGCATAGAAAAACTTCTTTTAGGTTATTTAAAAGGGTGTTTTGAAAACAATTTATACTAATGTTTTTGAAAAGATTCCGGATTTATGCTGATAAAATACACTTAACATTATAACAAGAACATTTTATTAACTTGGAGAGAACCATCGGAGTCGACGCTGGGAGAATGTTTCCTGTTAGCTGGGAATTCACAGATTCATCACATGACCCCCGAGCATCATCGTTTGAGTATTCCTGCTGCCACATGGAACGCAACTATGTGAAATGTAAAAATGTGAACGTGACAAAGACTTCAGATTAAAAGAGGTGCAGATTAGAAAACGATGAGCTTTTGAATGCCCAAACAAGACTAAGGGGCTTTTCACGCTGCGCGTTATCTTCATTCTAAACCCCGCTTTTAACCACGGGGTATACAAACGTTTCACACTTGTAATTTTGAAGTTTTGAATTTTACCCGGGGTTATGAAACTGTGCTCTGAAGCAGGGTGAGCACCGCTTTTGCATTGCGGTGCCAAACATGTGCCGTGTGAAATGAAGCAGGGGTACAATGATACACCCAGATGCTTAGCAACGGACACCCCATCACAAACTGAACAGCGCTTACCTCATTTCACAAGCTGTGTGAACAATCCTTTGAGTTTTTTTATTTGAGTAAGTAAAACACGCAAAAAGGATTTGCGAGGCGTCATTTTCCCTCGGATGCAGAACAACGAGGCATTCGGTTAATTAAGGGACCACGCGCTATTTTTATTCAGTCAGTTTCACGCTGCAGTATTTATCCAATCATGAATGTTGACACCGCAGATATGCAAATAAGAATGTTAACCCAGGGTTTAGGGATGAAACATTAGGTATGAATGCCCAGGGTTATCTCCTAACTCCTGGTAAACTATAAGCAGTGTGAAACAGATAACCCAGGATTCTGTTTACCGGGGGTTTAGAATAACACGGGGTTAACCATGTCAAGTGTGAAAAGCCCTAATGAGATCGCTACACTTTAAAAATGATGGGTTTCAAGCCAATGGTTGGGTACCATATGAACAAACCCAACCGTTGGTTTAAATGAATCTAGAGGAGCTAGAGATGATATATTTGACTAAACCATGAAACAAATGAACCCGGCATTTTTCAGCTGTAGGCTGATACACATTCTATATTTACACCATCTAAACACGTATTAGGTCATAATAATTCGGTCACCAGCCATTTGAGAAGAGAAATGAGAGGATGAGAGGACAAACAGGGGAGAAGATGAGATGAATGATGAGATGAACTCACTTTGCCCTGGCTGATGTCTTTACTCTGAGTGTCCGTTCTGTTCTGAGAAACTGTGACCTGGCGGAACAACCCCAAAATACACCCCCACGTCAAATCAATCACTCACATGTGAAGGAAGAGATGCCCTGACCTAACAACAACACCTCGGTGTCGGATCATGAATAAACGGTTTCAGGATCACAGGAGGACACCAAGCTAAAGTTTGTGGTGACAGTTGAAGTTTCTCAGAAAGGCATTAGGGGGAGGGAGATTAGCGGTGTTAGCTAACACAGAGAACTCAGCCGGGAAAAGAAGACAAACATGAGAAGATGCTGAAGAACGTGAGAATGTGAGTGACCCAGAATGCAGTAGAACGTGGCGTCTACATATACATAGCTATGCTCTAAATAGCTGAAAATCATGCAGCATTTCCTGAACTCATAATCACATGACACTGGGAAACAGGAAGTTGACATTTGCATACAGGAAGTTTACTGTTCAGGACAGACAACCATGCGAAAGAGCAGCAGTTGTGTTTAAATAACACACTGGTACAGTAAATGACTGCAGATGATCTGGACACTTTACACCAGACATGGTTTTTTATGTTAAAGTCCCCGTGAATTGGAACTTGCGATGGTTGAGTGGAATTTCAAATGAGAAAAAAAGTGGCCGTGGCTTTTGTCTTTCTCTGAGATTTGATTGGATGTATAAACCTAACCCTAACAGCTGTTGCATTTTGAAATGGAACTGGCAGCAGACTGACGTTTGAAGGGGAGGAGTTAACGGATGCTCCGCCCAAGTCGTCTAACATACATCATTTAAGATGGAAGTCATCAGTGCATTTTAAGATTTTAACTGAAGTTGATGAGGGCACACACGCTTTTAAAAGAGAATGACCCACATTGATAAACTGCTTCATGAAAAAATCAGCAGTCATTTTTTATTTCACTGGGACTTTAAATACCACTTGCCCATACTGCAAATGTAAGGCCTATACTGTGATACTTTCAACATGACACCATGTTTTATTTTGTGACATGATCCCATATCATTACTACTCCATGTTAAGGTTATGGTGCCTCAAACATGACCCATTGAAAAACTATGGTTGCTTTCAGATGATAACATGGCATCGTAGATGAAAATGATAGTCATGCAGTACCAAGCAATATATCAAAATACTAGTGTTTCCCTCATGGTACCATAGTATTTGTGAAACATCAGGTGTATAGAGCTATAAAGGGAGTGTATATTGAGGGATCTGTCATCTGTATCTGACACGGGTCTCATGTATGATGAGTTATGTTGTACCTTTCCTCCTCCGGGCTGGTGTTTAATGTTGTCCGTAGAGCCGATCTTGGAGCGGACGATTTTGATATCTGTAGCAGAGGCGGAGCCAGGGCGAGGGGCGGGGCGAGCTGTCGCGCTGGCGGTTGTTGAGTTGGGTCGTGATGGGCGGGGTGCGGGAGGTTTCTTGTCGGCTGCTGCGGTGCTGCCGGTGGTGGAGGGTGCTTTTGTGGGACGAGCGCTGATCCTGCTTGTAGCGGTGGATGTTCGGAGAGGTGCCGCTTTAGAGCGAGCAGCATCTGAAACAGAAACACACGGAGGTCCGATGGACTGCACCAAAGCTCTAGAGAATTCTGTCCTGAAACGGTCTGTGAGCACTTTTCTATTCTGTCCTTTGATCAAGTGTTAGAGAGTTGTATAGCACATGTCTGGGTGTGTCAGATTAAAAGAATCTTTCTGAGTGTGCGTCGAGTTCAGATCACTGAAGCTGTGACCCAGCGGTGTTGTGTGCGTGTGAGATGGATTTGAACACGCATCTTCTATTGTGCATGCACAACCTCTGCAGACCTCACCTGTGACTACTATGATCATCACAAACAATACTATTCCTCTGAAAAAAGAATTTTCCAGATTTCTTTATTTTTGTCAATTGTCATTCTTCTATTTAGAAACTGATTCCAATCATATCGAAACCAGCTGCCAACAACACGCGGATTATTACGTTTACAGTATCAGCCATCTACACTACCGGTCAAAAGTTTTTGAACACTTGAATAAAATGTTTCATTGCAAGGTGAACGCTTAAATGTATGAAATTAGTTTCACAGACAAAAATAAAAATGTGCAAATATAAACTTTTTTCATTAAAAACTTTGACTAAGTAACGAAAAAAGAGCAAAGAGCTCAGAATTGATGGGAACTCCATCATGTCAGGAATAAATAAACCAAACAACGGCAGTATGTGTTTTCTGTATTGTTGCTTTAAAACAATGCAATTATAGGAATAAATGTACCTGTGGTTTTCAGTGTGGTTGCTTTCTTCTCTTCAGGTTTCCCGTCAGTCTTTGTGACTACATTTGTAGGACAACAGAAAACAACACTGTGAATATTTTTCATGTTTGCACGAGTCACATGTGTGCGTGAGACTCAGACTGACCCGGGCGTCGGGGGGCGGGAGCGCTGGCTGTTGGCCGTGTTGTGGTTGACGTGCGTGTTGTTGTGGTAGCCGGTTTGTTTTCCGCTGTTGTAGACGAGCTGTTTTTGGGGGCGACGGGCCGAGCGGGCGCACTCGAGACCTTTGGCACAAGTGGGCGCTTCTCTGTGGCCGTCTGCCAGATGAGAACACACAGACGTTATTTTAATCATAATATTCTCCTGCAGCTGATTTAGGGCTCGTTTTCTCAGTTTTACACAAATATGTTACTGCTGCTTCATACAATCATACACAGCGTCTGCTGAATGAAGATCTCAGGTCATTGTGTCAACTTGAGAGTTTTGCCCATCGCTTGAGTATTGATACAGCAATCACATCTCATAACAAGTCCAATGCAGTCCGTCATGAACCACACACGCAGGGTTTGGATGTCTGGTGTGGTGTTCGGACGGGTGGAGACTCACCTTGGGCTTGACCTCTTTAGCCGCTGTACCGGAGGCGGTGGTGGAGGTTGCAGTCGTGTGGGGTCGAGTGGATGCTGTAGCGGGTCGTTTGGTGCCAGCGGATGGGGGGGGTGCTTTAAGCACGGGGGCTTTCTTGCTGAGGGGGGTGGGAGCAGCGGTGGATGAGGTAGGGATCGGACGCTTGGGAGCAGGTGTAGTGGTGGAGGCGGTGCTTGGCCGGGGTTTGGTGGAGAGGGGTTTGGTTGCCCCGGCGACAGGCTGTGCAGATGACACCCAACGGAAGGAGGGCAAATGATGAACAAAAACGAAAAAGACAAATGATAATGAGTCAACAAAACCAGCTGTTAAATGCATATAAGAGTTCAGAAGTGGAAACAATTCCTAATAATCTTAACTGGGGCTCCTGTATAAGAGACACATGAATTGTGACACTGATGTGCTTTCTGACAAGAGAAAACCCAAGTTATTAGCATTAGCAGAAGCAATAGCAGGACGGTGAATGGAGGATCGAGTAAAAGCAGAATGTTTTCACAAACCTTGCTCTTTTTCTCAGGACTGCTCGAGTCTTTCGCAGGAGCACCGTTGCTTACGGCAGGTTTGGCCGCAGTGGGTTTAGCAGCTGGCCCTTTGGCTTTCTCGCCTTTCTCAGCTTTGGCAGATTTCTTTTCAGTGGATTCAACCTTTTCGGTCTTCTGTTCGACTTGAACTTCATCCGTCTTCTGTTCTTTTTTAACTTTGTCCTTTTCCAGCTTGAGATCCGGTTTGTAATCTTCTGCTGTGTCTCGGTTAGATTCGTTGTCATCGCCTTTGACTTTCTCAGTCTTCACTTCAGGCTTTTTTACCTGATCCACCTTCTCATTGTCCATGTTTATGGAGGACTCGGTCTTCTCCATCGTCTCTTTCTTCTCCGCTGGTTTCTCATTTTTCTCAGACACATCTTTTGTCAGAGGGTTTTCTAACTGATCGACTTTCTCCGTCACTTCAACCTTCACCGGTGTTTCTATCTTGTCAACTTTTTTGTCGATCTTCTCCGTTTTATCAGGTGTGGTCGTTTCTTTCATTTTCTCTGGAGTTTCCTTCAGTTGGATTTGACCGGTGTGCTCAGTTTTGTCTTTCAGCTCAAGCGTTTTCTCATCTTTCTCCATCTTGATGATGACATCAGAGTTGTCCGATTTCTGGATGTTGTCGCTTTTGTTCACCTCTGGCTTGTTTTTCTCACAGTTTTCTGGTAGGAGACACACAAAACAGATATCTAATTATTAAACACAGCCTCGGGATGTTTCCTTCCCACTGGACATATTCTATCCATAAAAGAACGAAAAAAACGATCACAGCTTTAAATGAAATCTGTCACATGGGCAAACAACATATCTCTTGCTCCATCCAGTTTCTTTCAATTTTGTCATTCATAAGGATCATGTCATTTAGAAGAGTAAACCTACTGTATGTCTCTTCTCAGCAAACCCCAAATAAAAACACCAGTTTTAAATCAACCATCGCTCACTTTCAAGTGTTCACTATAAGTTGCATACTGACCCGACCTGACCTTCTTTTACTGGCTGCTGCTATAGAACACAATTTATTGGTAAAAAAGCCTTAAAAATGGCAACAAAAAAAAAACCGTTTTGCTGCGCTCAGCCAAACAATTCATAAGAAATGTTTGAAATGTTTCATCTATAAGAGAACAAATAATAATGCAAATGAATAAAATAAGCGAAGACGACACGAGTATATACAAGCAGCACACTTGTTCCAGATAAACAAAGACGCTCAAAACTGCTCCGTCACACAGATAATATCACAACAACATATTGGTTCTAACAAACTGAAAAACTAATGTTACTCACATACTGATCGGAATCAAAGCAACCTCCTCGGGGGTGATTAAAGACGATCTTTCTCCCCAACATCTCTCTACTGAAAAGTACCTCCATAAGTACCTTCCAGGATCTCCGCAAAAACTTTAATATCGCGGGTCCTGACGCGTCTCTGCTGGGAAGTCTTAAATATATGAATGCAGGTCCTAGCTCCTGCCTGACTTTCATCCTCTTTGTACTCAAAATCCACAGACCCTTTATTTGATGTAATAAATGAGACATGGCTCTTTCTACAGTCTTTCTAATGCCCACATGATCTCGTCCCTGCGTCAACATGAGGAGGCCACCGTCATGTTCCTAAAGGGAGGGGTGAGCGGAGGACAAAGAGATTTGTTGCAATTCACAATCTCACCGCTAGTGGCTGCTATAAATCCCACTCTAGACCTTTAACAACAAAAAGTGAATCTGTTTCCAGGAAATATTTTCTATTGTACTGCGAGTTCTCTGCATTGCAGGACATGATCTCATACGTTTATATTCTTTGATTTATAAATTTGTTAAACAGAGTAAATCTCAAGCATCATGTTCCTTTCACATACAAAAAAGGAAATACTAATGCATAAAATAAATATAAACAGACATCATTTTAAGTGATAGTTCACTCAAAAATGAACATTCTGTCATCATTTACTCACCCTCTTGTCATTTCAAACCGTCATGAGTTTCTTCCGCAGAACACAAAAGAAGATATTTTGAAGAAAGTTGCTAAATGAACAGCACCGGCTCCCATTCACTTCTATTGTATGAACACAAAACCAATGCAAGAGAATGGGGTCCAGTTAACGACATTCTTCAAAATATATTTTTTTGTGTTCTGCGTTAGAAAAAAGGTCATTCAGGTTTGAAATGACAATGAAATTTTGGGGTGAACTATCCCTTTAACATCACAGTGGCATTTTTCCTTTGCTAATGTACGCAGCATCACAGCACGACGACTAGGCATACACAACGACACATCACAAGAGTTAAGGAAAAAATGATCTGGAGGAGAACACAAAAGCTAAAAGCATTTTACAAACACACATTCAAACCATCCAAGAACCTGAAGTTTATTTGTTTAAAGGATTGTGCACCCAAAAATGAGAATTAATTCATCATTGATTCTTTCATGTCATGTCAAATCAGTTTCTTCTGCAGAACACAACAGAAGATAAATATGTCGATAACCAAACAACACTGAACTCCACTGACTTCCTTTGTATGAACACAAAACCACTGAGACATTTCTCAAAATATCTTCTTTTGTGTTCAACTGAAGAAAGAGTCATATACGAAATGAGAGTGAATTAATGTTGACAAAATGTACATTTTTGGAAAAAACATCCCTTTATCTCATTTAGCAGCACACAGTCAGCAAACCGAAGAGCCTTCCACTATATATCTGTCAAAAGATTTTAAAGTCCAGTCAATCAACACATCCCACAAATCACCAGCTCACAAAACCTCCAATTGATAGATTTTTACAGCATCACTTCAGATTCACGGAACAGAACATCATCAACACACAAACTCTACATTTATCCCATTCATCTGTAAATGTTCAGCTCTCTTCACGTTTCATTCAGACAGACGGCGGAGTGATTTCTCACCAGCTCACATCATCTACACACAAGACCAGATCACTTAAATGATCATTTAAAAAACACTTCTTCAAACATCAACCGCTGACAGATGCAGGGACACACGCTGAGGAGTTTCTGACCCCGATCAACCGATAGGAATTCAGGACATGTATTTCTCAGCCCGCGCTCATGTGGAGACGTTAATGAGCGGTGGCGTGATAGCGCCGTACACACAGATGTGACACACATTGAGCCGTCACTGACTTCTGCTTACGAGTTAAAGAATCACACTCCTTAACAACATCCATTTATCTCAAATGTGTCGCTTATAAACGTTTCTTTCACTTATCTCCACAACTCCCCATCACCTACCCTCAAGCGTCACGCTAACCGCCTCAGGTTTTTTGTCTCCGCCACAAGTTCCATTGAGTGCACGTGTAGTCACCGGCACGGGTAAAACCACTCCCTGGTCTTTGTCGACGAACGGCCCTTCCAGGAGCTCTTCCATAGGAGAGAACCTTTGGTTCTTGAGGGGCGGGAATGGAGAGAAGTGCATTTCTCTGTCCTCACGGAGGTCGCTGCGAGTAGCACCCGCTGACAGGGTCGGAGGAGGCGTCGGGGGCTGATCGTCCACCACGGTGAGAGAGCGTTTCATAGTCGCCGCGTGGGGTCGACGGGGTCCTCCCAGGGGTGATGGTAACTCGTCCAGCGTGGGGTATTTGTCCGGGAGCTCGAGGCTGGCGGGTACGGAGAGGTGAGAACATTCCGACATGGCTCGTCTCATGGCCTTCCTCTGCTGCTCGGCTCTTCCCATGAAACACGGCTCGAGATCTTCCTCCTCTTCGCTTTCGTGCGACGAGCCCTCAGTCTTCGGACGTCCACCTGTGACCTGCTCTGCACCCTCGAGGTAGCTGTCGTTCATGACGCCGATGACACAGTAGTTGGGAGGCGTGAGAGGTGATGGAGAGCTGGGAGGTAATCCTGCTCTCAGGGGATCTTCAGGTGTCAGCAGCATGGTTCCGGTGTTGTCCATCGTGCATCTTAAAGAAGCTGTGAATTTACCTGGAGACGCAGCCGACAGCGATGAGGACGAGGGGCTTTCCAGACTGTCCCCCGCACTGCCGAACGACATGCTCGCAGGAACGCTCCCTCGCCCGGGTACGTTGAGCTCAGAAGGAGACTCGTAGAAGCACAGCTTGTCTTCATCCGTCAGTCCTCGAAGGCCAGCGGGTGACGTCCCTAAATCTTCCCGCTGCCAGTCCCAGCCCTGAGGAGCGGCAGGTGTGGACATGGACGGGACCTTACAGAGCTCGCTGTACTCTGAGAACGGAGAGGGCGGCTGTTGGTTGGAGAGAGAGGACATGCTTCTGATCCTCGGTCTCTGGTCTGGTTGACTAAAACACGTTTGCCTTCTGCAGTCAAATGTAACGTGAATGAAACGCTTTGGATGTGTCTCCTCCCGCACGCAACAATAGGCTGAGATGCACCGAGGTCTGACTGCAAGCGTCTCTCTCTCTCTCTTTCTCTGCTGTGGAGTGAATCACATGACCTGTGATGTGGATGCTGATTGGCTGTGTGGCGTGTAGAAATCTCCTCCTCTCTGCCTCTCTCGTTTTCTCCACGTTGTCCTCTCTGTGCGTCCATCTTTTCTGCTCTCCTCCGTCAGATGACACACTACCATCATCCCTCAGGCTACATGCCACCAACAGATTCATGAACATGAGCAAATGAATTGTGAACAGCAAAAAAAAGAGCAAAAATGAAACAATGAGAATGAAAAAGAAAAAAGTCACAGCTAATATTAATATAATATGAATAAGTTATATATAAATTAATACATTAATTACACATGACCTATGTTGTTTGAACTCTTCTTTAACTTGATAAAAAACCTTTTGATTAAATGCCTTTAGTTCTTCTAAAACTCCCGACATGTTTTCACAAGCTTCAGTGAAGATGTTTCAAACACCTGGTAAATGAGCAGTGACTGTTCTCTTTCAGAGCTATCTGACCAAAAAGAATGTTCAGGTGACATGATACGTTTATAATAGTACATCTGCTCAGAGGTGTGTTCAGATGAACCTTCAGCATTAAAACTGTTCCGGGGTTACAGAAGTTCTGTCATTCTGAGCTCCATCAGTAACTGATGTTTCAGAAGAACAGACGCTGTCACAACGCTCGACTGAAAACAACAATAATATGATGATGATTCAGAATGAAGCCATATGACATTCAACAGCTGAAAATCAGGCTGTTCTTCAATAAATGCAGGAGATCTCTCTTAGAGAAAATCTCATTCTGTCTTCTGCTCAACGTTTGGTTACCCAACACACTAAAAACATCACAAGAACAAGATTTTTCTTATACAGTATGTAAAAATAGGGCTTCCGCATTTATACACATTTGAAGACTAATGGTTGATTTTAAGAAGCACATATATAAATAAAAATGCTCTGCATTAATTCAAACGCTCTAATTCATAACGAAAACATCAAATCATTTCAACAGAATGCAAGCGCTCATTTCTAACAGTGAATGTGTGTTTACTATAACGTGTGATGTGTGTGGATCCGTACGGCACACAGCCCGCTCGGCCACTGAATCTGTCACATCAATGTTGTGTCCGCAGACGAGAAGCGTCCAGACCATCAGGGACAGAGACACACTAACGTCCTCATCTGACCCTGAACCAAACCACCACTGACCCCATTACATAACCAATACTGTTCTACACAATAAACGGCTATTCATTATTATTTCCTCAATGTCATCTTTAACTCCGACTGTCTGCGGGTATTAAATGGAATCTGTTTGTTCAGGCAGTTCAGTTAACATCAGGCACATCACGTCCAAAACAACAAAAAACAAAGAGCATTTCTGAAATCGGTATTTATTTGGATTTCGTTCCACATTTGATGTTTGCATTGTATATATGAGTTTACATAAGAAACAACCAAACACGTTTGAGGTGGATATGCCAAACCTAAAACCACATTTGATGTTCCTCGAATAAAGGAGAGAAACCTGACCTACATATAGAGTATTTACTACAAACTGAGAAAAATAAAGCAATATCTCTATCAGAAATACATGAAGCGTCTGAGTTTGCTGAAGCATGCACCTTATATTTCATCTTAGTCATGAGCTTATAAAAAGAAGCAGAACAGAAAGCGAGATCTTCGTCTCAGGTGGAGCTAACATCATTACTCAACGTCACGGTAAAAACGCACAGGTGGTCAAAAACCGAATGTGCTAGAACAGAGAGCCATAGCGCTCGACTGCCACCGTCTCCCCACGTTCTATTTTTAGCGCGTCACCCCTCCTCCTAAGAGCCAACATTGTTTTCTTAGTAGCCCTGCTTTCTGGGGTCTCCAGAGCAACTGCCTCTCATCGCCATGGCAACAGAAGCCCCATCATCATGGGTGCCGATGGAGATACGGGCAGGGGGGTTTGTGTTGACTCTAAAGAACATTGATGTTAAAAATACAGCATGAGTAAGATTGTGAGATGTTGAAGCACAAGGCATTATGGGAAGCGTCACAAGAACCAGCCGCTTTAACTTCGGCCATACACCCCTCTGATTCATTCCATCAGTACAAATGTCCAAACATGACTTACTATAGTCTTAAGCTTGTATAACAGCTGTATGGCTGGATCGGTTGGTCTTCATAGAAAGCAAAGCACATGACTTTCAGTTACAGTAAAATCAGACTGCTGAATGATAGAAATAACCTGCAGTTATGTTCAATGGTTTGTGTGGAAGAGATTACACACAAGGTTTAAGACTAGTCCCAGACAAAAATAAAAGTTTGAGCTGTCTTAACTGAAAATAAATAGCCCTGCCGCGTCTTTAAATGTCGTCGCCATTGTTTTGTCTCAAGATGCACACCAGCAGTATTTTTATCCAAGGCATTTTAATAAAAGTGACTTAAATTTCCTAACTTAACTAAGGCATAGTCCTGGCTTTAGCTAAGCCTTGTTATCGTAAAGTCATTTTGCTTATCAAGAACATTTAGATATTTAAACAAGAAAACATGACAAAAGACTGTGTGTGAAACATATGTTTTGCAGTGTAAGAAACTCCAGTAATTCTCACCACGGACCGTAATTCACATCTGATCTAAATAATGTTCTTTCAGCTCATTTAGTAGAAAACTGTCAACACACGATATTGTAGACGCTTTGGATGAATCGTTTTCTCCTTAATTGTGTTTTTAGAAATAAGCCAAAGTCACAATCCAGGACTCAAGTCATTTAGCTGCGTCACTTTTCCTTTCCGCTCAAAGGTGCTTCATGTTATTTGAGAAAACAGACTTTTCCTGTGACGATCAGTCACACTTGCTGTAATTTACGGATTTTCACTCAGACTGCGGTTACAAGGCGTCTGTCTCAGTATCATTGAACAGAAGGCCATCATTTGTCAGGACGGTTAGAGATATGGCGACTGCTGCAGGATTCAGGCCTCAGGGTGTCTCATTTACATATCTGCATAATTAAGATCCTGCCACACCAGAATCAGCTTCAGTGGATCTACTTTATGTATCTACAGCACGTCTATTTCAGTCTGACTCTGTCCTGCTACAACACAAAAGAAGAAGACTAGCCACAAGCCGGACACATTTATTTTAACCTGTGCCTGCTTTTTCAGCATCTGTCCCTGTTACCATGGAGACATCAGCTGCTTTTTCAGTTGCCATGGCAACTAGGCAGGCTCCACGCCCTCCCTTGAGGCAGCAGCCCGTGTTGATGTTATTGTTGAGCGGTTGACCTTTAGCGCTTCATCATTCCGCTGGATTATTATAACCTTTGACTGACCGACACCGTTGAAAATCAATGATGCACTAATGCACAACAATTACACAATTAGCTCGACACAAATCACAGTGAAACACCAGACAGACTCCGAGCTGAAATGACAAAAAACAAGCAACGAGATATTTACACCAAATAATTTCACTTCTGCTTCTGTTTGAGGGAATGCAACGCTATCATAATTTCATATCGCAAAACTTTCATCACCGTATACTGTTAAACCACGGTATTGATTATATTACAAATACTATTTGGTGTCCTTTAAATAATAAAACAGAACTTAAAAAAAAGACTCTTAAATAAAAAAGCAACTACAAGTCAACAAGTCAACAAGTCAATGTTTCATGCTGTCAAGCCGGATATCTCCTTATATAATCATCCATTGAAATGCCAAATAAAATGCAGAAAAATACGTTTAGATCAATGTGAATCAGGTGCACACGACACAGAAAGAACTGAAAGCAACTGCTGAAGAGCATCAGTGAAAGCCTCAGACCTGTGTTTCGTTTAACACTTCACGACATAAGATGCCACTTGAAGTCACAATTGATGCTTCTGGTCTCACAGACCTAAACAAAATAAACATTCACAGACGTTCAAAGCAGACGTTGCTTGGAAACTGTTCTTTCCGTCAAAGGTTTCACTTTCTACAAATTGCTCTTATATAAAAAATCTGTTTCCTGGAAACTAATCTCGGCCCAGACGGGTTTTGTTCAAGCCATGTTCAGGTTTCTATTTTAACAGCGGAGCTAAAAAATCATCAAATAGCGAAATGTCATTATATCAAACATCATCTCCTGCAGATCAAACAGTTTAAAAACCCATTTATTTGATTCATTTTACTCACATTTATTCGTGTCACCCTGACATATCTTGTCAACTGACTCATCTAGAGTAACAGTGTGGACCAAAAAACTTTTGAGTTTCTAAACTTGAGTCACTGTTAAGGCAGAGAAATGCTTTTAATAATGCACTGCGGTAAAAATAAGAGTATTACTGCAGGCAACACAACACAGATGAAGAGACATCACACTATGGTATTTAACTCTGAGCATTCACAACTTTCCTTAGCTCATCAACTCATACTAATACCACACACACACACACGCATGCACGCACACACACACGCATGCACGCACGCACACACACACACACACACACACACACACAGGAATTAATTTGCATGTTGGGAGGTCTGCCACCAAACTCTGATGTTCTGATGTCTCCTGCAGTGTTTAAGTAGCTCCCTCAATGACAAGAGTTCCTCCCCACTGGAGAAGAACCGAAAATTACACAGAACCAGAAGAGACAGCTGTGTCACACTGCCAGACACACACACACGCTAAAACCAACCATCACAGACACACTCTACTGCCATCTCTGACAGCATTAAAACACAATGTAAAACTGTATTCACAAGACTGTTCATGCGTACAGGTTTCTCTTTTATAACTCACAAGATTTCTCAGTTGCGTTTCATTTAAGTATCAATTTAGTCTCAGATGTTTCCAACATGTTTATTAGACCCCATACCCACTAAACTATTAAAATAATTATTACCGGTTGCAGTAGAGGCCCTTCTTAATATGATTAACTCCTCGCTCTAGGTCATGTCCCAAAACCCTTTAAACTAGCTGTTATTAAGCCTCTTATTAAGAAACCGCAATTGGACCCAACTGTACTAGGAAACTGTAGACCAATATCAAATCTTCCATATCTGTCTAAAATAATGGAAAAAGTTATATCCGCGCAATTGTGCTCTTACCTACAAAAAAAAGACCTACACAAAAAACTTTAGTCGGGCTTTAGGCCACATCATAACATGGAAATGGCACTTGTTATAATTACAAATGACCTACTCGTAGCATCAGACCAAGGCTGTTTTTCACTACTAGTTTTACTTGACCTTAGTGCCGCATTTGATACAGATCATGACATGCTGCTAGATCGTTTACAGAATTATATTGGTATTCAGGGACAAGCCTTACAATGGTTCAGAGCATATTTATCCGACCGATATCAGATTTTTCATTTAAATGGGGAATCATCAATTCAAATGCCAGTAAACTTTGGAATACCTCAAGGATCGGTTTTAGGAGCCTTGCTATTCTCTAAATACATGCTGCCCCAGGTAACATTATCAAAAACATGGAATTAGTTTTCACAGCTATGCAGATTATACTCAGTTACACATATCATCTAGACCGGACGAAACCTAAAAATTATCAAAACTGGAAGAGTGCGTTCAGGACATAAAACATTGGATGACTAGTCATTTTCTTTTGCTGTATTCAGATTCTTTAGACTCATCAGACTAAATACCTGCAAGCAAAATATTACAGATTACAATTTGCAAATAGAAGGATGCACTGTTACCTCAGCAAATATAGTTAAAGACCTTGGCGTTACCTTGGACAGCAACCTGTCTTTTAAAACCACACCCCAAACGTCACAAAAACAGCCTTCTTCCATCTTAGAAACATTGCCAAACTGAGGACTATTCTGTGTATTTCCGATGCAGAAAAACAAATAATACTTAGTGGTTGTCCTGCATCTTTATTAAACAAAATACAGTTAGTTTAAAATGCAAAGTCTAGAAAATTTGACCACACAACACCAATTTTATCCTCCCTACACTGGCTCCCCATTAAGTACCGTATAGTCTAGTGTTGCACGATAGACAGGTACTAGAAAAGTGCCGCGATCCCCTAATGTTAAAGGAACACTCCGCTTTGTTTGGAAATAGGCTAATTCTCCAACCCCCCAGAGTTAATAATTCTAGTTTTACCATTTTGGAGTCTATTCAGCAGATCTCCGGGTCTGGCGATAGCACTTAACATAGCGTAGCATAGATCATTGAATCCAATTAGACCAGTAGCATCGCGTTCAAAAATGACCAAAGAGTTTCAATATTTTTCCTATTTAAAACTTGACTCTTCTGTACTTATATATATATATATATAGAATATACTATATACGGTATATAGACCGGAGGAACATTTTAAGTTGCGATTTTGTAGGCCGATATGATTAGGAACTATACTCCCATTCTGGTGTAATAATCAAGGAAGTTTGCTGCCGTAACATGGCCGCAGCAGCCGCAGTGATATCACGCAGCGCGTGTGGAAATAGGATAACTTCCGTCATCATATCCAACGTGACCAACTGCTTGCACAAGGAGCGTGACATCACTGTGAAATACTTCATATTTAATATGAAGCATACCACTATTATCCCTTGTTTATAAGTAAATGAACAGCAGCTACCCTAATTGTTCTCTCTCTGCCCTCCCCCCCTACCTCGGGATACCACCTGGTGTCATCCTCCTGCGAGAGCCTGTGGACTGACTGAGCATCAGAATACCCATCCCGAGGAAACTACACATTAGCAATGATGGACCATAGTTATTTTAATCCTATTACTCATTTTTGTGTATTTTTTGTCTTTCTTCCTGTAAAGCTGCTTTGCATCAATAAAACATTGTGAACAGCATTAAATAAAATAAAACTGAATTGAATTCTCAGGAAATTGCTCAAAACAGAATGAAAGGAAAGTGTAATTGTGTAAACACATGAAGAGTCTGGAGGTGTAAATCAATGTAGATTGTAGAGGTCAAATCATCTGGATCTGATGAGAAATGTTTGAGTTGATGTTGAGATCTTCAGTAATATTGACTTTTGATTGCAGACTTGACAAATCTGAGCTCAGTATGACACACTGTTGACATCTCTTCTCAAACTCTAACAATAGACACATTTATGACTAATTTATTAGGAGAAATATCTGAGACACACATGAGATTGCAATTGTTAATGTTTGAGTTTATATTGAGATCTTCAGAATGAATCCCTATATTCAAAGAGCATACAGGTCAAAACTGACTTCATGTTGACTTTAATGGCTTGACACTTTTGAAATAAACTGCGCCATGCTCAACATTTCCCTAAAATACACTGCATCATATCACAGCACAATTGCATATAGCTGAACGTCATCTCAAACTGATCCTTTATTGAAAGAGGATGACATGCAATTGTTGCCTAAATAGACATTAGATGAACACCATGATCAACAGAAACAAACTCATTCTTCTACTCAACAATGTCATGAGACAAATTTATTTTCATAACACTTACTAACAATCGTTCTCCTCTCACAACATAGAGTTAAAGTGATAGTTCACCCAAAAATGAAAATTCTGTCATCATTTCCTCACCTCCATGTAATTTTATACCCGTATAAATTATTTTATTAATTTTCATTCTGGAACAAGAAATCACTTTTTTTTTTGGTTCTGTTGAACACAAAATGAGATATTTTGAATAATTTAGGAAAACAAACAGTTCTAGGGCACCTTTGACTACCATTTCATTTTTCCTACAATGGGAGTGGAAGATGTCCCTGAAGTGAAAATTACTAGCATTCTTCCAAACACCTTTCTCTGTGTTCTTTAGAACAACATCATTTATACAGGTCTGAAAGTAAATGATGACAGAATTTAAATTTTTGGGTGAACTATCCCTATAAAGTAAATATGAGAGAACAAAGAAAAACGAAGTTAACTTACCTGATCGATGCATTGATGAAGATGATGATGACGATATCAGCGGGACATGGCGGGAACAAGAAAAAGAAGAAGAATTACTTCAAACTGTATTTAACGTTCCACACACTCAAAAAGCAACAATGCGGTGCACTTTCACACTATAAGGTGCTACAAGAGAAACATGGCGAGGTGTTGGAGAGATTGTCATTGTTAGGAGCCACCGGTGCTAGTACAGAACACAATCACAACAACGCCTGCAAACCAGAAGCATTGAGATTAGTAAAGTACACCCTGAATCACACAGTTAATGGGGGGGGGAGGAGTCTTGCTTGATCATTCAGTGCAGTTGAAACACCCAAGCCGACCCGTTGTGACTCTTGTGTCCTGCCGATGGGGTGGCGTGTTAGTATAAATCACTCAAGCCCAGGCCTTGAATCCACACAGCCATGCATTACATGGATCCCAAACCTCCTCAACAAACCTTCTGATGTAAAGGCCTGAGGTTCCAGAGGTTCCGCAAAACTAGGAAAGAATGGCGCCGCTGCCGGATTCAGACCTGAACTCTGAGGAGAGGGTAACTGTGCGTCAGGAGTGCTGGGACTCTTGGATGAGGACGAACGAGACTTCTTTCCTTGTTTGGGCTCTTTTGGGGTTTTGTTCTTTGGTGATAGAAGAGGCGCAGGTGTCACACCGGAGAGATTGTGATTATTGAGTGACCAAGCAGGTCCAGACGGTGAAAACGGTGGTGCTGAGATCAACGCCTCCATCGGTGGGACGAAACGGGTGCTTTCAGGGGTGGACATCTGGGGTTCCTTCATCGGGGACTCAAGCAAGCTCATGACAGGAGGAGGAGGAGTGTAGGGGTCTTGTTCAAACACGGCCTCATCAAAGGCTCCGGCAGGGGCGAGAGAAGCAGCTTTGCCCAGCGGTGACTCAAAAGCATCTTCTGGGTAATCCTGGAAGGCGCTGTCTGTTTCCATGATGATCTCATGAAAGCCAGATGACACAGAGAGACCTGAAGTCTGACCTGGAGACTTCGGCGACGTCACCGCAGATTGAAGGGTGGATGGTGGTGAAGTAGCCGTGAGGGACAGAAGATCTTGCGTGAGCGACAGAGGAATGAAACTCTCGTCTGTGTAATCTTCAGAGAGAGACATTAAACCGCTGTCACTTCCAAACTCTTGTGATACGGAGGCTGAGGCAGGTACGAAAGGCTCGGCATGGATGGCCCATTCCTCTGGAATCTTCTTTCGACTCTTGGGCTTCTTGACTCTACCACCCACGCGGCCGACGTCTTCCCAGTCTCCCTCTCTGTCGCGTTCCTTGTGAGGGGACGAGCGATGCAGGCTCTCTGTGCTTTCGCTCTGTAGCTCCGTGTCAAACACATCGTCTCGGGGTCGTCTTTTCTTCTTCTTCTTGTCTTTTTTGCGGTCAGATGCTTCAGTTTCCCTCTCATCTCCTGCTCCGCTATCTCTGGGGGACCAGTGGGGGTCGGGCGCGTCGTGTGGACTCTCGGTCAGGTGACTCGCATGGCGACTGATAACCGTGGAAACGCTGGGTGTGAAGGGCAGATCAGATGGGATGCCAGCCTCATCGGACCAGCGCTCACCAAAGAAACCTCGTATGCAAAGAAGAAAGAGAATTAGAGCGGCACTGCCTAGATTTTATACCTTAAAAAAATGAGACATTTGGCAACAAGAAACGGTCCTGCTAAAGTCCTGCAAAGATCAAACTCGAAGTTCAAACGAATTTGACAGAGTCCTATAGGAACACCTAGACACAAAATCAATAATACAAGAAAATCTAATAGATACAAACCATTATATTAATGAATAAAACTGTTCGGTTATTGAAACACAAATCAGTGGCAGTATATACACTACCGTCTGGTTTCCGTCAGCATCTCAGCACAGAGACAGTGTTCATAAAGATAATAAATGATATTCGATAAATTCTGATTCAGGCAAGATATCAGTTCTAGTATTACTAGATCTCAGTGCAGCCTTTGACACGGTAGATCAAACCAAACTCCTACATAGGCTGGAAAACTGGGTAGGGCTTTCTGGGTTGGTCCCTAAATGGTTCAGGTCATACCTTAAAGGGAGAGGTTACTATGTGAACCTAGGCAAACATAAATCTAAGTGGACATCCATGACATGTGGAGTTCCACAGGGCTCAATTCTTGCACCGCTCCTGTTCAATTTGTATATGCTCCCACTTGGCCAAATAATGAAAAATAACCAAATTGCTTACCACAGCTATGCAGATGACACTCAGATCTACTTAGCCCTTTCACCCAATGACTCTCTTTGCAAGTGCATTGATGAAATTAACAGCTGGATGTGTCATTGTAACAAGGATGAAACTAACTAGGTAAACAAATACCTTGACTCAAGAGGAAACCTTAGTTTCAGCAGTTATGTCAAAGTATTAAGCAAATCGGCGTTCTACCATCTCAGAAATATATCCAGAATCAGATGTTTTGTCTCAAGCCAAGATTTAGAGAAACTAGTTCATGCTTTCATCACCAGCAGGGTGGATTACTGTAATGGACTCTTCACAGGTCTTCCCAAAAAGACCACCAGACAGCTGCAGCTCCAACAGGCCAAGGACCTAAATACATTTCAGATATGCTTATTGAGTATAAAATTACAGACTTCTCAGATCATTAGGATCAAGTCAGTTAGAGATAACAAGGGTTCACTCAAAACAAGGCGATTTATCATTTAGCCGTTACGCCACCCGTAGCTGGAATCTGCTTCCAGAAGACATCAGATGTTCACCAACAGTAGCCTTTTTTAAATCCAGATTAAAAACACACTTGTTAAGATGTGCATTTACTTCCTGAGCACTGTGCTGGTTTACATCAACTGCACTTTTATCTACATTTTCATTTTATATATACACACATTTTAAATCAATTTCATTTGAGTTATTTGAGTTTTATTTTCCTTTAAAATGTAAAAAGTGTTTTTGCGCACACAGAATGCGAGCCGCACTGCTTTGGTCATGCAGTGCGCGAGCAGCATTTTAAAAAGTTAAAATATTTTCATCTGGTCAATGCGCATGCGCATTGTGTTGTATGTTGTGTTGTTAAGCGTTAAGGGTGTTCAATACATTATGAGAGACACTCAATCTGCAATCCTGAAGACAATCTGTAAATGCATGGACTTAGTAAAACATTGTGGTATTCAAATATGCTTGTTTTTTCCAAACACGTGACTGGAGAGTTAAAGACCATAACGTCAAGTACTGTATCTCAAATTGGGTGAGTGTGTAACATGTCACCAGACAGAATCTCATTCTTCAGTGTGATATAAACCAGCGGCGTGGCTCAGGCTCAGGCTCTCATCGCTTCTGAACATACAGCTGTAGCCCTTAAAGACCGCAGGGACATGAGGAATGGATGAAACATTACATGAGCTCTGACAACGCATAATGTCGCAGTGAATGTCACCGGTTATAGTGCCCCCTTCTGGATAAAAAACAGCACAGATCCTCAATTCCGGTTTCATTTGACATGATTCAAACACAAGCCTCAGTATAAAATCAACCCTTGTCAGAAGGGAAATCTAATAGATTGTGTTTGTGTACATATATGTGTGTGTTTGTCATCTACCTGCAGATGTGTCTGCTGGGTTCTTGGGGGTCACGGCTATCAGCGGTTCAGCTGGTATTTTGGGGGTTTCAGTGACCTCAGACGGTCTTTCTGTCTGGAGAGGAACGGGACTGGCAGCCGTGTTCAGCATCACGCTGGGCTCAGAGAAACCTGTTGGTTCAAAGGAGTTCAGATACGTGACATGATGACTCATGCATATGAATTGCGTGTGTGATCTCAATATACTGGATCGTTCATGACAGAAACTGTTTTGCCTGCACAAACCATACAGAGACATTAAAACAACCTAACAAGATTTTAACATAACATGTATACATTGGTTAGGACACAAATGCATCACAAGAGGTATGACAGAAGTCATGTTAGGTCTGTAACAGGTGGTGAAACGCAGCATCAGACACGAACAGTCACAGAATGTGATCTGACTTCTGATGCGAGTGTGACTCATCACCTCCCGCGAGTCTCTTTAAAGCGCCGCTATCTTCAGCCTTGAATTTCTCCTGCTAATGAATTCACACTCATTATCATTACAAAATGACTGCTAATGTGAGACATCACAGCACAATCACATCGTCATATCAAAGCACTGAACGTCACACACAAAGTGAAGCTGTTTCTGTGTGGATGAGCAGAATTATCACTCATTTGTCATAAATAATCTTCTAGCTATTGATCATCTTTAGGTTTGTGACCATCACATGAATAAATCTAATGAGAGTAATTTGTGAAGTATTTCACTTACTGAATTACACAGAAAAAGATCACTACAGTAAATGGCTATATAGATGTTCGAATTGACTGGAAAACTTTAAACAATGTGATCCCTTTGGTCATATTATGTAGGAATGATATGAAGGTATATGTGGTTTGTTTGAGTCCAGGATTTCTACCAAGTGTCATTTTGCCACATACACATTTTTAGTACAACCTTTTAAAATGTTTTAACAACCTGACATAAACCTGACAATCGTGTTTTTCTGAAGTGTCCTGCTTGCACTTTTTGTCTTTCAAATAAATGTCACTTGCCGTGATATGATATTACCTAATGCAGTGACATTCAGACTTTTTTAAATGCGACTTAAAATGTCGTAGAAAACTTTCTGGTGTCACTTCACATAAACTCTGAACAGAATTAAGTTAAGATGATCACCTGAGAACGCTCCGATTGGCACATGTCACAAACGACTATGAACACCTTAGCAACGGCCTAGCCAAGCCCTAGCAACAACATACATCACCCTAGAGTCATGGCGCACACTTTCACCACTCCGTGTTCAACAGCATCTATAAAACTTACATTTACAGTTTCAATAAGAAGTCACACAGCATTCATGATTGATGTGAATGCAGAAATCTCACCGGTTAGAAAATCTGTCCCAAGGTCCTGCTGGTCCATTTGATGCGGCCCAGCGTCCCCTGCGTCTCCGGCCACGGCGCTGAAGTCAGTCCTGAAGAACCAAGCGGACTTACGCCACCTGAAACAGATGCGAAATTACTCATTGTGCTTTAAATACAAACCATAAACCTCCAAGCATCCACACGTTCAACTCACCTGCCGTGTTTCAGACACCTGACACGTTACAGTCAACATCTGACTCATGCACAACTTCACTAAACAGACAACACAGCAGAAAGAGAGGCAGCACGCTGTGAACTCATGGTCCCGTCTCGATGGGGAAACTCCTGACTCAAACTCAAGTGACTGTTCTAGAGACAAAAACACTCCCACAATCCCCCTCCTCGTCTGACGGGCCGGTGGCTGATGGTGAAAAGACCCGACAGGATGAAACTCAAAGTCAAAGCGGCGCTGTGGGGAACCAGAACCCAAACAGAGCCTGGAGCCATCAGGCATTTCCAAAACAGACACGTTCACATATCTTAGCATGACCTGAATGAGTATTCTAGTTTATTACTCATTTAACTAGCTTTTATTTTTATGTGACGTCTTCATCTGTTAGATGTTTGGGGAGCGTGGTGGCCGTTCGGGGTGATGCTGAGGTTATTGAAGGGAAGCTGGCTGGAGTTCAGATCTGTACACAATCCAGAGCGAGACTCAGGGTCATGTGACCAAGAACTGTCAAGTCACGTTGAGTTTCCTTCAGTGAGTTCTGTTATGAGATGTTTAAGAGTTCAGTCAAACAACAGCTCAGCAGAGCGATATAAAAACCCAGAATCAGTTATAATCATTATACAAACCGTTTGTGACGTAATGCAAAAAAACATCACACATTTGTGCGCTTGAGTCTGTTAAAAAAGATTTTTGTCGAAGTATTTTTTTTTTTTTATTTGTGAAAATAAAGATTTATTTAAGAAGCAAAATGACAGACATGAAGTCGCAAGCGTGTGTTTTTGCAGCAAGAAAAAAATATATGCCGATAGGGCAAGAAAATCCTTCTTGTATTTTAATTTAAGCATAAAACAAGACTTAATATCTCATGTTATTTTGCTTCTCGAGTAAATTTATCTCGATTTAGTCATGTTTAGATATTTGTGCTGAAAAACAAGACAAAAATACTGCGCAAGTCTGTGACGGGATGGAAATAAACAAGTTTTTCTTAAATACGGCATTAAACACATTACGTTTGGTAAGCAGGTCCTATAGACCCAAACACCACACAAGGGTTAAGGATGCGTGAGGGGTTTATTTGTTTTAATTATTTATTGATGTTTTTTAAGCCTGTGCAGTTTAAAGCATCAGTCTTACCTTCAACCTCTGTTCTCCTGCTGCTATATTTTTGTGTATTCTCTCTTTCTTCCCGTTTCTGTATCTTTGTACCTCCCATGGGTCACACAGACCCCATCTATTTTGACAACTTTGTCCGTGAGGACGCAGACGGAGCGCAGAACTGCTGGCTGGCCAGACGTCCTCATGACACATTCGCCAGAGGAATCAGAGCAATGACACAAAGTCTGAGTGACCTCACGGCTGGCCTTCTGTCTGTCTGACAGCAGATCTTATTCATATCAATAACATCACCTGAGGTCAAACGCATAGAACCGTGACAGCCAATCAGACGTCTGGACGCAAGGAAACCAGAACCACCTCTATACTGCGCAAAACTCACAATTCTTACAACAAATGCAGAATACAAGTGATTGATAAACTTGATTCTGATTTATATTCTTTTCATTTCTTTTCACCTATATATGTAAATGACCTCTGTTGTTCGTATTCATTTAAGTAAAAATACACTTACACTGGAACACAATGAAGTGGCAGGAGCTGTCTGAGATCTGGCAAAGAGAAAGTAAACACGAAAGGAACCGTGCGTCCTCTGGCCGACCCCACAACTCCTGCATCAGACAGATGTCCAGACGCTGCCGAACGGCCCCTACGAGACCCCCTGTCTCCCCTCTAAAGTCAACTGATTGGTGTCTTTCCGCCACAGGGGTCCTAAAACGCTGCTCTACAAACATTTACTACATTTATCATCAGGATTACAGTGATTATGAATCCTTAATGAATTACAAACGACTTCAAATACATCCAAAATCTTTAACAGACAAATCTTTAAAGAGGAAAAGCTCCTCTGCAGAAGGGGATTATGGGAAACGGCTCCTTCAGACACATCGGTAGAGAAGCGACCTCACGACCGACCTCAGTTCAGATTAGTGTAGAGAAATGAACAACTACTGCAGTTTAAACAAGTGTGAGATGAGACGCGAGCGCTGCGGGGCTTTGCTAACACATGACAGAGAAACTACACAAGCAACCGGGTCAAAAACCGGCATCGGGATCTTAAACTGAAGAAATAATACAAAAATAAAAGAGTGAAAGTGACCATCACTACGACTCTCTCATGTACATTAACGCATTTGGCAGACGCTTTTATCCAAAGCGACTTACATTGCATTATCCTACACATTTATACATAGGTATGTGCAATCCCCTGGGATGCAACCCACAACCTTGCGTTGTTAACGCAATGCTCTTACCACTGAGCTACAGGAAAGCACTATATAGTGTGTAATCTGTGACACACACTCTCTCTCTCTCTCTCTCTCTTATACACACACATGCATGTTTTCATTTGCACACAAACACCATGCATGCATGCACACACATACTCTCTCAAACACTCACTCGCGCACGCACACACATTCGCTGACTCTCTATCTCTCCCACACACAAACACACACTCACTCACTCACTCTCTCACACTCACTCACACACACACTCGTGTCGGCTGTGATGGAGCAGAAACGTCACTTCCACTTTGTCACCTCTAAAGTCTCACATCACCTTCAAACGTTGAGCAGCCGCTGAGGCCTGAAGTGACAGATCTGAGTTCAGTGGCGTGTCATCACGTCCCCTCCATCTACAAATGTCACAGACACCATGAAGCTGATCCCAGGTCAGAAGAGAAGATACTCACATTCAGATAATCTCTTGATTCTCTTCATCACCTGACTGTTCAGTATTCTTTCTACATCAATACAATCTGTTTTAGATGATCGTTTATATCAGAGAAGAGCTGATGATTGTGTAGAGGACACATCTGGATCAGAGATGAACTCAACAGAGCTTCCACATCTCTGGAGGGTCACGGACACGGCGACTTCAGATCTCTCACATCTGCTGCGGGCCGCTCCAGCCCTAAAACAGACTGAAGTAGGCCACGCTGACCCATATAGAGCTCCCGCAGGACACACTTCGCCCCAACACGCGCTGCGCATCTCCGTTTCTTCTGCGGTCACACCATCACAAAGAAGAAGAAGAAAGTGTGTGTGTGTTATATTCTTAGAATCAAAGTGACGATGTTTTACATTTTAAAGTAAAGTACTTTAAATCCTAACACTTGTGGGAGTCTGGAAGCAAATTATATTTTGGGCAATGTTGAGTGTTATTTCTGACGTCACATTTAAGAATTTAAATACAACAGAAATTCATATTCAGTTTAGGTTTTTAGGCAAAGAAAGAAGAGTGAGAGAAGAGTTTAGACAATCAGAAACAGTCAGTAAAACTTTATTCGCTGTTTTGAGACTAGAAAAAGATCATGTACATAAGATATAATAAAGATTACAGCAGCGTGAGAGGAAAGCTTACACAGTTCTAATGACATTCAGGTGTTATAAAATCACTGACATGTCACAGTCGAGAGTCACTGCGTTCATGTGAGACATTGGTCAGCGCCGGACAAGAATGTTTCTGTAAAGTGCACACTAAAGACTGAAGCTCGTGGTCCTTCAATGAAGCTACGATCAGATCTAGGCGAGTGTGTGTCTGCTGCTCTTCTAGTGTGCACACTTGTGAGCACATAAAACTAGAGATCGAAATGTGTGCAGGTCCACCGGCTTCAGTCTGGAGTTAAATCATGTTAATAACACAACAAACACTCACAAATTCTGAACAAACATCAGTAAAACAGAGAGTTGCATCACAGATTTGATCTCAGATGAACCTTTCAGACAGACAGACGGCTGGAAGCGGTTATATAATGTCACTGAGACCGGCAGCACATGTGTGAGTGTGTGTTCTGACCCCAAAAAGGATTCGGACATTGAAGTCACACTTAAATACGTGTCAACGACTTTAAATTATTAACATATCACAGCAAGTGTCACTTGTTAAAGATAACAGAAGTAAACATTTCAAACATAACAGGACAATGTTTATAATAATATTATGAAGTAACTAAATGGTAAAACTCTGACGCTTATATCAAGTTTAAACATCACATTAGTAACATGAGGCTAACAAGATTAGCATGTTGCTCGCATGATGTTAACACGATTAGCATGTTGTTAGCATAATGCTAACAAGATTAACCCTTTCACCGCCAGCCGTTTTTTTTTTTGCCAGCTACCGCCAGCCGCGTTTTTAACACAAAATTTTAATGGCTCACAGTACATTTTCTGTAAAGAATATATGGACAAACAATATGTTAAATGAAAGAACAGAGTCTCTGCTTCTAAAAAAACTTATTCTTCTAACTTCATTTGTTCTTTTTTTATCACTCCTTAGATGCGGGTCACTTTGATTAAACAGCTGAGATAATCAAAAAAAATGTGTCAAAGATTCCGCCCAGATTACACTCAGAACAATCATTAAAAACCGATAAGATATATAGTTTCTGGGTTCTGTACTTTTCCCCATAGGTGTGTAACAGCGCCACCTGCTGTAAAACAGTAACAACACTGATTGCCGTAATAACTCAACTTTGGCAGGGAACTGTTTTTTTTTTAAATGACGAGAACTCGTCAATGGCGTGAAAGAGTTAGCATGTGTGCTAGCACGATTAGCATGTTTGTTAGCATGATTAAAATGTTGCACACCACTAATAACTAGCTATAGTGAACAAACACTATAAAACAAACAAACTATACTCATTATAATCACCTTGAAAACATGAATAAAACTGCTAAAACGGAAAAAGGTGAAGTCAGATGTTTGAAGATGTCCAGCAATATTTGACACAGATGACTATTACTTTGATATGATCTGTGTGTAAGGAAAAGACACATTTTCTAGTATGACTGAAGCCTCCAGATGCTGTTTTATATCGCTTTATGTGAATTTAAGCAATGAGGCTAAAAACACAATATACTGTTTTGCTTTGGTGTCTCTGCTGTATGATGATAAACACAAAGCTATATGAATACTCTATCTGAGATGTGACGTATAGATGAAAAATATTAACTGTAAGATCTTGAACTGAGAGATTTGTGAAATGTGTTTGTATGATCAGCTCTCAGACAGTAAACAGATCGAGTGTGTATGTGTGTGTGTGTGTGTGACAGACCCAGGGCTGTAAACACACACAAACACACACTGTCATTATCACATATATCAACTCTGACTCTGAGCTATCATTCCCTCACAAGATCTCATGGCCGCTGGAGGTTTTCCTCCGGTGGAGTTTGTTCGGAGCGGCTGTGTTGAAGTTACAGTGTGCCTGAAATGACTTTGCCAGAGAGGAAAAGTAAACGTGTTTCTTTAAATGTGTGTGACGGGCGTGCGATCAGTTTCTTTGCGTTTTACATGATACATTCAAAAACCTAGCAAGCTGCCTGTGTTGTCTGCATTTTATGACATCACAGACACAATAAATAAAACAAAGATTTGCACTCATTGCACTTATTTTATAATTACGCAACAATACGACAATATCAGATGGATAAAAGTCCATCAAAAAAAAGACAGAAAAAACTATCAATGCAATATTCTGTAATGCAATTTAAAACACTAAAAAAATGTAGGGGCCGTTCCTGTGGATAAAATGCAACATGAGTGTCCTGGTTAAACAAGGCAGCTCACTAGATTTGAACTCTGTCGTGTATCCGAGTGGTTCTGAATGTTAATTCACCCTTCCCTGAACTCAAGCAGTCAAGCGCAGCGTGTAACGGGACTTTTGAAGAGGGTTTTCCAGAAGGTACTGCAGGGTGAGGGTGCAGCACATAGCAACAGGGCGAGAGGAGAGTCGGCTGCAGATCTAGTCGTCTGGAGCGACACACGAGGTCAGAAAGAAACGGCGCACACACACACACACACACAGAGAAAGAGAGAGAGAGAGAGAGAGAGAGAGAAATGTGCGACGAGAGTTGAGAAGAGAGAAAGAACAAAAGCACTGGTTAATCATTGGCCCCGCCCCTATCGGCCCATGCCCATCTCATGCACATGCGCAGTCCCAATCAACAAACAAATAAATAAAGTCATGCTTATAAATAGATATTCACAGCGGCTGTATTCCCCAAACACTTGCGTCAGCTGCAGCTCACAGACCTATATTCCTGTCCTACTTTACTTCCTGTGAAAACTTTATAATGTTGAACTTGATAAATGTTCCGTCACCGTAAAGGAGGTACTAGCTGGATGAGAACAGCAGCACAAGAGCGCCATCTTATGGACGATCAGGCGGATATAAAACAATGTGTTTCAGTGATTAAACAACAGCAATAACAGACAAAACACTGCTCCATTTAACAACATCTCCCACACAACATTTTGTGTATGTAATTTAAGTACTAAAGTCGTTAAGTTATTGCAAACCACTGCCATCTAAACACATTTCTATAAAAGCATAAAACACATCTGATCAGCAACTGTTTGTCAGTGAGCTGCACTGACCTCAGCATCCACTGAAACACACTTCACATCTTTATTACACAATTAAACTGACCGTGACAGATCATGCAATGACATCAAACACAACTGACGGTGTCAACACACGTTTATTAATGTATGGGAAGAGCAAAAGGTCGAAGTGTTGAGACTCAAGCACATGCAACGATGCCCCTAACCACACAACATCCAAAACATCAACTTAAGTAGGACAACGCAAAATAAACCAACAGAGAAAACACAGCGATGATTTAAAAAAAAACAAAAGACTACAAATGATTCAAGCCACTTCTTAAAGAGATTTCAAGCTGAAATGTCTGGTGTTTTTATTACAAACAACTAAAAACGGCATGAGCGATGACATCTGACTGTAGCTCTGAATGGCAATTCTTCTCTCTTCATGGTATAAACTAAAGACTCGTGACTCAATACATGACCATTATTTATGTGATCTGATTTAGGAACAAATTCACAAACGTGCCACAGTTAACAACAAGTGAAGACACTTCATAACAAAGCACCGATCCACACTGAACTACTGAAAATATCCACACATCCTCACATGTACACAAAAAGCATATTTACAGTAAAATAGCAGATAACACCACAAATATATATGTTGTACATTAATATGTAGATTTATTTAGTCTCATCTAACAGAGTGTTGGTGTGGAGGAGTCGTTCTCATCAGAACTTGTGTTTGTTTCATCATGTAAAAGCGGAGTGAAACAGATGAAAAGGTGTCTCATAGAGAGTGGTCTTTAACATTGGTACAAACAAACTGTAAGTCCATCAAAACATACATGTGAACGTCAGTCTCACGTCATCTTTTCCAAACATTAGACTTTTAAAGAAGATGAGATTGAGGTGTTTGTGTCCACACTCCATCGTGGTGGAACACAAATAGAAGAAACTAGAAAAAGGAGATCTTTACACGGCAAGTGAAGCGTTTGAGGTACTCTGCCTCTTTGATTTTAATGCGACTGATAAACTTTTGCTTTGTAGACTAAATGTTGCGCTGATGAAACATTCAGCATTGGAAATCTTTTCATGTCACTATGATAATTGCATCTAATATTCGGGCTACACGGTTTCATGTCATTTACTGAAAGTGAATTATAAACAAGAGGAAGACCTCGGTCTGTTTAAACATTTAGATAAATCTGCTTTACTCCTCCATCAACTCAAAGTGTTAAACCAGTGGCTCCCAACCCAACCAAAGCAAAAACAACAACACAACACGATAAACTACCACACAAATGAAAATGAAAAACTCAAAAGATGGGGAAACATGGAGAGACAACCAAAAACTGAATCAGGGCGAGCGTAAATACTGAGGCGTCTTACCAGGGTTCTGAGCCCCTTTCTGATCTCCATTCTCCATTACTGTACCTGGCTCTGCTCACACACACACACACACAAAATCAGACACCTGAACAAGAAAAACTTCAAAACCAAATGCCAGATTGCTGTCAAACACAGAGTTAACTCAACACAAACAGCCAGACGGTCGTCCACAAAAGACTCACACCGTCAATAACGTACAGGGAGCGGCCCGCTCTTATTTCACAGAGATACAGATAATAAACATCACCGCTTGTTTAAAGAGGAGAGACGTCTGCAAACATCTTTCATCTCAACACAAAGACAAGACAAACCTCTCTTTTCTCAGAGAGAACAACAGGGGATTCATCATAAATACAACTGTGGTTTGAATCAAAGCAGACGGTTAAGCCTCATCTTAAATCAATAAAACCTGCATTCTTTTTGTTAGAATAAATAATATCATTCGTGGCATAAATATAGTAAACACTAAATAAACAGCAGTACTGTATATCAAACGCACTAGAAATGAGTGAGTCAGACAGCATCAGATGGTGTTTTTATGGGGATAAATCCGACTCACCCTTCCCATCATTGTCTAGCAGTGGGACAAACTCTGTCTTGCCAACCGTCTCGCCGACCTGATCATCAAAGGTCTCCGCCTCCAGAGTGGCCACGAAATCTCTCTCCACAACGTCCTCTGTGTCGGGAACGCTGTCGGTCAGAGCGTCGGTCAAACTCAGATCTGCCATGATTCCCACCTGTGACACAGAGTCACAACACATTTATTAAAAATGAAAAAAGAGATTTTTGAAACTGTCTGTTGCACAGTGGGATGAGATGGGTGCAAAGTCATTTGGATTTTTCCCTCATATTTCCATATTTCACTGGAAGGCGGGACTTCCTTTGCTAAAGCGGCCATATTAGGCGTTGCATTCCTCGCCAATCGTTGTAACGGCAGTGGCGCATCTTGCTAATATGAATTTCTTTGATTATACTGTCGAGGTAAGTCACTTAAAACAAGTGGACTCATTCAAAGCTCTTTCAATGTCATCATTCAGTCATCCTCACATCATTTCAAACCTGTTTGAGTTTCTTTCTTCTGCAGAATGTTGATAATCATACAACACTGACCTCTATTGTCTTCCATTGTATGAACACAAAAACACAAGACATTTCTCAAAATATCTTCTTTCGTGTTCCCATGAAGAAAGACTTGCATACAGATTTACAAACACATGAAGGTGAAAAAATGATGAGAGATAACTATCCCATTAATTTCTATGTTTGTGCTTATTAAAGGATTCATCTTCATGATATCTGTGCTGATAATCTTAATTTTGTAATCTCAAAACATTCTGCCTGTGATTTCCTAAACCACAGAGATTAAACATGTGGCTCAGTGTTTCAAAGAGGGATTATCACAGTGGGACACAGTCTCCAGAGGATGGACACACACACACACTTCAGATTTAACGGTTCATATTCATAAGACACATTATGCTAAATTTTATGTAGTCACACCACGGCTCTTAACTATATAAAAAATAAGCCTTTCACATCTTCTATTTTCATTAGTACAAGATAATGTAGATCAGTTAAAATAACTATAATCTCATGAATCACAGGCCTGAGTCACAGTTTGTGTGCCGCTTCAAGTGTTGAGACGTAACAGAGACAAAAATAATGTTCTGGGGAGGAAGTAAAGGGTTTCAGACAGGAAGTGGGTGTGTATTTTAGCTGTGTTTTGACCTCTCTCTTTTGCTCTCATAGTGTGTGCACTACTTCATGACATCATTATGTTAAATATTACTGTGGTGAGATGAGACCTTCAATCTAACAGCTAAAAACAGCAATCGAGACAAAGCCAGAGGCTACTGTTCACCCAGAGAGCCGGACCGGATCCGGCCAACACAAACAAACCAGCATTTATCTAGTGTTTCATGTCACAACAATCATGAGGTCACACATGGGCTTGTGAACATGTGACCTGACACGCATAAAACACAATAGTCTGTCTCTATTCAATTACATTCTAGGGCTGAAATAATTCAGCAAACATGTTTCTGTGACCTATTTCCCCACAAAGATTAAACACCATTATGTCTAATCACATTGCTCAGCAACTATTCTCTATAAAACCTGTTAAACCAACAGTGTGTCTATATTAGTGCTTTCAATGTCTACATTTACACACATCAGGCATATATTCTAGTAAGAAATACATTTATGCAAGGCTACATGGAGGCCGCTGGTCCGTGCCATCACAAACAGAGCGAGTTGTTTTGGCTGTGAGCCTAATAAAATGTGACGGAGCGCATCGGAAGTCATTATGTTTGAACAAAGGAAGGAAATTGGGGTAAAGTGTGCTTTTCACCGGAGCTATTAGATTTAATAAACCCCACCAAAACTCTCTGGTCCAGTGAGGACACTCACAGAGTTAAGCCCATTTAAATCACTGCTCTACACAACACAGGTACGCACGCACGCACGCACGCACGCACGCACGCACTCACACACACAGGTACACGCACGCACACGTAAACACACAGGTACAAACACGTAAACACAAACACACACAGGTTCGCTGCTCGCACACATTTGACTATTTTCTGCTTCAATGAGTATGAATCTCAGGTGTGTCAGGAATCCAAACACACACTATCTGATACACACACTATCTATCTGTCATAATAATCACACACTTTCACTCATTCACTCAGAGCATGAATTATACTGCATCACAGTAGTATCCTCTATAATGAATAATCCAATAACTGATAAAAAGTCAAATACACCAAGCTGTGAAGCTTATTGGCAACGGTTCAAAAAAATCCAGCTCACAATGTCGTGAAAACAATGTAACAAAGAATACAGTTAAAAACAAACCTCATCTCATCTACAAAACATTCAACATAAACCTGCGTGCATCTCTCTGGACGTCTCTTTACCCACGTTTGAAACAGTTTGGGAAGAGTAGTTTATTACAGCAGTAAGTCTGAATCTTTCATCATTTGTTATCTACACAACAAGCAGCAGAGCACAACGACACACAACCAGCACATTCACACTCATGTAACACATCTCAGACACAAGACTAGTGAAGTGAAAGTGACCTATTAGTCAGATATGGTGACCCATACCCGAAATGTGACCTCTGCCTTTAACCCATCCAGAGAGTAGTGAACACACGCACAGCAAGTCGTGAACACACGTCTGGCAAAAGTTCGGCCAGAAAAGATTTGATATGTCTCGAGAATTTTACCGAGTCAGCATCTCTGTTCCTTCTGCTTTCCTTTCACACATGCAAAAACATGACAGATCAAACTGCTGACAGCGTGCTGGGAACCAGCTCAAAACTCAAAGACAAAACCATTGAAGAAGAATTCAGAACAGGACGGCACACTTTCCAAACATTCACAATGCGTTGTGTCAGAGCCTCCCAACGTTCCAGGGATGTTTGGAATTCCATGGTGTGACAATACTACAGGTTTGGAGGAAGACTCGTCTGTGACTCATAATCACAACACAACCCACACACACACACACACAAACACACACACATTAGCCATGTTTCCATCTATGGCTTTTCTTGCGAAAAGAAGGTTTCAAATGGATGGAAGGGCCATATAAGGGTCAATAAAATTCCTCAAATGTCGACTCAATCTTTTCCTGTTTATTTTTAAAGCAATAAAAAACATATAGATACCTCAAATGTCGCATCAAATATTTTGTAAACAGTTTTTGTCCAGGCTTTAACCTAATAAATGTGGTGTCATGACAGTCACAGAATTCACCTATCACGCAGCGTATGCGTTTACGATGTTGCTCCAGTTAAAGCACTGATTCTCTGTAAATCAAAGATGTATCACGTGCGTTGATGAGGAAAAATGAGTGGGACTGAAATCCCAAGGCTGAGAAAAGAAAGTTAAATAAAATACATACATGTATAAATAAAAGTATCATCATAAAACCGTGAGTCTGTTCCGATTTCATGATCAGAGGCGGTTAGGCTACATGAGAAATGAAATATCACAAACATGACACCAGAAAAAAAATATTTTATGAGTGCAGTTTAGGAAAGTGGTTGACTTCAAAAGCTCTAACAGAATTTTAGAAATGTTATGTGAGAATAAGCCTCAGTTAAGCTAATGCAGACCACTTAAAAAAGGTTAAAAACATCAATAAAATGTTTGAGGTCAAAGCTGCATTATTTGAAAAAAGAAAAACTTAAAGAAAATCTTTGCTACTAGCTTGACTGCATGTTCAATGCGTTTAAAGACTGGAATATGCAAAGGCAGAATATTTCACTGTAACAGTCTTTTAATAGAACGAAAAACAATTTGCATAAAGGAAAAATGAGCTGCTCTGTGTCCAAACTTGCGCTTCAGCAAATAAAGGCAGTTAAGTCCATTTCAACATTGTCATCTTATTTCTTATAGAATAACATTATTTGAAAATGAGTTCTTGTGAATTTGGATTTTCTCATTACTCTGTACATTTTAAAAACATTTGGGATGCAAAAGATAGGCCTGCGAATTTCCGATATAGATGCAAAATTAGGTATGGAAAGAGCTATAACAAACCTTAAGCGACAATGCATTTATTAGGTCATCACCCACATCCAAAAGGACAACTGGACAGAAACCACCAGGAGACAGCAAATTTCGTAGACATGTTTTTTTTCTCACATTTGCGAAAACACACGGTCAAAAACCAGCACAAAAACTGGATGGCTAATGAACACACACACACACACACAACACGTCTGCATCTTATCACGTTTAGCACAAAGACAGTATTTAGTGTTTAAACCCTGTGGCCTTCCTGTGGGTCATCTACTGACCGTCACACAGTCAATGATCAACTCTTTAACGCCTCGATTCACATTTATAATGTCCTTTAGACTAATTCACATCACAAAACATCAATCAAGATAAAAAACAATAACACAGTGGAGCATTTGAACTTGAAATCCTCTTTACCACGGTAAAATCACAACAGGAACCTTTAGCAAATAATGTTTCAAATCAAATGGCCTTGAACATTGTCAAAATCATTTCCTAGAAAATCTCGAAGCTGAATGTTTAAATATTGAGTAGCAAATCTGAAACATCCGTCCATCACGGCCAAACTAGATTTCTTTGCCCTTCCTCTTTAATAAGATCATAAAGCACAAGTTTCAGTTTCATTGAGGCTTTATGAAACACAGACCCTGAAACTCAACTGTCACAATAGTTTGTCTTCAGTGTGTAAAATGAAAAGCTGTTGTAGCGTAACATCAGTAACATAAGAAACATCCAAAGATCATCATAGGATCAATGCAAAACTGAGAAGCTAATGCAACACAAACACGATCTTTTACTGAACCTGGACAAGTGCACATTTCAAAAGCATAACAAGATGGTTTGGTTTGTACTTTTCAACGTACTATATTCCAACTTTAGGAACTGAAAACTTCCTCTGCAGATGTTTTACTGAGTTTAAACCGCACAAACAGCTCGACCTGAGCAATATGATTATTCACGTATACAGGCCTACATATTTTTACAGACTAAGGAAGTGTAATACTACTCACAACAGACTGTTTCCTACAGGTTAACCTATCATAACAGAGCACATACAAAATCATAAACAATATAAAAATCTCTTGTAGCAAATACAGCTTGTTTAATGTCCAATTTGAGTAAATCACAATAAACAATGTAGAAGAACTACAACACTTTTACAGATGGGGAAATGTGCTATTTCATGCATTCTTACTTCTTTAGACCGTTTAACGTTCTGGCTTCTCATGCTTAACATTGTCAACTTGTCAAAAAACGTGTTAAACGGATGATGTAGTTTTTCTGTGCTCGATTCACTCCGCCAGAGTTCGTACAGGCTTCGTTTTTTTTCCAACATGGATTCCTGTTTCGTAACAAGGGTTCTTAGTCCCTTATTGGACAATTCCCCCAGAAAAGCAAGCCCACGCATCAACCAGCGAGCGTGAGAAGGACCTGATTATTGTACCTGATTAATGACTGAAACACAAGCTTGTTGTTTAAAGAGAGTAAAACAGTGTAAACCGTAAAACAGTAAAACACATCCGTCTCTTCATCATGTTCAAATACTGAGAAGCGAGTTCTGCCGTTTTCATCAAACGCTGTCACTTGCTCTGGCTTTCTGCATCCCAACTCACATCACATCTGTCCTGAACAGTACACTAGATTAGGATTAGTGTCCTAAACCACATTTAATATAAACACAGTATGTCAAAAGAAGCCTTTCATTTCTGAGAGACCACGTGACGAAGCTTGAAACATTCATTTCTGAAAACAAGATCTCAGTTGTGAATGAATCAGCATGTTTGCTCTGTTTCTCTCTCAATGAGGAGATCAATATTACTGTTCAGATCATTGGAGGTTACATGTCTGTGAGAATCGACATGAATCCATCAGGTCTGGCCAACGGGACGAACACGACCTGCGAGCTGACGGAGCAGAAATACAGTGACTGTGTGTCTCTGTCTGTGTGTGTGTGACACACAAATCCAGCTGGAACACGCATGTCTTTCATATGTTAATGTGTCCATGCGCTAATGAGTGTATGTGCACTTGACTGAAGTGAAGCATCGACTCTGTGTGTTACTGAATTACTGGTTTCAGGGAAATTTCTCAGTAATTTGTTAAACTACTTTACAAACTAAACTACTTAATATTGGCTTGGGAATATGAATACAATACTATCAGATAAAATTATAACAACACTTGAAAATATGAATATTGCATTCACACTTCAGCTCAAATCAGATCAAGGAACTCATTCACACGCTTATGTCACATTTTGTAACACGTATAACAACTCCTCTATCATGCACTGGGTTCATTATGTCCTTCTCAAATCTCTCTCTCCTCTTTGACGGTCGTGATGACGATGTTTTTGGAGACGTGACGTGCCAGCGGACAATTGGGAGTTAAGCTTTGAGATTGCTCGGCTGTGGCGCGGTCAGAGAGATTACCCATGTTCATTAATCTATGATGACAATCATTTAGCTCAAACGCATACATATAAACACCAAATAACGTACATTATATGATTATATGAAATAAGATGAACACAAACAGCTAAATCCCAACAATTGTATTTCTCAACACGAAAAGTGCAGCATCACTATGCATCCAGAACAAGAAACGGGACATTTTGCTCACAATCTCTCCGGTCTGTCAGAATCATCACACAAGCACAGCACCACCTCTATCATCTCACAGAAATACATTATTAATGAGGAATCTCTCGGCTCCACCCATGAGCCCATGGAAACTAGCATCTCGACAACCCTTGAGACTACAGAAAGCCATAGAGACTGAAACATGTCAATAACTGCAAATGAACTCCGTTTAAATTGTAAAAAAGCACATTTATTCTCCTGGCAGACGCGTTTATCCTAACAGTGCATAACAGTACTGTAGACAGGATTTAAAACACACACACAGTCCCCAAACACACACTTTACATAATCACACACACACTTCCAAATCAATGACAGGGTAGGCAATAACCACTCTCTCTCTCTCTCTCTCTCTCTCATGGTCTTTGGTTTCTGTGATTCAGCAATCTCTACACACACACACAACACACAAACAGTCCTCAGGCCGTCTCTTATTTACATTTACACCTTTATGAGAGCACATCGCTGTACAGACACACCCAATGAAATCACTGAACTGTGAGCTCTTCCCTGTAAATAATCTGCGTTACACAAACACAAAAGATCATGTCAAATAAACTCTCCTCCTTTCACTTTCTGTTGATTCACAGATCAGTCTGGATTAGTGTCACTTATGAACTGATAACTGAACAGGTGCCAACTGAGGAAGAGAAACTATTAATTATAATAAATTCTCTTATAAACATAAACCGCAAAGATCACATGATCAGTCTCAGGCAAAGTGTAATCCAACATTATCTGCTGTCAATTTATGATCTATAAAATGACAAGACAAATTCATGTATATATTACAGAAAAAAAGATTGCCAAGTAATATATTGGCCTTATATATATATCCTCCGTTTATATGGCATTCATCACCCAAATGCAGTGAGCAAACAAACACAGCTGAACTTCTCTCACTATCGCAAGAGTAACGAGCTGCAGCTGCAGGCCCACATCGCAGCTAATCTTGACGCAGATAATCTTAATGGTAAGCAGGTCTCGCTCGTGGCTGGATCTTTTTTATAATTCTGGATTCTTGTGTCGTCACAGGGATCCAGAATTATAAAAAACTTTCCGAAACAAGTCGGAGTGCTGGGGGAGTGTATCAAGTACAGAAATACTACGTCATATGTCCAACTCGATTTTAATAAGTTGACCATGTTAAGCATGAGAAGCCAGCACGTTTAACAGTGTAAAGAAGTCAGAATGCATGACATAGCATGATACCCGATCTTTAACAACGCCTGTCCTGGATTGACTGACAACTGAAATAAATACGGCTCTGTTTACAAACACCTGATAACATAGACAGTGACTTTATTATAATGTGTGAGAAAAGAAACCAGGATAAGAATAAAACTCAAAGAGAGAGCTGGTTATTATTTCTCATCGGAAAAAAAAAACATCTCAACACCTCTCTGTTCTCATAACAATTCTTGTGTTTTCTGATCTTGTGTTCCTGAATTTCCTGCAACTCAATATGTAGGACACTGTTAGGTTGTGGGTTTGAATCCCAGTGAAGAACACACACACACACACTCAATACACACTATACTTGTCCGTGTGACAAACAAACTAATGTTATCACCAACATCCAATCCAACCAGTTTAAATAGTTCACTTCGGAGTGTGTGTGTTTGTGTGTGGGGGGGTCACTCAAGCACTCATCAGATGTGTATTACACACAAATATAAACTTCTTCAACACAATATTATCTCAATTAATTAAATATAGGCTAAATTAATATCTTGTTTGACACATCTTTAAATCAGACAATCATCTGAAATGACCAGATCTCACCACACCTGTCTGATACTTCAGTCTGTGACAAATATGATAACACTGTAATACACACACAGACAATCCAGAGAAACTTAACTGACAAATCGTGTTTAAACTGACCTGATATCAGTTGCTCAATACTAAAATCATATCCAGTCTCGTGTGTGTGCGTGTGTCAGCTAAGAAACACACGTTACTCACTTACAGATACCTAACTACACACTTTACTCATAATACACATGGACTTTACAGACACAAAACACACTTTCTATACACTCAACACACATTACAAACTCACTCCCTTTCTGATAAACACACATAATACAGACATCAAACTTACACACTTTATTAACTGACTAACAGACAGACAGACACACACTCACACTCACACTCACTCACTCACTCACAATACACACAGACTTGACCACATACTCACAAATACAGACAGACACTTCACCCACACACACTCCACCAGACGCAACGTACGCACGTAGGCAGCCCTCAGCCGGCGCACATATACGTCACTCACTCCGCTCGTGCAAACGGTTATACGGATGTTTTATCGGACAGAAACGCGCTTTTTCTCACCGTTTCCGTTGATTTCTCAGAGTTTTCCGCGCGTGTGTCAGCGTCGCGGCCTCGCTCTGATCCGCCCTGCGCTCTTCACTGACCGCAGACACACGCTGCCACCCCCAGACACGCTCGCCCAATCACAGAGCCTGAAAACATGACGGGCAGCCGTCTCCTCCTATCACGACGCGGATAAAGTGTCTCCAGGTCTGTTGCCGCCTGTCCAACTGGCGCACTTTTGACGGACAACCGTCGTGCGCAATGAGAGAGTTTGACACCTTATACGGATCAGAGGAGAGCCAATGACAACAAATTGAATTAAAATAATATATACTTCACATTTTAAAGAATACTTTCATTTTTGCTATGTTTGAGGAAACGGGCATTTACAAAATAACATTGTATCAAAGTTATTGTCAGGGTGAATTCTGCAAAAATGACTGGCCGATTATGGAAACATAAAACATTCATATTTGACTTGTATAGTTCACATTGGACAGATGATGATATTTTATAAATCTCCAGTAAAACCAGCCATTCGTGAGGGATTCAGCTGAAAACACTGCGGGATTCTTAAAAGGTTGATTGTCGCCATCTGCTGTTCAGATTAAATTCACACTGAGATGCATCTGAAGTCTTATTTTATTTGTATAGAGAATATACTTTAATTAAGACCTGAAGTCCCTTCTAATGAACATAGAACCATGGGAAACAGAAGAGAGCAGAACTAGGCCTAAATTTCTTTTTTATTTACACATTTTATTGGAAGTATAAGAATTTAGGAAAAAGTAGTTCTCTATTTGGTATTTTTCCTTTAATGTCATGGACAACACCTGTTTTTTTACAATGTGTTTTAATTGTGCGTTCATAAAAATGATGTATGTTTAGTCACAGAAACGTCTTTGATAAAAATGAAACCAAATACACTAGCTTGAGTTGTTTTCAAAGAGTTTTATTGAAATAAATATTTGAAATGTTATAAAGTCAGTCGTTTATAATGCTAGCACACAATCAACACCTGGAATTGAGCTTTTCTGAAGTCTGTAAGAATTCACACCCTGACATCATCAGATCAGTCAAACATTGTCAGTAATGTAACAGCAGAGTTTAATGTCACAATGTCCAATTCCTCCATGACCCGGAAGAGCATTAAATCAATCTCAAGTGACCCAGCAATACAGTGTGTCAGTCTACACATTCTCTATGTCACAGCGGCCGTCCGTCTGCAACCTCACAAACCGCTGATAAACCTCGTGCAGCATGCAGATAAAATGTGCACAAGTTACATTTGTCTTTGTTATTGTCATTATATATTAGAGAATAATTCATATCATTACATCATTATTAGCAGGGTTATTCCCATGTTTATTAAAAAAAAGAAAAGTCAAACATTTATATGTCCTCTACAGTTGTTTTCTGCACTTCCGAGCATGCCATAGAAATGCGTTTCTGCATAGTGATGGCTATAGGGATGCCAAGACTTCAGATCTGTAAAAGATTTTCTTATCTACAGTAAAACTGGGAAGGAGAAAAATAGCAATCCAGTGTAAACGAGTTACCAAAATAAATTAATATGTACACGTACAGGACGTCCTTCATTTGAAATGTTACTGTTTTCTTGACATACTATCATTTTGAGTTCATGTGTGTTTGGCCTGTTTTACATCATCTGTGTTTGTAGGTGACGGCGAATGTGCCCTTGGCTTGAAATCCCTGTAAAAAGACATGAGATCAAGAGGTTTGCTCCAGTGTGTAAAGTGCACTGCCTAACACCAAATACAGAAGTCAAAAGAAATACACACGAGAGGCAGACAACAACAAGAGACAGACACAAAACTATAACACACAACATCATTTCAGTGAGACGGTTTCTCAGATGAAGACATGAAAATAAAACAGTGTGTCTGTGGAGCGTCTCAGTTTTTGTGGCTCTATTCATAATGCAGACGAGACAATCTGAATGGTTTGTGTCTGGTCGTTAATAATAATTCAATAAATCTGTTCTATCAGTGTTGAGATGCAGGTCACACTGACACGGATTAAGATTTCAATTCTGGAACATGAACTAATAATAAACTGATGTAACGTGTTTGTTTTTACATCATCTGCCGTGTTTGTAAACCCAGAGAAATAATAAGTGAACCTCGCAAAACCTGTCAGAACTTGTGCCATATTTCACCCTAAAAGAATTCTTTCAGACAAAACAAATCATTGTTTAAATTGTTTTCATGAAAAATACAGTGAGTATAATGGGACTAAAAATGTCCAGGTGTACTACTACAACCATGGTCTAAAAATAAGCCTCATCATTTAAAAATAAAATATTTGTGTCATTTTGATTTGGTTAAAGTGCAAAGTTTAAAGTGCACCATCAGTGAAACCCTCCAACTCACTGCCGGCTCTAATGTTAACAAAGTATTGTACACCTCACTGTAAAACATTATTATTGTGTAGGGTGATTTAAAACTGCTGATCCAATTCTGCAAAAATCCACCGAGATTTCAATGGGTCTGAGATGATTGACTTGGCACAGAGAAACAAAAGATATTTCTGGAACATCCACTGGAATAAGCGTGTGTAATCGCAGGATCAGCTGCACAAGATCTTATGTGAACTTAAAGGTGAAGTGTTTCATTTCTGCACCGCCAAACAGAATCCCTGCGCCCAAAATGACTTACTTCTATACTATATAGCGTGTGAAGATCAGTCTGTCAACTAATGTGTCCGAAACATCAGTATGCAAAAAACAGCAAGTGAGGAAAACCCAGATGGACTATTTTACCAGTTTACAAACTAACACCAGCAGGATTAAAACCTTTATAAAACCAGAGCCATCAGACCACTGACTGAACACACGAAAAACTGCTGAGAAATCACAAAGACACTCAATAAGAATCAAAATAATATCGATATATGAAATAAATAAATATGTGCAAATTTCTGCATTGAGCAAAGTAGAATAATGTAGTGATGCTTTGATCGGTAACATAACCACACATCAACACTTTAAATGATCCTTGAATTTGATTTCTCTTCTGCCTCTTACAGTTAAAAAAATGGGGCCCGGTTTCACAGAGGCTAGTCCCAGATCTAAAGGAACGCTTCAGCGGTCTCAACTCGTGCCCTTACATATCGTCAAATATGTCAGTGCCATTGTTTTGTCTAAACATGCACACAGGTCATGTTTCTTTCTAAAGCATTTAAAAAAAAGACTCAAATATCCTAATCCAACAAATAGTCCTGGTTCAAACTAAGCCTTGTCTGTGAAACCGGGCCTGTAAAATATAATTACAGATTATATTTTGAATCCTAATAAACAAACATAATTAGAAGCCTGTAAAATTGAGCTTTAAAGGCAGAATGATACAATCTTTGTCAGAATTTCTCATGTACAGACGCCTGCCAATAATAAACAAGAAACTCATATGATGGACTTCTCATGCTAACATGTCTTCCCTTCCCTTTAGAATATTACTGTCATTTTTATCAAATAAAAGGAAGCGTATGTTTATAATCACATGCTTTAAAATTGCTTTAACATTTCTTTTTTTTTCAGTGGTTCACACGTCACCCGACAACTCAAATAAACCAAAAGATGTTTAATAAAGTGTTTGAGGTTGGAGTTTACAATGCAAAATATATTTTTTGCATTTGATCCTCCAATCTGCTATATTTGGTTCTTCTCTTGGTGGTGATTTAAAGGATTCAGTATTGCTAAAGCAAATATGTTTTGACATATAAGTGGAAACTTTAACCCAAGTCTAGGAGAAGATGACCTCATGGTCAGAAGATGGATTCAGACTCAGTGCTCTCTCCATCGCTCGGTGTCTGTACACGTCATTTTGATATGCTTTCTCAGTAATGGCATTGCTTTAAACAGCCCCACCCACTGCAATCTGGCCAATCCAGTGTGCTTAGGCTCCGCCTTCTTCAAGGATCCACTGCAGATGAAGGCAATGACACGAGAGACAGACAGAACACGTCAGGTCATTATTGTTTTCTTCTGTTAGGCCAGCTAACACTAACAAGTTCAGTCGTTCTTTGTTTTGGAAGCGCAGCAGAAGAAGAAGAAGAGTCTGGAAAATTCAGTGCAAGACATAATGGCTACTTGGGAAGGTGTAATTCATCATTATCGTTTGTTTCTGGATATCCAGTACTGGACGACAGCAGACGTGTGCTGTGGCATCTCCAGCTCATCTCGAGCCGAACCTCCAGCGTATCTCTGAAGCTCCTCAGTGCAGAACGGAGACGTGACGGAGGAAAGCGAGAGGTCTGCTAGTTTTCTCTCTAGCTCCCAGGATCGGAGCTGTGTTTCTGCGGTGTCGGTGCGTCCACAGACGTCCGAGGTTCCTGTAGAGAGAAGCGGCGCTGAGCGTCCAGCAGGTTTGAGAGGTCGGTGCGAGGAGCTCCGCTCGGGCTGAGCAGAGGACTCTGTGATGGATGAAGCTCCATGGTGCTGCCCAGAGACTCGCACGACTGCAGGAGAAAAATTCACAGCCAATCACAGTGGACAATTCTCAGTGTTCCGAGAACGTTTGCTAACGTTGCCAAAACGTTGTGTGTGCGCGTTACCTGTGAGAGAGACGCGAGTGTGTCAGACTCGAGCGGTGTGACAGACTGTAGGAGTCTCTGGGCCTGCGGTAGAGATGATACGCTGCTGTATGCAGGAGGAACCAGCGTCATCTGTCTCTGCAGCAGCTGCATGATCGCAGCGATATCAGACGTCATGCGGCTCTCCAGTCTGCACACACACACACACACACACACATGATGATTTACAGACATAATCACACACTGTCCACTGACATTTCTTTTTATTATGTGCCGTAGTCGATTTTATGAAAAGAAATGATTCAAATATACTTCATAGAATTTTATTTTGTATCGTTTTTTTATGTTGTTAACATAACGTACAAATCTTGGGAATAAAATCAAATAATTTTGGTTGATAAGATTTTTATTATTTTGTTTGAGTCATTTGAATTGAACAAATTATTAAATCAAGTTTATTTATATAGCGCTTTGTAAACTTTTCATTGTTACAAAGCAGCTGTACGTGAAACATATTGACTATAAGCAAAACATTTTAAGTTATAACAGTAAAAACAAAAAAGGTGAAAACACAGAAAACAGACACACACTCACACCGATTCAAACACACCCACACACAAAACACTCCACACACACTATATGCACACGTACTAACACACACAGGAGAGAGAAACACGGGTCAAATATTAAACAGGCTATTATGTAAATCCAACTCAATTTTATTATGTTTAACCCATTTAAATTGGTCAGATTAAGTTTACTTATTCATTTTGTGTTGAGACTACATCAATCATTTTTGTCCCAGTCTCTTCTCACTTGACCAACTATGATGTAAAGATGAGTAGATTTCAATAAGAAAGTAAGTGAACCGTGAAGTTTGAGTTAGACACATATGTACAGTTCAACATAATCTTTTTTCTTTACTTTAAGTAATATTTACTTAATATTTTGATGTATTTAATAAGTATAATATACTTTATTCTGGTTAGTAAGTACAGTCATTTTTTCGCTGTATATTTACATTAAAAGCATTATATGGCCCGTTTTGCGTCTTTTCCGAGAGCGAAGCGCACGTCGGGCGCCACATCGAGATGGAAATAGTTGTGCCTATAATGTGTAGATGTGGTGGTTGAATGTGTGACCTGCTCAGTTGTTTCTGCAGGAGCTCCAGTCTGTTCTCCATGTGACTGCGCTGCTGGCGGCTGATGCTGTGCAGGGGGGTGCTGGGATGCGGCCGGGGGGAGGACAGATTACTGCGGGGCAGTTCCTGATACTGTCTGCCCCTGCTGTCACCCCAAAAACTGAAGATATTAGACACACCTGAGAATGCACCTGACACACACATAATAATCAGAGTAAAAATGACAGAAATACTGAGTCTAAAAGTCAGCGGTGTTCCTCTGATGTCTGGACATCTCAGTGATGTTTTGAAACAGAATGATTCAATTGAGAAATGTCCGTAAAATATTTTCTCACCTGACAGAGCGTCACACGTGTTCCCTGCTTTGGGATCAGTGTCGCCCTCACTCACGTCATTAAAGTTCATTGATGTGCTCTGTACTTGAGACGACTCCATGAGCGCTGCTGGAGGGGTGGGGCATGTATGCACAGGCTCCTCCTCCTCACCGCTGGAATGGGAGGAGATTGCGTTGTGATGCTCTTTCCATGCCGGTTTGAGTTCGTTCTTGTTACTTGCAGCTTGTTTGCGGTTTCTGCGAACAGGTTTTGGATTCTTCTTGACCTCTCCTGCATCAGCATCATCTGAAGACACAAACACACACTGAATATTCATCGAGACGTTCAGAAAACAGAAATAAATAACAAATAATGATCACAGATAGAGTGTCACTAGAGCAGTGGTTCTCAAACTTTTTTGGCTGAAGTACCCCTTGACCAGACAACAACATTTTACCTTAAAATTCAGTGAAATGAGAGTCAAACAGTTATTATATCGAAATGTATTCATTTATTTTTTATGCATCTTTGTGTAGTCCTAATTTCATATAAAAATACTATTATCATAATTTAATGATTTTCATTATTTAATCCTAAATGTCAGTTTCTCTCACGTACCCCCTGCAGTAGTACCCCCATTTGAGAACCACTGCACTAGAGCATGTAAGAGTGGAATGGCAAGATCTCGGAATAAATATACCTGATTTGCAATGGGAGGGAGCTCAAGAACAGGTTCATTCCTCCTCTCTGTGCATTAGACATGGATTCATTCAACTGAAAGTCCTACACAGACTTCATTTAACTAAACGAAAGCTCTCTAAGATGTTTTCTTCTGTGGACCCATCATGTGAAAGATGTGGTCTATCCCCAGCATCATTAGGACATAATGATACACATTATCCATAGCTATTGGAAGTCTATCTTTCAACTACTATGGGGCGTACTTGATAAACCACTGAAACCAGACCCAGTTATTGCCATTTTCGGTGTCAGGAGTGAAAACGCAGAACTGTCAACAAAGGAATACAATACGCTTGGAGTCGTAACCCTCCCGGCACGTGGACTGATTTGGTTTATCTGGAAGCAGAAAACCCACCTAGCCGTTCTGGCCTTATCAAAGATCTTGTGCAGATAGTCAACAAGACGGATACTTTTTACACCACATGGGCACCTTTCATCAATTATTTTAACAAAACCGCCATAGCCGAACTCTTATTCCTTTCCTTTATTCTACTTTTTTTTCTTTTTTTTCTCCTTTATTACTTTTTTCTTACAAAAAAAAAAAAAGAATGTAATTTGTATTATTGCACTGTATAGAAATGGTTTGTGCCAAGTTGTTAAAAAAAAGATAGTGGAAGAAAAAAGAAAATTGTCCTGTTTGTATATACCCGCTAAACAGTATTTCTGCCTGTATGATTGTGCCACAGTGTTTCTCAATTCTGAATGTTTCTGCTCAGGTTTACTGGATTTTGTCCCTCTATGCCGGTAAAGAAAAGAATGTGATTGGTGTAACAGGATGTATTGATTGACACCTCGTGTGATTTCTCATGAGAAGGAAGAATCACAGATGAGACCTCATTAATATCTCAAATAACATCAAGCAAATTAAACTGAGGAAAAGGGAAAGTTTTGCTTAAGTCTCGTGTGTGTCTCAGACATTTCTCGTGAGAAAAAGAATCATAAATCTGACAAATGTGTCTGTCATTAGAGTTTGAGAAGTCTGCAATCAAAAGTCAACATGATTGAAGATCTCAACATCAACTCAAACATTTCTCATCAGATGCAGATGATTTCACCTCTACAATCTACATTCATTTACCACCTCCAGACTCTTCATGTGTTCACACTCTCATGTGACTCTCTTTTGATTTCTCCTCAGCAATTTAAAGAGAAACATCTGCTTAAATAAGATCTTCATCAAATCTCCTGAGCTATAAAAGAGCAACACCATTTTCATGAATCCTTTCATGAACCAAAATGTCCAAACCTTTCTCCGTTCTGCGGCGGAATGAAAGTTTTCTCCTGCGGAGTTTGTTGAAGCCGATGCAGTCAGATTCATCACTGCTGGGAGATCCGGGAATCATGTTTGTCTGTACGGCAACAAACACACATCTCAATGAACTCAAACAATTGAACTTTTTTTGGGGGGGATTTGTGAACTTTTGTGTGTGTGACTGACATCTCTGAGGTTAAAGGTGATCTCAAGGTTACTCCAGAAGAAGTCCGAGAACTCCGGGTACATGTCCAACACCTCCAGCACATCCTCTCGGTGGATCTTATGAAGGTCGCAGTACGTCAGAGCTCGAACATCAGCGTTGGATTTCCCCGGACGAGCGTACAGGTTGAGGGGCTCACCGAATATATCGTTTTTACCTGTGACATACACAAAATATAATTCAGAAACATCCCATAAACATCCCAAAGTAATCACGAGTAAATGGATTGGTCCTCATTTGTAAAATTGTGTATCAGACATGCTGACCTGTAGAGGGCGCAAGAGGATCAACTTAAAAAATCTGAGCACACAGGGTTTGGAAATAACAAATCCTTGTGTTTTTGATATAATTGTTTTATTTTACAGTCAATTTAAATGATACACAACATCACAATCACACAGATCTCACAGGTCAAACCTAATATCTCGCAGATGTACCTAATATGGCCACCACAACATCTCCTCGTAAGATCTCGATGGATCCGCGTGAGATGAAGTAGAGAGCAGTGATCACGTCACCAGCGTGTACCAGCGTGTCACCCGGCGGGGCGTGAGTGGTTTTAAACTTCATGGCCAGAGCTCTTAGACAGCCTTTACTGAAACCTTTAAACGCTTTACAGTTCTGAAGCAGCGTTCGGTTCAGATGAAGACAGATATCAGCCTGCAGACACTCCGGGAAACCTTTCAGTACCTGACACAAGACATGCAGAAAAACAAAGATCAAAGTTAAGAATACACAAAACATACTGCACTGTATTTCATAGAAAACTATATTGTTAAACATTTTTTATAAAAATATTAAATATCAATTATATAATATTTATCAACTAATATATACATATAATAATAATAATATGTATATGTCATTTAATGTTGTGGTGGCTATTTTTGCAAGACAAACTTAAAAAAATATTTGCACACTGATACAATAAATGTGTTACATTATTTACCTTTGTTTTATATATAAAATATATTATAATATATGTATAAATTATGAATATATTCTGACCTCTTATTAACTGATATTACTTCATTATACAGTCCAAGTCATCCATTTCAAAATCATTTTTATTTCAAATTTTTGTATGTTTACATGATTAAACATAAACACTAAACTTTTAAACGGTCGTGTTTGTTGAAAGAAAGAAGACTGTATTTGTATTGCTAATATGACTCAGGTGAGCAACGTCTTGGTTACGGATGTCACCTCAGTTCCCTGATGACAGATGGGGTTTGTGCTTGAGAACCTATCAACTTCTGACTAGTTAGAAAAGGCCAATGAAATTGGCGAACGATATTTGCATGCCGGACTCCGCCCCCGGATATCCGGGTTTAAAAGGAAAACGGCATGCTGCATTCATTAAACTTTGGGCTGAGGAGCCTGAGAGCCTCTCACGACATCAGAGGACCACTTGACGTTCCTCTTCCCTGGCCTTGCACAGTGTCTGTGCTATGAGGCTCGCTGGGGAGAAGGCGTACTTCCGCTTGTCCCGCGGCCAGCTGTGCGCTAGAGCATCCATGCCGAGGGGGGCCTCGGACAGGGAGTACCAAAGCGGGCAATGGGTGGTGTCCAGGGAGTGGCGAACAGGTCTACCTGTGCCTGCCCGAACTACACCCAAATGAGCTGGACTGCGTGGGGGTGGAGTCGCCACTCTCCGCGAGGCGTCGACTGACGAGAGAGCGGGTCGGCTGTATGGTTCCGACTGTGTGTGGTTTGCAGGGAGCGAATCACCTGCTGACTCCACAGGAGGAAGTGTCTAGCGAGTCGTGTTAACTGCCGTGAGCGAATGCCACCCTGGTGGTTGATTGACGCTACAACAGTTGTGCTGTCCGACCGGACCAGCACTTGCTTGTCATGCTGGAGAGGTTGTAGCCCCCTCAGTGCAAGTAGCACGGCCAACAACTCTAGGCAATTGATATGCCAGTGCAGGCGGGGGCCCGTCCATCGCCCCGACACTGCATGCCTGTTGCACACTGCACCCCAACCCCGCAGGGAGGCGTCGGTCGTCACCACGACGTGCCTCGTAACCTGCCCGAGAGGGACCCCTGTCCGAAGAAAGGTCACTGAAGACCAAAGGGTTAGGGTACGCCGGCAGAAAGGCATAATGACCATACGTCTGCTGCCGGTGTGCTACGCTCTCCAGGGAACTCGACTCTTTAGCCAGTGTTGGAGCGGTCGCGTGTGCATCAACCTTAGGGGTATTACCCCCGTCGAGGATGCCATGTGTCTCAGGAGCATCTGAAATTGTTTCAGAGGGACCGCTGACTGCTTGAAGTGTTTCAGGCAGTTCAACACTGACTGAACGCGCTCTGTGATTAGACGCGCTGTCATGGTGACAGAGTTAAGTTCCATACCAAGAAAGAGGATGCTCTGCACGGGGGAGAGCTTGCTATTTTCTTGGTTGACCTGTAGTCCCAATCCATCTAGGTACCGGAGCACTAGGTCCCTGTGTGTACATAACGTGTGCCAAGATGAGCCAGTCGTCGAGATAGTCCCTGAGGGGAGTGAGGGCGTCTTCCACGACCTTCGTAAAGACCCGTGGGGACAGGGACAGACCGAAAGGGAGAACTCTGTACTGATATGCCTGACCCTCGAAAGCGAACCGCAGGAACGGGCGATGACGAGGGAGAATCGAGACATGAAAGTAAGCATCCTTCAGGTCGATTGCCATGAACCAATCCTGACATCTGATAGACATCAAGATGCGCCTCTGCGTGAGCATCCTGAACGGCAGCTTGTGTAGGTGCCTGTTGAGGGTACACAGATCTAGGATGGGGCGCAACCCCCCGCCCTTTTTGGGGACGATGAAGTACAGGCTGTAAAGCACGTTGGACATCTTGGCTAGAGGGATGAGCTCGATCGCTTCCTTCGTCAGAAGGGTGGCGACCTCGGTCCGAAGTAAGGGAGCATCCTTGCCTTGGACTGAGGTTGAGCCCTGAAACTTGGGCGGATGTCTGGCGAATTGGATCGAGTAGCCGAGATGGATCGTTCTCCGTAGCCACCGTGACGGTGTCGGAAGCTCTAGCCAGGCTCCCAAGACCGAGACAGGGGGACTAGGGGTACGATCTGCTTCATCGACCCCCCGGGGAGGTTTACCTGCCTGGCGATACAGCTCAACGCACCATCGATTTGAGATTGCTAGTCTAGCCATGACGCAACGTCGAGTTGCCGAACACCGTCTTGTAGTGGGTGAGAGCGGCTGTGAAAAACACCCAGAGAGAGAGGAAACTCTTTAGAAGTGGGCCTTGCTAGCCCGTAAGCAAGGTTGTGGCGGTGCGGAGTTCCTGCATAAGCGCTGGGTCGGTCTTACCCTCGTGGAGCTGTCTCAACGCCCTGGCCTGATGGACCTGCAGGATGGCCATAGCGTGGAGAGAGGGGGCAGCTTGGCCCGCAGCAGTGTAAGCTCTTGACACCAGAGATGCCGAAAACCTACATGCTTTGGACGGGAGTCTAGGTCGAGCTCCCCAGGTGGCAACCGTCTGGGGTGCACCACGACGGAACATTCCACCTGGGGGAAATCGACGTGTCCTCTTGCTGCCCCACCATCGAGGGAAGAAAGGGTGATGGAACTAGTTTGACGTGCACGCGCTGAAAAGGGGGTGTTTCCAGGTCTTTCTGAGTTCCTCATGCACTTCCGGGAAACACGGCACTTGGGGCTCGCGAGTGCTCGGAGAGGCAGTGCACTGCAACCCAATGCTCACGGCTGCCCGGGAAAGCATGGCTGACATTTTGACATCCGCTTCTTCCTGAGCTCGACCCCCCGGAGGAGGGAGCTGCAAGGAATCATCGGAGTCAGATGCCATTTAGTCATCCTCCGATGCTGCAAAGGACATCTCATCATCATCACGCACTGTTTCCGAATACGTGGTTGAGGTGGGACCGTCTCTTGGGGAACGGTCAGACGAGCGAAACAAGGTGCGAACAGTCCGCAAGCTAGTGGCTGACGGATTAAGGTTCACAGTAATCCTCTTATCACCCTCGCTGCTCGCCGCAGTGGATGGCAGGGCCGTAGCCACTGCTGTCACGGAACGGGAAGCAGACGAGGTGGTGGCTGAGTCCCGAGAGAACACAGCCAGCCTGTGACGCAACGTCTGGATAGCCATCCGCCCGCAGTGCAGGCAGAACGTATCCACGAAGGCTGTCTCAACGTGCTGGAAACCCAAGCACTTGAGGCAGACATCGTGTCCGTCCCCCTCCTCGATGATTGTGTTGCACCCATGAGAACAGCGGGGCATGCCTGCTGGAGAAATTTGCTTTTTTAGAAGAAAAACTCGAACACCTCTGGAACTGCCGAGACGCCCAGGGGAAGTCGCTGCAGAAAGGGACGGTCAGCTTCACCACGTCGTAAGAATCCGGCAGTCTAGAAGTCTAGAAGCAGATTCTAGAAGTCTTTCAGTCATAAGCGAAGGCTCCGAAGAACAAAAGGTGAATGAATGCAGCATGCCGTTTCCCTTTTATACCAGGATATCCGGGGACGGGGTCTGGCATGCAAATTTCATTCGCCAATTTCATTGGACTTTTCTAAGTAGTCAGAAGTTTGTAGGTTCTCAAGGACGAACCCTATCTGTTGGCTCGACACAACGTCGAGAGTCCGACAGAAAGGGAACTCTATTTCCTCCGCAGAACACCAATCACAACAGATGTGACTGTCCAATCAGAACGCTTCATTGCCCTCTAATGAGTTCAGATTGTTTTCTCTGCTTGAATGGATGTGTAATATTATTTCAAGGATGCTTTTGGGAGACAGGTAAGAGCAGAGTATTGATTTGAGAAATTCTACAAACACCTGCTGTATTAATAACTCCTTCTGTATAATATATGAGTTCAAAGGTTCCTAAAATCATTTTCTGTTGCAATCAGACTTCATCATTTATTCATGTAATCCACAAAGCACACTTTAAAGTGTCTAATTTTAAAATCGTTTTCTCATCTCCGAGTTTAATATTCAGAGTAACTGTGAGTGTGAACAGCGAGAACATTCATTTGTAGGTCTGAGAACAGTGTGAGTCTGAGACGAGATACTGTGAGTTTTCCTGTAGTTTTATGTCTGTATGTAGAGAAGCGTGAGACTCACAGCGTTCATGTCGATGCCGTTGGTGTAGGACCAGGCGTGTTGGAAATATTCCTCCAGTCTCTGGCGCAGCGGGTTGGGAATCTGATGGAAGCGGATGAATTCTCTCACTCGCAGCATCTGTGTGTGATATCGAGCCGTTCCGGAATATAACCGCTGGATGATGGCCGACACGTTCCCAAAGATACTGGCGTACATGAGCGCTGAGGAACAAGATGATACGATTAAAAATCTCAACCATAGCACTTCTTCTTACACTTAAAGGGACAGTACACCAAACATTTTTTTTAATTCTATCAATCGCCATTTATTCTCTCTTTCGTGTGTTTGTAAATCTGTACTGTGAGTCTTTCTTCAGTGGAACACAAAAGAAGGTATTTTGGGAAATGTCTCAGTGGTTTTGTGTTCATACAAGTCAGTTTGGTTTGATTATCAACATTCTTCAAAATATCTTCTTTTGCGTTCTGAAGAAGAAAGAAATGTATACAGGTTTGACATGACATGAGGACATGAAGAAATGATGAAAGATGAATTTTTAACAAATGTAAATACAGCAGCTCTATACATGGCACTATAAGGTATCATAAACTGCACTTTTTCTTTATATAAAAGTAGAAGGTGTTTCTGTAAATAGCTGATGTGTTTCTTTGAATGATCTGTCATGTGTTGAATTAACATTTCATTAGTTAGTCTTAATTCTTCTACACATGTCCTGTATAGATCTGAGACTTTCGGAAGCATTAACGCTGTGTTTAATGGCACTCGAGCAGGTGGGCAGAGTTATGAACCACTAGACATGCAACACAAACATCAAGAATAGCAACAAAGAAAAAAACAGATCGTCTCCACCGTACACACAGAAATGAGAATTGAAATGACTAATCCTGTGATGTCTGACCAGCGGGTGAGAATCAAATACACTAAAGAATAATAAAGGGAGCATGTTTGAGTTGTGAAAGCGCTGAACGTTTCCGTCTTTATAGCTTGGCCTCGGTGTGTAAGCGTCTGAGCTTCAGATGGGAGAGTACCTCCTGTGAGAATGTCATTTGGTAGCGTTGATGATAAACGCTTCAACCGGCCATAAAAACGGAAATGACTGTGTGGTTATTGGGCTTTAATTTATGTTCTGCGCCGATATTAAACAGACAATTTATCATGAGGTGCTGTGATGGAGAGGAGCAGAAATGAGCTCGCAGTGTGATTCACTCAGTAAGAATTAAAATGAGAATAAGTGTTTTGTCACTATGTGATGAGCTTTGATTATATAGAGCACAATTACAAAGCCATCTGCTACATTAACAAAGAGTGAATTAACAGTGAATCACTTATCAAAACAAACATGCCATGTTGATTTTTGTTGTGTGCAACAGGGTTGATAACTAAACATTTTAAACTAAAAATTTAGTAAAACGTTTCTGTTAATTGAAATAAAACGATATAGATATAAATATAAAAACAAATAAATAGCAAAATAAAATATAAAATGACGAAAGCATATTACAAAACTAAACTAAAATGAACGTGAAAAATATAAAAATACTGTAAAAGCTAATTCAAAATAGGAATAAAACTACAATACATCTTACATAATAATCTAAAAATGCACTAAAGTAGAATAGCATTTTTTATTTAATAAAAACAAACAATGACTTGAATATCAACTTTAACAAATAAATTAACAAAACAATTTGAATAAATACAGACAATAACTTTAAATACCTAATGTAACAAATATACAAATCAAACAAAGTGATTCAACATGCACCTGACATTCAATTATAGTTCAACATACTTACATCCTATAAGCATGACACATATGGAGAAGATCTTTTCCGAGTTGGTGTTTGGCGACACGTTTCCGAAGCCCACGCTGGTCAGACTGCTGAAGGTGAAGTATAAAGCCGTCACATATTTGTCTTTAATGGAGGGTCCTGATCCCGTGACATTGTTGTTATAAGGTTTGTCTAACTGTAAACCCAATGAATGCAGCCAGCCGATGGAACCGCTCTGTTCAACGTTTCCAATGGCGTACCAGATACAAGCCAGCCAATGAGCGATCAGAGCGAAGGTGCACATGAGCAGGAAGAGAACGGCCGCGCCGTATTCCGAGTAACGGTCCAGTTTACGTGCCACCCGGACGAGACGCAAGAGACGAGCCGTCTTCAGCAACCCGATGAGAGTGGTCGTCTTGCGATAAAAAAACACACAATTAAAACGATATTCAGTGATATACCGCCACATGATATATCGCGATACCAAACATTTACGAAGAATTATTATAAGAGGATTTTTTACTGCTTTTTTTTAACTTAATTTTTGGTTCAAATTCAATTTTACACAACAATTCCCCTCACATCGCCATTGGCGTCCTCGTTGCTGCGGTATATGAGCAGGTCGAAGGGGATGGCAGCCACCATGTCGATGAGGAACCAGCCTTTGAAGTAATGGACAGCGATACGCAGCGGGTGACTGACCACCTCATCGTTGGCATTGACGTACGTTGTGCGGAAGTTGATGACGATGTCGATGATGAACATGATGTCTACGATGAGATCCACCACATTGAGCGGACTGCAGGAGTAGCCGCAGTCCTTCATGGACAGCTCTTCTTCATTGTTGAGCAGGAAAGCGGCGGAGTACGGCGTCAGGATGGCCGTGTAGATGACCAGCAACAGGATCAGCCAATCCCACACCGCCTTGAAGGGACTGTAGTGAAGAACCGTCCACTTGTGTATCCGCGGAGCCTGAAGCTTGTACTCAGGGAGAACGTCAGCGCCCAGCGACAGCACCTGAATCAAAACCAGAACGGAGAGATGGACGACAAATAAAAAAGTCTATTACGCAACACATGAAGAAATAAAACATTACAACATGTACTGTTCACCAAAAGACGACCAACACTTAAATTCAAGATATCGTCTCTGAAAACAAGCTTCAAAGGAACAGTACAGGTATAAATGAAAACTTTTAAAAAAACATGTCTTTCCACGCTTGACAAGTTTGGAATTTCATCTTTCACTTTCATCCGTTCCTTTAATAGAAAACATATCTTGGTAAATATATATACATTTTTACTGATGCTGAATAATGAAATACAGATAAACAAACAAAAACAAACAAAAATGGTTGTTGTGTCAAAGTGTCAAAAAACATTCATCACAAAAATGCAAAGTCATGACAAATGTCATACTATAGCAAATATATAAAACAAAGTACAAAAGCATCGACAACAAGTTAAAGCACCATCTATTGTTGATTGTCCAACAATAAATTCTGTGAACTCTTATCAACAATCAGCAAAACAACCTGAAAACAGACACTGAGAGATCTTGTCTTCCATTCAGAACAGTCATCAACAAATGCTGAAATGAAAAGTCCACGGTTGATATATTGCAGACATACTCATACAACATCATTTAATGTAAACCAAAATAGAGCAAAATCTGCAATTAAATGAAAACAAATATACACAGAAATGATTTATAAAGTTCACGAAGATTAGGAAAGAAGTTAAACACACATCCTGAAAACAAAGACTGTGTTTAAATGAAAGCCCAACATGAACCGAAGAAACCGGATTGTGAATACTGACTCATGTTTTCAACTGTAAGTAAATCAGGGAACATGGGAAGAAAGCAGAACAAATGCAAATTCGAAATCAAAATAATAGTCCTGGAAAAGCTTAAAGTTTAAAAGAGAGGGCGGCAGTGACAAAACTGATAAAAACACGACTATTTCATCTGTTAACACGGTTAACATGATCATTTTCTGCCCAGTGTTTTAAACATACTTAATAAAAACAGATCACATTCTGTCACATGCTTACATGTCAAATCTGTTCATCAAAACCTCTTGTGATCTATAATGTCTGTATTGTAGTTTATTTCAGATTTGATGGTGAAGACCTCTCAAGATCTCTGATGATGATGTTCTATAAAAACTCCAATGACAGACACATTTGTGACATTTAGGACTCTTTTACTCAGGAGAAATATCAGAGCAAAAGTTTCCAACGCCATAAAATCAGAATGATGGCTAGCAGAAATAATGGAGAAATTAGAGAGATCTCACCTGTGTATCATATAAAATTTTATTTTAAACAACCAATTTAAACACTGAATGTGTTTCTTCAGGTGTGAAACACACACACATCACACACTGTGCTGGAATGACAGTCAGAACCAGCGTTAAAACTCATCTACATCATGAGTCATGATGATAAAATCTCCTCCAGCTCTCTCGCGCTCTCTCTCTGTACCTAACACACAGACACAAAACTTTGGGATCACTTTCAGAACCACTTTTATCCAGATGACAAACTAGAAAACATTGAAAGCCAATCAAAATCTATTGCAATTTAAAAGCTCACACATTTAACATGTGAAACTGCAGTGTGGACAAAGTTATCATTCTTTGTGTGAAGAGGTTTTAATACTTGACTTGACAAACATAATTTGTATTTGTTTGTCTCTTGTCAGGTCACTTGTCTTAGTTTCAGCCTGTAGATTATTTTCTGTGGATCTGAATACTTTTGACGTGTATCTGCTGGACGGCTGATGAACTTCAGGTCATCTGACCTTCCGACTGAAATCTGCCTTTATGTCCTCACTCTGACTCACAATGCCTCTCTCTCTCTCTCTCTCTCTCTCTCTCTGTGCACATGAGTGGGCGGAGTTGGTTTATGTGAGTGAGAGCTTGATGACACGAGTGAGTTTATTCTATATTTCTCTTTCTTTCTCTTGAATTATATTTGTGTCACGTTTCTAGTTCAAAAGGAAAACTAAAGACTTAAGTGTCCAGAGTTTGTGGGATGCTGTCAATCAGCTCAGTGCTGGTCGGCAATCGCGGGCCCAAGTTTGAACAGCTTTCACGGAGACACGGAATAAAACTTGCGGCTGTGATGAACTGTTCAGTGGAAGGGTGTAGTTTGGCTGTTGGTGAAGTTGTTGGTTTTGACAATATACTGTCTGCTTCAAACATGAACACTGCTGTCATTATTTTCCTGGATACTATTGAGAAAGTTAATAGTGTAGTTCAAAACAGAGTAGTAATTCAAGACACGTTTACTCCTGCGATCCCGCTGGTTCAACCTGCTAAAAGGAAAATATTGTCAAATGTACTGAATAAGAGTTTGTCGGATGGCTCTTTGCCCCTGAGTTGTAGGAGGGCAGTGATTACATTGCTTCCAAAGAAGGGTGACTTGCAGGTGATAAAAAACTGGCGACCTATGAGTTTACTGTGATCGGACTTAAAAAATATTTCTTAGACGCTGCGAATAGGCTGAAAGAGGTGATGGAGCAGGAGTCATTAATTTTGACCAGACATATTGTGTGCCAGGTAGGTCAATTATAGGTAACATTTGTCTCGTGTCTCGAGATGTTTTAAGTGTTCCGAGTCTTTTGGGAGTAAACTTAGTGTTTATTTCTATTGATCATGAGAAGGCATTTGAGAGAGTCGAACATCCGTATCTATGGGATACATTGGAAGTGTTTGGATTTAATTCTGGTTGTATTAGCATGATAAAAAAGTTGTACAAGGACATTAAAAGTTTACTCAAGATCAATGGTAGTTTAAGTGCCTCTTTTAAAGCTAATAGAGGAATAAGACAAGGTTGTGCTCTTTCTGGTATGCTTTATGCCTTAGCAATTGAACCATGTTAAATAAACTAAGATCAATGTAATAAGGTTCATTAAAAGGAAGGAAGGAGGCGGGAACCGGCAAACGTTTAAACATTTAATGAAATAATAACAACTTAAATAAACAGCCGGCAGCCCCTCACGGACGACTGCCGGCAACACAAACATAAATCAACGTAACATGTGTCCGGGCCCGGTCCTCTCTCAGTGACGGTCCGGTCGCTCGTCCTCTTATGCTCCCGCTCTCCTTCGTGATTACGAGACCGGTGAGTGCACAGCTGACGCTCATTAACACTTACTCACCAGCCTCGACACACGGTCTCGCCCCGCCTACTCCACTACAATCAAAGATTGGGGTTTTAAGATTGTATCATGATGTACAGCATCAAATTTCTGCTTATGCTGATGACATAATGGTTATGGTGAATGGGCAAGATGTTAACCATTTGGTCTCTGTTGTTAAAGCGGCCCTAACACACAGGGTTTCTGCAAATCTCATATTAATCTTGAGTACATATAGAGTAGTATTGCATACTCCGTATCTTCGAAGAGTATTTAGTTTGATCACATTTATAAAAGATAGATACAGCTTTACGATTGTTTCCGAAAACATATGGCGCGTGTGGGGGGGAGGGGCAGGCTGATCCAAAGCATGTGCGCACCCATTGTCAACAAAACACAGACATCAGTTTGACTCACCTCTGGGACGGCTCCATATTTCAGTTTCAAGTAATCCCCTAAATCCAGCGTTTATAAAACACTTGTAGTGAACAAACAAACACCTGAACTTCACGAACATATGCTCTCTCTCTCTCTCCTGCACACAAGTGAAACCGGGAGAATTGTCCAATAAGGGACTAAGAAAAATTGTAATGAAACAGTTTTATATGTTCGAAAAAAACTTTCCGAAACCTGTACGATCACTGGGGGAGTGTATCGAGCACAGAAATACTGTGTAATACGCCCAACTCGTTTTTTGACAAGTTGACCATGTTAAGCACGAGAAGACAGCACGTTTAACATTGTGAAGAAATCCGAAGGCATGAAACACCGTTGCAGGGCCGTTTGAATGATTTTGGGGAAATTTCAGCAGCAAAAGTATTGGGGAAAAAGTGAAACATTGATGGTCAGGAATGGGGGAGGTGGATTACCAAAGCTGCCTGGGGGGTTGATTTGGAAGTGGGAAGGATTTCAATATTTAGGAGTATTTCTTGGGGATTGTACTACTCAAGAAAGGAATTGTGAGGGAATAGTTAAAAAAAAATATTAAAGAAATTTTAAAAGGAAAGTTAAAGAAATGGAAATGGATTCATTCACAATTGTCTGTCAGAGGAAGAGCATTAATTGTTAATAATTTGGTTGCTTCAATTTTGTGGCACAGACTATATTGTATTGATCCACCTGCTGGGTTATTGTCTAAGTTTTTTTTGCCTTTTGGGACAATCTATACTGTGTTCCTCAAAGTGTCCTTTTTGTTCTGAAAGAGGAGGGAGGACAAGGACTGGTACATTTGCTAAGCAAACTCACAACTTTTGTCTACATTTCATTCAGAAACTGTTCCTAATGGATCCAAAACAACTTCGACTGGCTGGATTGCCTCAGTTTTATCGTGGACTTTTTAAACAAAAATGATACGTGGGATTATAACTCTGACTGCATTATTCTTCCAGAAGAAAACCATATTCAGTTAGGATGCCTTGAGGGTCAGTCAAACATGGGGAAGTTTTGATTTGGAAGTGAAATATCCCTTTAAGGGAACCTTATCCAAAATTGGGAATTACTCAAAACTTGAAGGATATGTCGGGTCCTTTATTGGATCTTAATGGCTTTGACAATTTAGATCTATATGAGGTAAACGGTAAAACCATGTACAAATGTTTTATTAAAACTCTTATGACTGGGAGAGTAGATACGGTTTGAAGAGATAAACTTGTATTAAAAGAAGAAGTGAAGCCATTATGGAGGATGATATATAAACCCCCATTGACAAAAAGATTGGGTGATTTAGAATGGAGAATATTACATGGGGCTAGAGAAACTATTTTTCATTGCTTTTTAGAGTGTGAAAGACTTCAAATGCTCTTTGGTTTTTATAGTTGTTGCGTGGGAATTGTGGGTTGAAGTTCACAAAGGATGTTTTTATTCTGGGGGCAGGATATAACCAAAGACAGAGGGTTAAATAGCAACTGATTACTTTTCTGTTTGGACAAGCTAAACTTGCAATTTACAAAACAATGAAAAACAGATTAGAGAATAGAAATGAGGTCATAGCTTTATTGAAAGCTTTTGTTAAGTCAAGAATTACTGTGGAGTTGAAGTATTACAAAGCTATGAATGATATTGAAAATGTTAAACTACAGTGGTGTTACAAATGTTTGTTTTGTATTGTGGTGGATGAAGAGCTGGCTTTCGATATTGTGTGGATTTAATGTTATTCATTTTATTACAGGTATGTTGAACTTTATGCATTTATTGTTTTGATACATTGAAGTTTGTGTAAACATCTAATCTCTCTCTCTCACAGTGTTTATACTGAAGTCGTTCTGAATTTACTCACATCAAACACTCTTGAGATGTCACTACATTCACTACAGAACACCGCTCCTACTATCTGACATTAATGTAAACAAATAAAATGATTAGAACAGAAAAATTATTTATTCAAATGTTTCATATAGTTTGTGGCAAATGTTAAAGAATCATGAGGTGATTTTTCGAATGAGAAGATGTGCAGACGTCTGCTGGCATCACGCTTCAACTCTCCTGTAAAAGAATCATCTGCGGCCGGTCGCTTGAGCTGATCTCAGTTCAGTGCTTCAGTCTTTATCCTTCAGCACCTATCAGAGCTCTGAACCTCATCCCCGAGTGAAGACCGTCCCCACGGACATCACCGCTTATTTTTAGAAACCCCACAGACTAAAATAAACTTTCCAAATCTGTCCAGTGGTGCGTGAAGCAAACTCATGTCACAACACATCACCAACATCTCAAACAGCACACTTTATTCCATTCTCTCACAGACGCGGACGGACAAATACGAGAGGTGTTTATTATCATTATAGAATCGAGGTTAAGATGATGCCGAGAGTGATTTATCAAAAGTAATGTTGAGCGATCGATTGTTCTCTGACCTAAACCTCAGTGATGGGCTGAATAATGACAGTACAGATGATGATTCATCTCAAGAGTTTCAGTCATTCATCTGCATCCATGACAAACAATTCGCACTAGAATTCTGTGTGTTTCAGCTACGACAAAGACTTCTTTTTGAAGTATAAAATGACCTTTAAAGTCTACTTTGTGTATCTTTGCTTTCTTAAATGAATAAATCTTGATGTTTGTTTGATAAAGAATGAGAAAATCATAAGAAACATGAATTCTTTTTCGAAGCTGAAGTCAACAGTTTGAGATATTTCAGAGATCGAGATGTGAAATGATGAAGGAGATCAGGACCTGACTGCAGAAAATATCACACATGAAATATTGACAAGCCTCAATTTCCACTGTAAACAAAGTTTGGAGCTGTCAGCATTAACAAGACCTCCATTTCTCATTATTTCACTTCCTCTGGGTTCGATAGATACTTCAATTATTCAATCCTGGAGCACGGCTGAAAAATCCAAATATAAGTGAGAAGATATCAAAGAGTCATACAGTAGATACGACACGGGATCAAATAAAACTTTACAGCAGATCATTTTTATTTTAAATATACAGAAGAGATTTGTATCTGCCCGGCTGCACTATTCTTCTCTAATCTTCTTTTCAGTTTCAGAACTTCAGGACATTTGTTCTCAAGCTTTCTCCACAAACTTCAGTGTTTCTCTTTCGTTCTCTCTTGATCTCTCAGAGCGTGTGATGTCAGGTCTGTGGAGGATTTTCAAGCACTCGTTCATCAGGACGGTGAGAGAGTCTGTGTGATTCTTGAAGCTTCAGATGAAAACTTGAGTAATGAACAAAGTTGCAAAGGATCCACAATATGAATTTAAAAACAAAGCAGCTACATTCATAAATGCATTCAGTAAAAATACAACACACACGCATTTTGCGAGCATAAAACTGCTGTGGAAATCCATGCTGAGAAACTAGAAAAAGATTTGGATAGCAGTGCAAACAGGGACAGTATTTCGATCCAAACACTAGAAGGACATTCAGAGACACATTACATCTCACGTGTGCTGATGTGTCTCAGTGTCACATTCTGCTTTAGTCTGAAACATCTGAAGAAGACAAGCACATGTGATACAGCTGTTGAACATCTCATGATCTCTTTATCTCATAGGCTAACTTCATTATATTTCAGGACGGTGAAGTCTACATCGACAGCAGTATGAGCAGACATCACAGCTCACAGCTTCAGTTCAGGATTTGGCTTGAATGTGTGGCTTTGGTGGAGGTAAAGGGCCGGGAGAGACGTGTGCGTGTGTGTGTGATGATCTATACGTCAACAAACGTAGAGATCTTGACCGACAAATGACCAAGACAAGACTGTGAGCTCAATGATAACATTGTCATCCACGCCTGCGAATCTCCTGGTGATGACAGAATGCTTACAAATCTAAACAGAATTGTCATGTTTGGGTGTCATCATGGGGTTTTATGTGTACGGGGGTTTGGACTATGATACACTTACTGAGAGTCATACTGGGGTGAAACAACCAATAAGGCACACAAACGACAGTACTGTATTTAGATTAATGTATGAAACTTCTTAAAACAACACGAGACACTCGTACAGAACAGACTGTGTTTGTACCTGCGCTACACGCTCCAGTGTGTTTACATCAGACACGTCCACAGATGACTTCATGAAGATAACCATCTCAGATCAGATCTGAGGAACTACACATGACATCATTTCTGTTGTTCTGCCATCTATTAACAGATCCGATGAGAAAATCGTGGCATGAAGAGCCGACTGTTTGCCAGATTGTGTTCACCGCTGACAATCCAACACAGATCATAAAGAAGACACAGGCTTAAATACACGCTTCGATCAGATGTCAGATTCAAATGTCTCAACATAATGAAGCAACAATCTCCGCCTACTTATACATTCAAGGCCGCCAACAACAATATAACTATAAAGTCACAGTGCTGACAAACAACAATAAACACCTGACCTGACATAGTTCCTCATCCACAAGTATGCATTCGGAGGACAAATCATTCTGATAAGGGATCATATTCAGTATCTCATAAAAGAATTGAAGAAATGATCATAACTGAGTTGAGCGATTAAATGTACCATCTCCACGGGCTCAATCCCACAATCCTCTATTCCATCTCTCCTCATCTCATTCCCTGCCATCAAGAATTAAAGTCACATCTCCAGCGCTTCAGAGCCTCCTTCTTCCATGTTACGCTAAGAGGATTCATCTGTCTGTGAGCCAAACAGAACTGTGATTCAAAGTCTTCCAGACTGTTCTGAGATCAGTGTGTGTTTATTAACCCTTCGCCTCAAACAAACTCCACTGATGCACAATTCATATGCACACTTATGTTCTTTCCAGATTCAATCGTTTCTTATTTTCTTACAAATCATGACCAACTGGGGTTGAATAAGTTGAATATGAAGCACATTTTCAGTCTTATGAGGGGTGTGATAGGTCCCAGGGTGATTTCTTTCATTTGTTTTTGTCTCTTTGCTTTGGTTTGTTCTGCCAAAGGCATCATTCATTACACAAACAAGCCAAACTGTTCAGACGAAACTCAAGAGGAGACATTAAAGCAAAACCCGCATCCTGTACTCACGTCTCATCAAACAAACATTCAAACCCTCACCTCAGTGTTCTCGCTGGACAGACGGGGAAGGTTGGTGACGTCCCAGCCGATGCAGCTGGTGATGCCGGACTCACAGAGCGGCATGAGAGCGGAGCACTGGAGCACCTCGGTCAACAGCTTCAGCACCAGCGTTACCACCATGATCCTCTGTCACGCCCGCCAACCTCCACAAAACCCACCGCCAACGGGCTGCTGGGGCGAGAGGACTCCTCTGATACCACACCGCATGATCTCAGACATCAACCCATGCACCGCGTGAGGAACTTTAGGAGGGAGTTCTCCCCTCAAGTGAGAGATCTCAGAAAGATCACGGGCTCGTCTGTCTCCAGTCAGCACCCTCTTATCCACGCCGTTTTTAAAGCGGGTTTTACGAGCGACGTGGCAGAACTGCACGCGCAGAGAAACACACGCAGACGCCCGCAGCAGTCGCTTCACATTAACAGACGCAGAAACTCCGCTAGATCAGACTACTGACAGAGCGAGATAAAGAAAGACACAGAGAGAGAGAGAGAGAGAGAGAGAGAGAGAGAGAGAGAGGAGGCGAGGCTCCCTCTCCCTCTGCGCCTAGCTTAGGACTCTCTCTCTCTCTCTCTCCTCTAAGTAAGGACATTGTGAGTGAGCATGTGCCTTAAAATAACTATGGTTTAACTATAGTACAAGTGTAGTAATCATGTTCCTTGGCAGACAAATAATGTAGTAAAACTATTATTAAATATTATGGTTATTGTGGTAAGACAAAAGGTCAAATAAAGCAATGAGCCGTGTGAAGCAGTGTGTTACAGAGCATTTCATAACAGCTAAGGGTGTTGTGGCTTGACATGAAGCGGAGTCTTTAAACCCCCTCAGCTGTTATATAATGCTCTGTAACACACTGCTTCACACGGCTCATTGCTTTTATAAAACAGTTATTCCATATGCGTAGCAAGGTTTCATTTATTAAAGTAAATGAAGTGATATTTAGGCTATGTAATGCGGTCCGCCGTTATAAATCGGGGGATTTTACAACAGGCTAGAACTCGGCTCAGCCAATCAGAATCAAGGACCGTTTTATAATTGAGGTTTTACTACAGTTACTATAGTAAACCATCAATAATGTGTGTACTATTTATTCAGAACACATTGTTTTTTCAGACACAAATGCTTTATTATTAGCACACGACTGCAGTCCAGCAGCAACACAACAGACAACACTTCAGGCAGACTTGTGTTCAAACAATGTGACGTCGATGGTTAGCGTGTGTCATGTGTATATTTTTCACAGTATGTGTCATGCTTTCCTGTAGCTCAGTGGTTAGAGCGTGGTGCTGGCAACGCCAATGTCATGGGTTCCATCAGGGGATTGCACATACTTAGAAACAAATGTATAGGATAATGCAATGTAAGTCGCTTTGGATAAAAGCGTCTGCCAAATGTATATATGTAAATAACAGCTGAGTGTCTGTATATCGGTCAGCAGCTAATTCATTTAATAACACATGAGATCCCTTTTGGTTCTCTAGAACAGCAGTGAGATTAAACTAAGAACATACAGAGACGATTGAAATTGAAATAGTCTGAAATCTTTGAAATAAAAGTCAAAGGAGAAATGTGGAGATTCAAGCGGCATAGTGGTGAGGTTGTGAATTGCAACCAACGGCTCACTGCAGCTCTCCTCCTCTCTTTCCTAGCACTTTTAGATAGTAGATATTCGTTCTGTAGAGCAGTGTGTCTGTTTAGGGCTACTGTAGAACAACATGATGAATTCAATGCAAAGGGAGCCGTGATGTATGTACATACCATTAGTCTGTATACACCTCTGAACACACAGTTATGTGTATTATATTGCATTTCTGTCAGTAGATCCTCCAAAACAATGACAAACAGATCTCAAAATCAGCTCAAATATTTCTCTTCTATAGAATCAATGTCAGCTATCTTAATCACATTCATTTCACATCTCTCTGTATGTCAGTAGTTGTTAATAAAACAAAAAAGAGAACTTCTTGTCTCCTGAGATATAAAAGATCAACCGCTGAGCAATAACATTTTATCCAGAGAGATCACGATTATATATTTGTGTGTTTAGCTCAGGGGAACCCTCACACTGGACCAGTGAGGAATCTCTGTGACAGCTGCCTGTGCGTGTGTGTGAGACACAACAGTTTGTGTGTTCTCTGGACCTGCTTTATCTCACTGACCCACAGGATCTAAACACACACACGTACGCGCACACACAAACACAGATTCATGTTCATCTCCAGCATTAAACTGATGATGGCAGACACTGACATGTTAATGAACACATCTGCATATGTAAATAAAGAGCACAACACCACACCGACACTGATTCAGCCACGCCCACAGGTCTCCATACCTAAAGATGATTGGTCATTCATTACGTCGTCGCAGTTACAAGCTTTTTCCTGAGAAAAGTTTATACTTAAATAAACATTTACACATTTAACATAACTGAGAGTGTCCTGATGTATAAAAGAGCAAAAACATTTTCCTCTGGGAGGGGTCACCCGTCTCGCTCTCTCAGCTGGCGTGTTGTGTTTGTCCCTGCAGACTCCAGGCTGATTTGGGTTCTGTAATAGACCCCCTGAGGCTCTCAGCACACATACGCATGCTCACACACAAACACACACATGGGACTGACTCACAGCTGTGTGTGTGTGACACTGCTAGAGGTCCAACAATAACACATTCCTCGTTTTAAAGTTTACATTAAACTCGTACAGCACTGTTTCTTCTGGTCCCCAAGGATTCCTCCAATCATGCTGTAATGTTACCTTTAACAGAGATCAGACGTACACCTGCTGGATGATGAAACGGCTCCATTAAAGGAGAGACTGGAGGGGATAAGTCCTTTGGTCAGTTTGCAATCCCCTAGCAACCATCCGCAACACCCTGGCAACCCAGCACGCTCACAATTATACTCCCAATAATATAATTGCTCATATTGTATGATACAGAATGTGTGTGTGAGCTTTACCAGACTGTTACTTCTCAACAGATTTGAGCTATAAGAGCGTTACAGCATCACGGTCTCTGAGAGGCGGTTGCCTGGATACAGTCGAGTGAGAGTAACCTGACTTTTCTATTTTAAACTCTCACACTGAGCAGGTAAATTACCACTAAATCTCTTTCACATCTCCAATGTTTCACTACAACACCAATAAGATTTAAGATACACAGTATGTCCAATTATAAATGTATACACGCGTATGTATATTTTCATTCATTTGAAAAATAAATAAATCATCGCTCTCTGTAAAAGTGTGATGCAGTAGACGTTTAATAGTTCCACAAGCGCTCGTGTTTCATCTGGATGATAAAACAGCTGGTAAATTTCATCACTGAGCTGCCGGAGACGATCTGATAAAATAACACAGTTTTTGTAACTGTGTTCTCTGTAATGTTCGAGTGATGAATCACAGGCTGTTGTTAGACGGATGAAGAAATGAGAAACCCTGAAGCTCTTCGTGAACTTCTCTCAGGCCGATCTGATGTACCGACTGCAGGTAGCTCATCACAGCACTCAGACACAGGTTGGTTTGGCTGAATCTGTATGTGACTGTATGTCTTCAGACATCAGATGTGTTGTGTTACACACCTGATAAACATGAATATAAATCCATAGATGTCACGAATCGAACTTCAAACAACCCGTATCACACTTGAGATGAAATTCATTTGGTTCATTGCCTGATGAAGTTTGCAGTAACACACAGTTTCTCAAGGTTGATCTGTTTGCCTACAACAGCAAAATGTTGCAGAAACGATCAAATAAAGCAAAAATAGCATTCAATAACACTAACAGGTCAACGTGGAACTGAAATAATGACATACAGCTGCGGTGCATCCGCGCACGTGTGTGTGTGTGGTGTGTGTGTGTGTCGGAAGAGAAAACACAATCCTTCAGGCCTTTCAGCTGAAAACTAAACATAAATGTGGTGCTTATGAAACAGGAGTGCGAGAGAGACGGTGCTTCTTTCTTCTGGTGTTTCTGGAAAGAGTTTCAGGAGGTTGTGTAAGTCTACAGTAAACCCCACTCAACACTTCAGTATAGACGGTTTCATCTTAACAACATTAACAAACGTCACATGCGCATGCGCACTTTTGTGACCACAGCTGAACTTCCGGTACACATTCACAAACAATAGAGCGCCTGTAGATTACAGTCAAAAGAAACCGAGAAGAAGCGTTACTTGGCTAAACTTGTCTGTCCAATATTTTGAATTAAGACTGCGATACCCAACTCAACCGCTAGATGTCAGTGTACCATACGCTTTCTTTAAATGCGACCGAACTACAGGACCCTTTTAATATATTGCTTATTTAATAAATGAACATACAACAAAATTCAACAATTCATTTATTTAATACATTTATTATACAATAAAATAATAAAATAATAAAATAAAATTTAACATAAATAAAATATAAATAGTTATGTTATTCGACACTAGCCAAACACGAACCGGAAGTTAACTGGGGGTCAGGCGCGCACGTGTCCGATGAAACGGACTATAGATGATCCTCACATGAACATGTCATAGGAACTCCAACAGGTTTCTGATTGTACACTTAATGTTTATAGACATTATTAAGTCATGGATGAAATATAAAACGTGTGCAATATTAACAGTTTCCCTGCCTTTGACTAAAAAAACTTCTGTCTGTAAAATATGATTGAAACCATTTAAGGGCTTTTTAATAGAGCCCCTAAGGGCTATGCCCTTAGTGCCAACACACTGTTCAAGTCTAGATAAAATAATAGAGTGGTTGACCGTATCAAAGGCCGCAGTCAAATCCAAAAGGACTAAAACAGCAGAATAACCAGAGTCCCCAGTTAAAAAAAGATCATTAGAAACTCTTAAAAAAGCAATTTCTGTACTGTGACGGGGGTTAAAGCGGAAATGAACCACTCGATCAAATGTACATTATTCAGTAAACGTATTTTCACGTAAATAAAAAAAACATATAAAAGATTCGATACATGTAACCATTTAAGAAAAGACGTGATGTTTTGTTATGGCTTTTGGAACAAGAGTTGCAGTGCCACGGCATGTGACATCACCGGGTTGGTTCGCGACATTGCAATATTATCCAATTGCAGTACCCTACATTGAGCGGTGAAGGAAAACAAGTGTAGTTGGACGCTTGAACATTTTGAGTTTACTCGCTTCATTCGCGTTTGGTCTGAACACTCAATCAGAGGGATAATATTGGGGTGGGAGGGAACTATCCTTATATAAAGTCATAAGTTGTAAAGATGTGGTTTCTTAACTTGTATTTTGATAGTTTAGCAATTTGGCAACATGTTGTTCCAGATAAAACACTGAGCTTGAGTTCATTCTATGTAAGCACCATTTTTTATCTTTATGCTAAAAAAATAAACACGTTTGCTTCAACTTTACTTTAAATACTTAAGTAAAAGTCTTGAAAGTAACAGATAAATATTATACTTAAGTATCAAAAGTACTTTTTAGATTAAATCTACTCAAGTCATATTCTATAAGGTTACTTTTAGATGTTCTCCAGAAGCTCATTTCTCTCCAGACGTGCTGAGCTCTCACACAGAAGTTTCTCTCTCAGGATGAGTGTCTGTTAAACGCTCGTCTCCTGTTGACAGCTACAGGTGAGCGGAACGCTTTGAATCATGGGAACACTTCCATTTGGCCACTGGTGTCTAAAGAGGCCGGCACAGTGTGATGGATGACCCCGCCCCTCCTCTGATGATTTGTCTCTGTAATTGATGGGCCGGACGTCAGGGCCACCGGCAGCCAATCAGACTTCTGTCACTGATGGGGACGAACCGCTCGAGTGCACGCCGAACGATGACAGACATCATTCAGATGAAGAACGGTGAATCAGCAGAGAATAACTGATCTGTGTGTTCATCAGTTCTTTATGAACAATCATTTTCATTGAGTAGGGGTGCCACTCAACCTCACGATTTCGTATGATAGTAGTACGATTAATGTAAAAAATGAAACTGAAAATGATTATAAAAATGAAAATGATATCCAAAAAAAAAAAACTTGTATGAACAACGTATAGAATTAATGGTTAATTGAATCATCTGTATGTAAATTAATAAAACAATGATATGTACGGTATGAAAAACAAAACTGAAACAAGAATGATAAATCATCTAAAAACGACTACGCTCACACACCGACGGTGGATGACAGATGACAGCATCATCTCCCACAATGCACTGCTGCTCACTGGTACGTGAATCAACTTCATCTCTAACGGAGATCTGTCATTTACCTCCATACATCATATCTGTGCTCACCGCCCTGTGCTCCGAGTGTCAACTAATAGACTTCCATCAAAACCGTTTAAGATAGAGCAAAAAAACCCATTTATAACACATCCGAGCACACGGGTTTAGATTTCTTCTATTGAAATGTTCTTTTCCTAGTATATGTCTCATTGGTTTATAACACACAGAACATGTGCTTCTGTTTCCTGACAGATGGGGGCAGCATTTCATCCAATACGGCACACACTACATTATAAAGATTACATTAAAATACATAAAGATATATACAACAAATTCATATTTCTCCATTAGTTATATTTGGCTCAAAACAGAAATGTGTGCGAACAGAAGTAAAAGTGCAATAATTGTCCCTAAAAAAGTATTCTCGCCTTCTTGTTTTTGCATGCGTGATGTAAGTGACTCAAGATGAAGATCTCAAACTACACTCAGATTCCTTCAGCTTTGGAAGTATTTCTATTGAGCGGCTATCTGCTCTATGAGACAGAAACTCCGTTTATTAGTCCCACAGAGAGACTGAAGCATCGCCGCAGGACGGATACAGACACCAAACTTTACAGAGAAATGAACTACATTAAAGAGAAACTTCTGAAACAGAAAAGTGACAGCTGGTTCCTCACATCCACACATCACATCACATGATGTGTTCCGGCAAAGGTACATTTACACGCTTTGTCAGATGCTGATACAACACTATTTGCTTGACTCGTTCTGTATGTGTACACGTAACGTTAAGGATGTAGGAAAAAGTGATAGATCTCATCTGTACTCCGGCCGTCTTTATCTCGCTCTATTCATCCACTCACAGGAGGTCTCGTGGTGGTCCCGACACGTTAGCGAGACCTTGGGCGACTACAGACGTGATTAGCAGGTGAGACACATTGATTTACTTTTCTTGTCGATGAACGCTGCATTCAAGGGCATTGTGTGGAAATGTGACGGATGAAAGAGGTTTGCTCTCTCCCCCTCCTCACCTTCTCCAGTCAGTTATACTTGTTTGCGAGGCCAAACTTCTCAACAAAATATTCCTGCAGGTGAAGGGCTTCTCACATTAAAGGCGATTTGTTTTGAAGATGATCATTCATCCGTCTTGTGAATATGAGCAGTTATGGTCCGCTCTGAGTCTAAATTGAGCGGTGGATGACATCACGTTCCATGAAACAACAATAGGAGACAACCAACAGAAGACAAATACATCACAGCATCAGTATGGTCATAACACATGAAGATCAAGTGCAATTTCCTCCTGTCCTGTCCTCAGTTATAATAACAAATATGTAACGTGACATAGACACGTAAGAAACAGACACGTAATATGATTTGGACTGCTGTGAGATCTAGAAAACTTATGAATGAAATCAACAGAGTTCCGGAGGCCAGAAGATCTAAGGACAGCATCTTCACACAGTGAGAACCGCTTCAAACAGAAATAAAACATGTGCAGTGATACTGCCTCTCAAAGAGCGCCATATGAAAGAGATTTATGTCACTAACACACAAGGAATTCAGACAAGTACATGTACATGTGTTAATAGAAAACAACAGCCATGTGACAGCATTGTTCTCTACACACTTACTGTACGAGTTATGGTTTCTAAGAAACACCACAGCTGAGATCTCTCTAACACATCATTATTTCTGCTAGACATCAGTGAGACTCAATGGAGCGCAAATGAAAACCTGAGAACAAATGTCACAAATGTCATGAGAGTTTGAGATGAGATGTCAACAGTGTGTCAAACTGAGCTCAGATTTGTCTCGTCTGCAATCAAAAGTCAACATGATTGAAGATGACATCAACTCAAACATTTCTCATCAAATCCAGATGATTTCACCTCTACAATCTACATTCATTTACACCTCTATACTTTCAAAAATGATTTGATTCTCGAAAGCAACATCACGAGAAACATCCAAAACCAAACTGATACTTAAAACTCCATCAAATATCCTAAACTACAAAAGAGCAACATCTGAGCAATAACATAAGGTTCCGCCAGCACGTGTCACCCGTTCTAAAAACTCAAACTCACCTCCTGGGCGACTATGCTGGATATCCGCACGGCCCGTCTCATGCGGGCGTTCCTGCTCCCCGGAGCCCCCTCTTGAGGGATGCTGTCGCGCCCGCTGAACGACATCTCGCTCATCATCTGTTCGCTTCCCCCCGACCAGCGGGCATCGTGCCGCCCGTCCCGGGCCAGCCCATCCGCCCCGCGCGCCAGCACGGCCACGACCCCCGTGTTGTCCGACCCGACCCGAGCCCTGTCGCCGCCGCCGGCGTCCCGGCCGTCCGCTCTCTGCGCGTCCCTGAGCTGGAGCAGGCGCAGCCGGGCGTCGGGGAGCAGCTGCGCGGCTGCTGTGTTTCCCTGGAGCGCAGCCACTGCTGGAGTCGAACTGCGCCGGCTCGTCTCGCTGACTCTCCAAAGTCTCGCCGCTCGCTCGCTGAAGTTCCCTCCCCTTCTGCTTCACGCTCTGCCTCTCTCTTTATTTAGAAGAGAAGTTGTAAACGCGGGCTTGGCTTGTCGTCTTCTCATGTGGGATGTGTGAGAGAGCGTCTGACACTTGGATGTTTGCTCTCGTCTCTAACTGGATGTGCAGAGTTCCACAGGCTGTCCTGATCTCCTCTCACCTTCCCTCTCTCTCTCGCTCAGCATCCCTCGCTCCTGCTCCCCATGTTTCCCCTCCCCTCGGTCCATCCTCTACACTTGATCAGATCTAATTGGTTCTGGCTGTCTGATCCCCCCCCAACAGCGGTACGACACCATCAATTCACACGGCTCGTGCTAGAAACCCCAGCGCATGTGTTCATTTACCTGATTATGCAAAAACTGTGCGTGCACTTCTGACGGAGGCTGTTTCTCTACGCTTAATGAGGTTTTAATGCGACCCGGGACGCTTGTGTTTAATTTTGTGTCCTGCTTTATCTAAAAGCCGCCCTCGAATGAACCGAGTCCATTTGTTTCGAGGATTTTGTGTAATGTTAGATCTCACGGACCGTATAGACGGCTTGCCGGAGGCCTTGCACATATGTCAACAGAATGAGAACCCATTTGGATTGTTTCTACACAGAAATGCGCCCGTCTGCTGCAGTCTGAAGCCCAGGAGCTGAAGGAAAACATTGTTTAATATAATATATTGAACACAGCCAGAAGAGCCGTGTGGACGACCTGACGCTATAAAACAACACCTCAACGTGTCAGAAACATCTTACATTAAATATAGTCAAAGATGAGAGAAATTGAATAATGACAATAGTAAGTATTCATTGTAAAAATAAACAATTGCAACATTTTTATTATTAAATCATTGTAAAAATGCTAACCGTGAAGCATCTTCAGTCGTGAGCTCAGCGCGGTTGAAAAACTGAGAAGTTGTTTCTGAGAAATGTCTTTTTTTGAGATTGATTTCAGCAGACATGATACAATAGCAAACACAACACACACAAAAACATTAGTCAGCAGAAAGTCTTCCAGGCTTTAAACGCAACATTAGCATTCAGACGATTGTGCAAAAACAGTCAAGAGGGAGAAAAACACTTCTGCAGACTTTCATACAGAAAACAGAACACACTTTTTAACCATGACTTGTATTAGCTTTTACATCCATACGCACACACACACATATGCACACATACACGCATGTCGCAAACACAAGCACACACACACACATCTCTAATTCACCTGAGACCATAATACAGAAACAACGTGCAAAAAACATGTCTCTCTTCTTTCACCCTAAAGATCTCAATCTGAAGTGTGCGTTGTTATTGAGGTGAGAGAGACCCTTCTGACACCTGTCATGATCTCATTTAAAGGGCCACTGTCCCAGAAAATGCACTTTTAAATGTTTATCTACCAGTAATTATACAAATCCATCCATTTTTTTGTAATCTTTTTTGACACAAAACAAGCTGTTGGCGATTCCCTTACAATCTGATGTCACATTGTTTACACCTGCCCATGACCGCTCACAGACTCCGCCTTATGAGCGCGTGGTTCCACTTACCGCCAGAAGCCTTCAGCCATTTTCAGGCGAGAGCAAATGTAGCCACTAGCCAGCGATAAAAAACAACAAATGTCTAAGAAACAACAAATGTGTGCTGTTGTTGGATGTTAAATGGAACATAAAAGGAGGCCAGGAGGAGACCTTTTTCTGACGAGTCTGGGTTCATCCCGCTGCGATGTCGCGGGCCGGAGTTATGAACGATCGAAAGTCCCGGGAGGGACGATGACGATTTAGCATTCGGGAAGAATTTACTTTTTTTGGATCGACAAACCAACATTCACCGGTCCGGAAAGACTAAGAGAAACGAGTCAGGACTCGTAGGAAAGGTCTCCGCTGGGGCATTCAAACGACCCTGACTCGACTCGATGCGACCCCGAGTTCGGGAGCAAGAGTAGCTGGAAAGGTTAAAAAATCTAACACCCTCCTGGGACCCGGTGGCCCATCAATATATCATGGGTTTCGCAAAAAAAAAATATTCTCAAGAGCATACGGGGAGGGAAGCAGAAGCTCATTTGCATTTAAAGAGACACACACAAAAACGGCACGTTTTCCATTGCAGCCTCAAATGGTCATGTTCAACATCTTGTAATGAAAGATATGTGGTGTATTTTGAGCTGGAACTTTGCAGAGACATTCTGGGGATGCCACTGACTATTTTAACATTGCAGAAAACACCTGGATTAGCGGCCCTTTAAAGGGATCCTCCGCTCAAAAATGAAAATTCTGTCATAAATGACTCACCCTAAAGTTGTTTGTCAAACAGGACGTGTATCTTCAGAACACAAATTACGATAGTTCTGTCAGGTTCACTACCGTCAAAAGTGATTGACAATTACATACAGTGTAGATTGGTGGTATGGTTCTGTTCTGGGCAAAACTCCCTTCCCATTTGTGCAGCCAGCATGAAGAAGAGCAGGGAGTGCAGCGATACTCCCCCCCCCCTTTGGGTTAACAAAACAGAACAAGCAGATGTCATCAGTTCTTAACATAATTAATATGTAGTTGAGACTTATGAAAAGGAATAACAGAAGTCGAGTCCCGATTGTAAATGTGAGGTGGAGCTGGGGATGGAGGAGGGTAATTTTCTCCTGAGCAATGCGATAAGATGCTAATAGCTGAATGAATTTTAAAAGAAAGCTGTGATTGCGTCATATTTCTATAGGTAGAGGAGGATCAGCTGATGCGAGCTTGACTCACGTGACGCGCCAGAACTAACGCTATAGGCTTGATTTTTGTTGTAGTCCCTTTCTGACTGCTCCATAAACTGCAATGTAACCAAACTTCAAAGCGCTGAAAGTGAGTAAAGACATCGTTGAAATAGTCCTTGTCACTCCAGTGGTTCAGCATTATTTATTTAATGTGACGAGGACAGTCACGTTTTGTGTGCAAACAAACAAAAATACCGAATAAAAATACTTTGGTGTTAGTTTTCAACATGCGTTCACGAGAGCATGGTTGTGACTAGAAGGATACAGCTACCTCCACTGGGCATGCGCACGTCAATATCGCATCATTTTTTTCACGCTGACACCAGTTCATTACAGTGGTGCAACGGATCACAAAACTCACGATATTACAGATTTTGTGTCAACTCGAGAGCACCGTGATGCGATGACACTGCGAGACGCATACTCGTCAGCACCACAGGCATGCGTCGTGCAGTGTTGACCTCAGATGCACTCGTGAACACACACTGAAAACTGGTTGTGGCTAGAAGGGATACAGCTACGGCTGGAAGTGATCCAAAATCTCCCCATAAAATTACAAGAAATTGCATTATCTGACACCTTCACCTACCTCAACCCTAAACCTAACCTTACAATAACACACAAATAGTAATGAACTGTTGTCAGCGTGAAAAAAATGATGCGGTATCGAAGTGCGCACGCCAGTGAAGTAGCTGTATCCCTTCTAGTCACAACCATGAAAACTAACACCGAAGTCAGGAAATTGTCGAATACAGGCGGTATTTTTGTTTGTAATTTTGGACCTCTTCAAAGCTATCTTTATTAGTGTTCTGGAGATAAACGGAGGTCCTAGGGAGAGAGAGAGAGAGAGAACACCATAGATATTCTAAATGTCAATTGCTTTTATAGTTCACAGGCGGCAGTACACTGACTTCTTCAGATTATTGTGATGTTCCCTGCTGTTCATAAAGACAAAGTGAGCTTGTGTTCATCTATCAGACCCAAAGCAAACACTGAGGTGAGATTCATTCATGAGCAAGATTATGAAGCCAACAAGGTTAAACAGGATGAACAGATGTATTCTCTTCTTATAATTTCAGGTTAATGCAGACAGTGTCATTCTTGACAGTAGAAATGTGTTCAAACTGGATCTACTCATAAAGCTGCCCAAAAATGTTTTGGAAATTATCAGGGAATGTTTCAGATTTAAGGCAATTAGTCTTACAATTTTCCAGATGTTTCATTTTCATCTTTGGTGGTCGTGAGAGATCTAACGTGTGTTAAGATTATTAGACCTCACAAATTCTTTCACTCTTTCTAATGTGTAAATATATGAAGAACATCCTCCTAATGGTTGTGATGTTTACGTGGGCAACAGATGAAAGACTTGCTTATTCATGACATTATGACAAAAATGGTCAAAATGCACACGGCCAGACAGTTTGACCAGCTCAATACTCCACCATATACGGCAAAATGACACGCGCTCGTCTTACGGTCCAGTTCAGTGTATTTCTGGAACAGAGAGCGTTTACGGCTACTTGCTGATTTGATCTGTTTTTTCTTGTTTTTTTGGCCTCTGCTGTATATCAAGCACTTGTAACTGGCTCCAAACATTCTCACAATTAATCTTTAACCTGTTAAGAAATTGATATGCTAAATGGACAGAACTAGTCTACTGGAAGAGATAGAAATAGCCAAGCCTTATCAAACTAACAAGAAAATGATGGGTCATGTTGCCTATAGTAAAACTCACAAATAACTGAAACATAATCAATATGAGGTTCACACAGACTGCAAAAACACAACGAGACCAAAAAAACTCATGCACACTTCGACAAGTATGAGATAAAATGCACAGCTTTACTGAAAGATTAAAGAAGCAATAGCAAACATTCATTTTTCAAATGGATGTTCTCAACTCGTGGTCAAGCGGGACCATCACTTCCGGTGTAGCTGTTATATTATTATAAACGTATAGAGGGATGCTTTACCTCACTAGAGTTCAAAGATTCTATTTTCCTAGACAACAGAATCACCCATGACAGGCCTGTACTGTACTGAAACTATTTCTCCAGAACACATCATAATGTTTAAGAACCCAGAGAGAAAAACAGGTTCACGTCATGCGAGTTAAAAACCGGCGGCGTTCATGTTAAAACTGCAATTCTTCACATCTTCTCTGTTTAAAACAGAGGTGAACACAACAGAAGATATTTTGAGAAATGTCTCAGTGGTTTTGTGTTCATATAATGGAAGTCAATGGAGTTCAGTGTTGATTGATTATCCACGTTTCTCAAAATATCTTCTGTTGTGTTCTGAAGAAGAAAGAAACTCATACACGTTTGATATGACATGAAGGGAATAAATCATAAAATAATTTGCATTTTTGGGTGAACAGTCCCTTTAAGATCAAATCTACAGTCGTGGCCAAAAGTAAGAGTAAAGTACAGTGAGTGGATATTCTGAAGCCCAGGAATTGTGATCATCTCAGAGCACTCAAATGACTCTTGGCATTTTAATTCTACTTCAGTTAAAGATCAAATAGACTTGAGAACCCCAAGCGGGACCTCGAGGATAAAAGCTCAGACTGAGATCCGTTCCATCGCACATGTTTGGACATCACCAGCAGAGGAACAGTCACCTTCATTCCCAGAATGCTTTGCAGGAAAACAAACGACACCATTACTCCAAATAGAGAAGCTCTGTGTCCCACTTACAGCCGGATTGCTGCGCTCGGCATCTCTACACAACCGCACACTTCTCATGTATCTTAACACACGCACAACCTCAATGCGCTGACACCGATGTTCTAACAACCAGGTGCTTTCCCTTTGGGTGTATGACATGAATCAAGATTCAGTCTACTCAACCCGCCACACGATCTGGAACATACGCTGTTTTCAGGATGTTTGGCATTTATTTTGACATTATTTAAATTCATATGGAGACTATGGCTTTAAATCTTACTTTTAATGAAATATACACATTTTTACTTTAGACTGGCAGACGACCAATATAATACTGCCTTATCTTACAGGAATTCCTAAGTTTTTTACAAGGTTGCTTATTCATATGACCTTGTAGGTTGTAATAGTACAAAACATCAATTATAAACAAAAGTCTCACACATAAATCTAACCATGTAAATATTATAATCATGATGCATTCAATATAGAAATGGTCTGGATGACATAAACATCACATTTGTGACATTTCCACGTTTTTTTCACCATTAACAAACTTTATAAATTCTCCATAATGCCAAATCTGCTCCTTAAATCCCAATAAAGTTCAAAATGACGCTCTTTTGTGTAATGTCGGAAATACATTGCTGTGTCTTTCCTCCGGATTAACTATCAGTTTAAAAATGACTTCAAAAGCATGAAGAGATATAAAATCACAGGCATTTCAGTGAGAATCCTTCATGTGTGTGAAGACAGATCAATTTAGCTGAATAACAATAATAATCACACATACATCCATCATAAAGACCTCACACATCCGAGATGAGGACCAGAGCGGCTGAAGGTGAGAGAAGGACACTGCTGCTCTTCTTTATGCTGTCAGAAGCACAAAATGAGCTTCGGTGATGAGACGCTGGTTGGTGACGGATGGCATGAGCAAAGCGAGACCGTCATCAAACGGACAGAAAGGTCAATGTTGACCGTTTAACACGACGTGACTGCGGTCAACACGAAACGCAGCTCACAGATTATTTCATTGCTCTGATGTGACTTTTGGAGTGAAACTGGATAAAAATCTTGCGTTTTAATAAAAGATTGCAAAAACAGGGTGAAAGTGTGATGACTCAACACGTGTTTATTAACAACGCCGCTCGTCCCTCAGGACGCTGCAGTAAATGCGGTTAGCGTCGCCATGGCGTCATACATCACGTGTCCCGTCACACGCTTTCTGCTTAATGATGGAACCCCAAATTCATCACACAGCTCAAATGAACCCACTTACTTTAAGACCCGCGTCTCCAGGGACAGAGCTAAAAACATATCCTCACAGGGCCAGCAATCACACTATACAGCCGAGACGTCACACGACACGCAATTCAATTATTTTTAAGGCAGATTTAAATGTAAAGCTACAGGGCAGGTTTGTTCTCGCTCTTGTCTGTAGTGAAAAATGCTTAACAAACAGTTTCATGACCTGAACTAGATATTTCTATTCTAAAGCACAGTGAGGAGGATGGGCTCAGACACACACAAGCAGTTTTGCTTGTGATTCAAGCTGAAATCTTCTTTACAACTCATAATTTAAAGAACCATTTAACACAACTGGACATCATATCAATGCATTCGAAGGCTTTGCTTTAAAGGAACATCATGATGCCAACAGAGAAAATCACACTATCAGACACGCTTCCTAATGTTTGAGTAATTCATGTAATAAACCCTGCAGCAAACAAACAGACGTGACGGGTGCAAATTTACAAGGACAGCAAAATAAAGCAAGTGCCAGTTCCAATGAGCCGTCTGTAAGATATCAGTGACATCATTTCCGTGCAGACGCTAAAGCGGCTCAGATCTCTCACCAGCAGTCGTGTGGAGCTCCATCAATAATACAGCGCTTATCTTCAGGTCAGCTCAGCTAATAGAGGTCCACCGGGCTAATAAAAGCTTTGAACTGTGATTTAAAACTGAGCAAAACTGGAGAAAAAAGGCAGAACAAATCCCAGCTGCTCTCACATTAAATTCATCACAGTGAATTGCAACACAAATAACTCAATTACATTTAACAGAGCAAATGTGACTCATGACTCTGTGATCTTAAATACCAGTAAAATCTATTTAATTTCTCCGTTATTTCTGTTAGACATCAATGAGATTAAATGAAGAGCAAAACAATTATTTCTCCTGAGAAAGAGTCTACAATGTGTAGAAGTCTGCAATCAAAAGTCAATAATATTGAAGATCTCACTATAAACTCAAACATTTCTCATCAAATTTACTCAAATCCAGATTTTTTACCTCTACAATCTGCATTCATTTACACCTCCAGAATCTTCATGTGTTTCAACAATCACACTTCATTTGATTCTCTTTTTATTTCTATATTTGATACTTAAATGAAACACAAGTGAGAACTTCCTCAAGTCTCCTGAGATACAACATCTAACATCCATAGTGATTTAATTTGCACATCTGTGGAATGGTGTATCTGAATCCTACACCGGCGAGACCTGTAGATGTTCTCACAGACATCATGAGCGATGACGCTGAAAACAGGCCAACGCTCACATCATGATTTATGACACCAACTACAAACGCTGTATGTGCATAAGCAAAAATAATAGCATCTTGTTCCTGCAATTGCACCTACAGGCCAACCGCACATACATGAAGGCAAAAATAGTCCATGTGAAACAAGGCAATGATTCCTGGTGTATATCATCCTACACTGACCCACTAATACACTGCTGTTATATGGAGCACATTACACACACTCTGAACGTGGAACAAAGACAACATGTACGGCGGTGAGTCTATATGAGAATATAAATACAGCCGCTGTCAGACTGATGTGTCTCATGTAGGCGGGCCGGTGATGGTTAAGTGTCTGGAGCTTTTGTTCGGCGAGAGATTGGACTATTGTGTGTGTGAACTCCCACTGAGTCGACTGAGATCTGAACAGAAGATCTAAATAAGACACAAAGCACAGACCTCCAGACCCGCAGAAGACCTCATCAGACATTCATTTCTCAAATGCTTTATTAATGAAACATTCAACAAAGACAAATAACTGTTTTTACACAGAGTTTTTAAAGGTTCATTTAATGATGTGCTTAGCAACAGACATGAGAAGAGCCTTCAGACCGCCAGCGACTGTGTCACCGTGTGTCGCTAGTCTCTCGCTACGAGGTGGTTAGAAGGCGTTCCTAGCTTTACTTGGTCTAGTTCATTTATAAACAAACCCCGGCAGTAACAGACGAGAGACGGATGACGTGAGCTCAGCTGCTTTCCTCCCATTGGTGGTCGCTCCCAAAAGTCATCCGACAATTGCATACATTTAGCAAATCTCAACTTTGTCGCATCCCTAGAGACATTTGTAAGTCGCTTACAAATGAGGTAAACAATGGAAGCAATTGGAACAACATAAGAACAACAAAAAGCATACCTGCAATAAAACTGGTCTCACAAAGCCTGCCACAGTATACAGAGCTACGTTTTCTTTATATTATTTTAATGGTTAACGATATACCTGGAGTTCAAATTGATCATGTCTCTGGTTACTTAATATCTCCATATTTATACTTTGAAATGAATCGTTGTCATAAGGAATTGTGAAATATCTATTATTTGTGCCTGTTGTTCAGGAGAATCCACTAGATGGCACCATGTTCAGTGATATGTTAGGGATATGCAGGACAGGCAACAGAATAAAATAAGCACAGTTAAAGGGAGCTTCTCGATATGCGATATACATTTCCTCGCTCCTCCGTCCTCCATCCTATGAGCCGGAAACCGATCGAGCTCAGCCATCTTTGAGGACGTCTCAATTCTCTCATTGCACTGGGAGGAGGCGAGGATCGAGGAGGCTCTCTGGGGAGTCATGAGCGAGGATACACGTGCGTTTCCTTTGCGGAAGTTTTATATCCACTAAACCTGACGCGCGTATTATTCTCCTCCCCTGCACATCGTCACATCTTCAGATCATATTCAAACATGCATAAATGTGATAATTACGCTTTTTTTGTAAATGTATACCCCTTTTTCATACAGTATAGTTAATATTCATTAGGTTAATATAGTTAATATTTATGTATAACATATATTTGATGAACCTTATATACATTTCTGACCACTTTTAAGCATGATTTTAACTTATTTTATTGTAGTGGGGATTATGAAATCTGCCAAAAGTATGTATTAACTTTATTTTTATATTTTCAATGTGCAATGTGTACAGTCATCATTAATTGACGTCGCTTTGAAGTGAGGCTAATGGGAGCGAGGATATGCCATCTCACTTCTTTTAATTCCTCCTCCCTCGCTTCTTTGCCTTGTTCCCTTCCCTCGCATCCTGAAGGAGTGGAGCTAAGACGCGAGGAAAGGATACGAGGATGCACAAATAAGAATTGAGAAGCACCCAAAGTATTAGTCGAGAATAAAACACGAGACATGTGTCCCAATTCGGGGGCTGCAATCTTCTGAGACCACATCCACACTAGTGGACCACATATTTTTCTCTCCATTTTGGCCTTCCGTCCACATTAAAACGGCGTTTTTATCAACGAAGACGGAGCTTTTTAAAACCGCTCTCGAAAGTGGATACATTTAAAAACGCCCTTTACATGTTGCAGTGTGGATAGTGAAAACGGAGGGTTTAAGAAAACATGACGTAATTGTAGTCACGAGATGCAGTCATGTGATCCTTTTAGACAAGATGGTGGACGATGCTGTACAGCATTTGATTAGTTTACTCTCGGTTTTAACAGCGTTGTTAAAGATTAATATTAGTTTGTACGTTCTACGGATTTCCTTTCTTCAGAGGACACGGAATGGTTACTCGCAATTGTTGTTTGACGGTGGAACTCGTGGATGAAAAAATAAGCACTAGGCGGAAAGGACGTACATTTGAAGCGTCCTACGTTTTGCACATGCGCAGTACAGGGACGTTAGCATTTTCACATGTTTCAGTGTGGATGAGAAACCTTTCAAAATAATTGAAAACGTTAGCGTTTTTAGACGAAAATGCTGTTTTTAAATTGATCCGGATTAGTGTAGACGTAGTCTAAGGTCGCAGACTTAAAAACGAGGACTTGTTCTTCAAAGCACGCAGCCTCAAAAGAGAACGGAACTGAAATGAGACGGGCTAGCCTCGCGGAGGATTGCTTCATTGCGTCACCTGCTGCCCATTTTGCGTGGTGACAGCAGCAGGACACACCAGAGACGTGTCTGACTTTTTAAACAAATACGGAGCGAGAAAAAAGATTATTTTGGAGAATATGACACGTTTATGTAGATTAAACAGCCCAACAGTATATTAAATGAACCAACCTTATAAAACAGAATAATGCACCAATAATGATAATTAACAACATCATGTATAATATTAAAACACTGAAATGGACCGTCTTTGTAAATTACATACTTTTATTTTACTAAAGTATTCCTTCAAAGAACGCAGCCCCCCTAAATGACATACTATACACAACTTAAACTATGCACTCAACCATGTAGTGTATGAATTTTAGAAGGGTAGTTTCATCCCAAATGACGTCAATCGCACGGCACAATGCGTGTGAGAAAAAATAAATGTATACATGATTGTACATTTATTGTAGTTTTCATGTATTTTGCCCAGTATGACTTTAGTCATCATCAGATTGAAGCGTTATCACTCTGCAGGAGAGTTGTGAGTGTGCGAACGCTGACGCTTCTTGCGACGCAATGCTACCTTAGTAAACGCCGGTCGACGCAAAATAATTTGTCTTATCAATATATTGTAGGCAGCAAAGCGGGAGCACCATAAGTCCTTATAATTCCTCCATGCCTGCGTATATATCTAATATCATTTGTTTTACTACAACACGAGCAAAAAGATTCAGATTAGTTCCTGTTTTAAATGTGCAAACCTCATAGACTTTGGATCTCATTCTATCACCCTAAAAGCAGTTTAGAGTTTTGACATATTAGGGTTGAGTGCATCATGACTTTAAATCAATGCAGTATAGAGCGGGCACCCATTTCAATTACGCCCCATGATGAGCCGCCCACCGCCGTCCACCCGCCCCATCAAGATTAATGGACCCTACGCTGCCAAAATAGGTCACCTGTGCTGCTGAGGCTCAGGGACGTGCACAGACAGTTTGAGGGGCATGGGCTCAAGTGAAGAAGGACACGTCTCATGTTTGTTTCAATTTTTACAAACAAAATGTTAAATATATTAAAATAAAATAAAAATCACATTTGTGGGAGGGCTGTTTAGATCTATCAGGATACACAACATATAAAATGGATGGTTATTAGATGAGGAGTCTGACATCAAACTTATCAAGTTATTGTTTAAGGCAGGACACTTACTGTACTGTTCAGTTTTGAGATGTTGGTCTAGTTTGCTGTCATGTCTTCTTTTGCTCTAATGGAAAGGACATTTCCAAAATACACATAAAGTTGTTTGTTTTAAGCCTTCTATACCCTTGTTTGTTTGCTTCTGTAGATTTCTTCTAAATGATCCAAAACAAGATGCATAAATATCTGCATATGTAAACATAACATTTCAAGGGAAAATTATAAATATTATAAAACGGCCAGTTCCTGTCCTTGATTCTGATTGGCTGAGCGGAGATCTAAGCCGTTATAAAATACCTGATATATAATGGCTGACCGCACCCCCAAGGCCTAAATATCATTTGATTTACTTTATTTTATGAAACCATGCTAAGCATATGGAGCAATCGTTTTATAAAAGCAATAAGCCCCGTTACACATCGTGCCACAACGCCCTTAGCTGTTATAAAATGCACTCTAACCCACTGCTTCTTGGGGCTTATTGCTTTATAACTAATAACTGGTGATATGCTTTGGTTATTTACGCCGGGTGGTTTACATATCAATGAGGCGATTCTGATGACATTATTAATTTGAATGTATTCAGCTGTAGTTTCTCCATCAAGTTAGCATGTATGCTAATGTTGCCTTAGTGAAACTTTAGCTTACTCGTTAGAAAGTGACCTATTAGTCAGATACGGTGACCCATACACGAAACGTGACCTCTGCTTTTAACCCATCCAGAGAGTAGTGAACACACGCACACCCGGAGCAGTGGGCAGCGATCACTGCAGCACCCGGGGAGCAAGTGGGGGTAAGGTGCCTTGCTCAAGGGCACCTCAGTCGTTACCGGCCGGCCCTGAGAATCCAACCGGCAAACTTCTGGTCACCAGTCCGACTCTCTAACCATTAGGCCACAACTGCCCAAGTGATGGATGTTAGCAAAACAATTTGCAGTTTGTCTTTTGGATGATTGAGTGTGAATTCGAAAGCACATGTAGCCAGTCTGTTCATAACCATTCACCTCCACACCAAGACAAATGCTACTGGAACGGAGGGAGATCTTCACTTCTACGGCTCTCTGCCTGATGTGCCAAACGTGCTACACACACAGCTGTGTGTGTGCGCACTATGTGCGGCTGCGCACCTGCGTGGAGACGGGGATGTGAGAGAAAATTTCCCGACCTGACCTGGCATTTTCTTATTGTTTGACAACGAAAGCTGTGCGCAAACAGAAACACATACACGCCCGTGCACATACATATATCCATTTATAAAAAAATCCCAGAAAAAGGCCACTTTCTCTCTGGACGTGCCGGCTGAGGCTGATGAGGAGAGGGCGTTTCAGGGACAGCAAATGAGATGACAGCATCACCTCCACCTGCTCTTCAAAAACACATCGATTGGTCCTTAACACCAGGATAGTTCAACCAAAAAGACAAATTCTGACATCATTTATTCTGCCTCATGTGATTCATGACTCGCTCTTCAGTGGAACACAATTTGAGAAATGCATCGGCGGTTTTGTGTTCATACAATGGATGTCAAGGGAGTTCGGTGTCGTTTGGGTAACAGCGTTCTTCAAAATATCTTCTTTTGTGTTATGCAGGTCTGGATCTTTCATGATGGGTTTGTTTCATTGGGAGTCACGACTATAAAGGGCAACACGAAGACGTGTGAAAGCTCTTGACACGGCTCAGCGTCTCACACAAACATCAGTCAAAAACACTGCAGGAGAGTCACTGAGTCAGCGCTGGATTCTGATCTATGATGTGATGTGACGGCTGATGAATGGAGCACATGTCTGGAGGTGAAGATCCACAACACATTTTGTGTAAAGGAGGAGAAGGTGAAGATGCTGTCTTTTCTTTCTTGTAGAGCTCAGAATGGAAATCTCACGTGTCTCCCCGTCCTCAGATTTGCATGTCTGTGATTCACACTTCTCATCTATAGTCTTTCTCTATGAACATTCATTTTGGCTAAATTGAGACTAAACAAAGCCGTGTGAGACATAAGAGCAATCCACGAGCAACAGCATTTTCTAAACATTGCCTCTGATAGCAGATGCTGAGCTAGCAGCTATATTTACTTTCCAGATGAGTTATTAAAACACTTAAAAGTGGACTCAAGACATTCAAATGAGATTTTGATGAAAACACTTCTGAGCACAGCGGGGAAAGTTTGACTAAAGCACAAAACATGCTGAAAAATCAGACCAGACTACTGCAGACACATGAAGCCGGTGCATTATTCTCCACAGGATGACAAGAGTTAAAACTGTACGAGACGTACGACGCGTGAAGAGAGGGAATCGTGCCTGTGCTGGTTAATCCCATTGGATCCAGCAGGACATTGTAATGGATTCATGTAATTGGTCCTGAATTAAACCTGTGAGATGTATCGAGTCATCAGTGAGCGGCTGTCAGCATCCCAACATCTTCATCTGCCTTCTGTTAGCTGTCGGTGTGAAACGCTGCTCCATATGTTGGTCAAAGATCAGATTATTCAATGTTCACTGAAGTCTCAGCTTGACACAACATTAGCATGTTCCTAATCTGCATCTCCTGGATATGTAATATTCTAAAAATAACCTGATTAAATCACCCTCATCATGACTGAGACGCACAAAGTACCTGCATCTGTTTCTTAAAGGGATCACATCACACATCATTTGAATATTTTCCCTTGTGATGGGGTTTTTGAATCAAAGTCACTGTAAATAAATGCACGTACTATCATTTAAAGCAGGCGTTTGAAGCAGCACGTATGAACAGTTTGCAATTGTTCATTTATAACATTGAATGTTCGACGTTGATTTTTTTCCTGATGAGTGTTGATTGTATAAATGAAATACCATAAAATCCTGCATGACAGAATCATTTCTGCTCAGAGGAATCGACTGGATGAAGATTATATGATGTTTTTTTCTATCAAAGACTCTTTGGATTGTGTACAGAGAGAATTCATAAGCCGAGTCTGTCTGATGCTTACAGTCTCTATCAGAGAAGAGCCAAATGAGGTCATGTTCACACCTTAAACACATAACACTTTACAATAACCTGTTTTTTTTAAGATAAGTTAACCCATAGCCTAACAATGAACAATATTTTTCAGCATTTATGAATCTTGATGCTAACAGATATGATGTGAGATTTTAATAATGTATAAATAAATGTTGGAATAAACAAAGATTTATAAATAGTGTAAAAGTGTTGATTGTTAGTTTGGTGTCACAATGTGATAGCTGTTCTGTATTAATGAAGTAAATGCTTTAAATGCACTTTTAGTCACTTTTGATAAAAGGGTTTGCCAAACGTATACTGTACATTTCTGAAATAAAAGAGTACGTGTTAACTAATTGTAAGGTGTTACCAAAACATTAAAAGAAAAAACACAATTAAAAAATGACTTCAACCAACCGTCTTACAATTGATGTTACCACAAATTATGCCATTTGTGTTGTTTCTGTGAGTGTTAAACAACATCTTTTTCTGCTCATCCGTCACATAACTAATTTATACTGCCACCATCAGGTAAAAAGATGTAATAGCAGGTGACCAGGTTTGACCTTTCATTTTAGAATCAGTGGAGGTCAAAGTTGAGATTACAGGAAACATACAAAACACAATGTCCTGGTTTATCCTGCGCAATAACACACAGATTAAACTGTGAACATGAACACAACAAAGATGTGTGTGCACCTGGTAAACCCTACGCCACGGTATGTATATTGCACAAAGATGGTAATATCCAAAATCCTTGTCGTTGTGGGGACATTTTCTGGTCCCCATGAGGAAACAAGCTTATAAATCATACAGAATTCACTTTTTTGAAAATCTAAAAGTGCAGAAAGTGTGATTGTGAGGTTTAGGGAGTGGGTTAGGGGTAGGGAATATGATATACAGTTTGTACAGTATAAAGACCGTTGCGTAGTCCTATGGACAGTCCCCATAAAACATGGAAACCCAACATGTCTGTGTGTGTGTTCCTAAATACACCAGAACATAAAGGAAACACACAGCTGATGTCAGAAACCATAGCATTACCCCAACTTGAAACCAACAGGTTACGTCTCGACTGCTGGAGGAGAAATCACACAAACACACACTTCTGAATGTTATTTTAGGCTGTTATGTCATAACCTCCGTAAATTAACTGTGTGTGTGTGTTGTGTTTGATGCTTTCAGCTGTTCATCAGCTCTTCTGGATCAGACACGACTGGTCTTAACACAAATATTATCAGTCAAACACTTGAACACACTGGAATGATATTTCTCATGATCTGTTGATCTAAAGCTATGATTTGAAGAAGCTCACCTGCGGTATAGGTAAACAAATGATTTTCTTAATTGTTTAATCTAGACAGCAACATAAGGAACAACCGGAGAAACTCAAGATGATAGAACATGATTATATAACTTCAATCATCTCAGATCAAATGTTTCCAAAACCAGATTATGTATGCCATATGATCTACATTCATTGCATAGCTCCACACACTCTCTATGCAGTCTCTCGTTTGTTTTTGTACTATTTCTTCTCAGTTTTAGGAGAAACATCAGAGACCAGGCAGATACATAAATATGTATTTAAACGAGCTACGAGCAATAAAACATTCTTCTGGACAGATTTAAGATGACATGATGGCTGTTTCATATTTTGGTCATTCTTTCATTAGTTCATTTGTGTTACTAGTGTGTAGTTTATGTGTTAAATACACTCATAATAAAATTGAATGTGTGTTCAAACCTTTGACTGCTCATGTATCTGTGTACACAATACACATGTCATCCAGAGATCAAAACATCCAAACATAACACACACACACATACACTCATGCACAATAACACACACCACCCACATCTCAGAGAAACTCACTGCGGCAATCATTAGTGAATTCTTCCTTATATCCTGCTGTGGATAAATGACAAACACCTGCATTATGACTTTATTTCACATCATCTACTGTAACGTGTTTACTAAAGCATGTGACTGAAATCACGCTGATTTCCATCCTGAAGAAATGTTTCGACTGAATTTGTAATGTCGATGGAAAGTGCAAAGTTATATTCCAGACTTCAGTCATCTGGAGCATCACAAAACCATCTACACAAACAACAGACGTACACTCGCTAACCCCGACACCTTCAAACTCAAACTCATCTGTCTTCATTTGATCCAGAATCATCCGTCCCTCTTTAATCTCACTGTCCGAGCGCTCAACGCAGTTTATCTGATCTCACAGTCGTTCTGATGAAATTAGGATTGGTGTGAATCTCTCCTGAAGAGATGAAGTGAGATGACGCTCATATGAGGAGGTCTCATCCGTGGCGCTGGGATTTATATCACTAAAGCCTCTGAACTCAATTCACACAATCAGCCTCAATTATAAAACACAGCAGGACACATTTCTGGAAATGTTAAGTGACTCGAAAATCATTTGTGATTTATTGATGTTAAAATCGTTTATTTTTGGTGTCTGATAAATGAATAAATATAAATGTAAATGAAAGAATAAGTGCACTGTTGTACACAAAAATGAATTCTCTGCTTGTGTTTCATGAATGTGGCTCACAACCATCAGACTCAAACAAAGAAACTGTGATGTTTGTCTTTGACAATACTCTTATAAATAAAGGTTCTTTGTAAGATTTGCATGTTATGCACAGGTTTATCAAGAATCATTCTTGAGTTGAAGGGTTTTTCAGACAATAAAGCTCTTGATATTGTATCATACAGTAGATTCTTCTGTAAAGTCACCATGAAATGGTTGCCATTGACTTCTTTTCCGCATCGTGATGTATATCCGAGTGAAACGGCTTCTGAAATTTGAAAGAAATGTAGGACGGGGCTTTATTTTGCCCTTCCCTTTTTGATTGGTTTGTTGTAAGTTGGGCCTGGAGGGAAGGGCTGAAGATGCCTGGCTATTGGACAGTGAGAATAGTCCTACCTCTTTTTTTGTTGCTGACGTCATGTGGTGAAGAGTTGTTGTCGAGAGAGGAGCTTAACTGTTTTTGATTAAAGATTATTAGTAGTGCAAATTAATTTGGAAAAAATAGTGGTGTGTACGGATAAATCCTTTATAATAATCACTGCACACTGTGTAAGACACTTTCCTCTTTGATTTCATGGTGACTTTAAATGTTATCTCAAACGTCATCATTGCATCAGTTTCCTTCACTTCTACTCAACATCTTTTGTGTTTCTCACATGAAAGAAGTCAACGTGTTTGGATCAACATAAATACACGATGACAGAATTCTTCCTTAAAAATTAAAAGTCTTGAAAGAGGCTGCGGAACTTGTAACTGAAACCTTTATTTTGAAGAGCACAGGTCAATCTCAGTCACGCTTGCCTGAAGCAATGTCTGAGTTTATCCAAAACAAACCAACACTGCCATGTTCTCATTTCACAGCATTCTCATGGTTTTGAGTTCAAAAGCAAAACAAAACTTAGATGAACTTGACAGGAAATGACATCAGACCCAACAACAAAAACTGCCCTTGAGACGGAAGAATCTCTCATCGCTTTTCTCTGCGGCGCCACAATCTCATGGCCATATTTGTCTTAACTTCAGTCGCTGAGATGTGAAGCTGTAAAATTAAGTATTCGGTGTGGAAGACGGTGAATGTGGAAGACAAACGGGTCAAAACCCAAAACAAAGCAAGATAACAAGTGCCAAAAACACATTTTTATTCCTCCATATTGTTAGTGAATTTTCCAGCACCGCATGCCCTGAGGGTAATGCGTTAACACCAAACACGTGACTTACCTGAGTGACTTTCTCTGTGACGTTGTGCGTGCGGTCGATGAGTTTACAGGGTGCGAGGATGTCCATCTCTCCGGCCTGGAGGGCGATGAGTGGGTCCGCTTTAAAATCCACAAAGTTGAGTGTGATCTGAGGGATTTTACTGATGGCGCGGTAACGCATGAGGTCAGAGTCGGAGGTAGAGTTTAAGATGCTCGACCTGTTGTTCATGGCACCTGTGAGAAGAAACAGATTCGGTCAACTCGGGGGGTGAAAGGTAACGCTGATATGCGTGGAACTTCACAGATCAGACTGTCTCACCCGTGCTGCTGCTGGTGAGGCGAGTTCGGTGCTTCCGGTCCCATTCGGGCCTCATGGCCTCGATGTCGTCCACTGAAGACGCGCGGCGCATGCTGTGAAAGCTCTCGCGCGACCGGCTGTTCGTCATGCTGCAGTTGGACACCGAGGCGTCCGGGTTGAGCCGCTGCGGGCGGGGCGAGGAATGACCCAGGGGCAGGGTGGTAGGATGGGGTGGGGCCGGCGGAGGTGAGCCGGGGTCACTGCCCAGGAGGTTACGCTGGTCCTCGGGCAGGAGAGAGGACGGGGTGCACGACGTGGAGGTGGTCTGGCGAAGAGAGAGCAGCTCACTGAGAGCGAGAGACTCGTGGCTTTCTGGGCGGGAGGTGGTGGGGAGAGCCGTTACCCGGCCGGACTCAGGGTCCTCCCGCAGAGAAGATTTACTGTTGTTCCGGGAGTTTAGGAGAGGCAAACGCAGACGGATCCCTCGAGCGCGATCTACGACACACATTTGAAGGAAGTCCAGATAAATTGGTTCTATCCATTAACAGTATTGTTAGTCAGTCAACGTGGACATTTCACGAAACAGTATTCTTTAAAGGCAAACAGCTGTATTACAGAAAGTGTTTGATAGAAAAGAACACAGTATATATTTGACGTACTTGAATGACGCCACAGAAGAGGCAGCTTGTGATTGAGATCTTGTGGTTCGTGAAATGTATCGTCCGGCATGACCTCAAAATTCAGGATAAACATGATCACCACGCCATCTTCGTTCTTGACCGGCACCACGTCCACTAAACACAGAAAACACACACCTGCAAGGGAAAACAACAACCTGTTAGACACACACACTAACACAATATATAAATTGTAAATTGAAAACTGAAAGCTGACATCGAAAGCGAATGATAAGAATTATCGTCATGACATTCAGGATGCTATTTATGAACTCCTGACGTTAAAGTGATACTTCACCCAAAAAATAAAATTCTGGCATCATTTCCTCACCTTCGAGTTGTTCCAAATCTGTATAAATGTCTTTGTTCTGATTAAATAAATGCTTATAACCAAACAGATTTTGCCCCCCTTTGACTACCATAGTAGGAAAAATACAATGGTAGTCAAAAGTGCCCCAGAACTGTTTGCTGTCCAACATTCTTCAAAATATCTTCTTTTGTGTACAACAGAACAAAAAAAAGAGAATGTATTATTTTCTACTATGGGAGTCAATGGGGGTCAAAATCTGTCTGGTTATAAGCATTCTTGCAAATATCTTTCTCTATGTTCATCAGTACAATGACATTTATACACATTCGGAACAATCACTTTAAATGAACAATTATCATCTGTCAGAGAAATGAATCCTGATTACAAATTCTGCATGTGTGAGTGTGTCCACAAGTCATCTGTAAATACAGAGGTGTGTGTTTAGACATTATTACACAAGATCAACATTCTATAATAAATCAAACCACACCAACGAAAATCACACATCAAAACTCTACACATCAAATCCAGACGTCACCATTTTAAATGCATCACTATCCGTTTATATTCCGCTGTCTGGGATTTCGTTTCAATGCCCTGATGTTTGAATCCTGAAGAATATCACATGCTTACCTTCAGACGAGAGTGGAAACAAAAAGATACAGGTACAACAACAATCTCACAACACTGACAGACAGATTGTCATCAATGAATACACACAGAGAGACAGACAGACAGAGAGACGTTCTAACTGGAGATTGGCCCACTATAATCCCAGCTGTGTTTGGAGCAGAAAAACTACACATGGATTACAGATCCACTAACACCATCTGTCTATTTGTGTGTGTGTACGTGTACATGTGTGTGTGTTTGTGTCTTACTCATACAACGTACAGATCATACACCAAACGGCAAAAAACTTGTTCCACCTCTTTAAACTTTAGCTGACATCATCAAGCCCCTCCCCTTCTGCCACCTGTCCATCTGTTCAATTCCACATCATACCAAAAGATCCCAAGTCAAGCCCTGAATAATGATGCAATAACACAAACTTATCCATACATGCCTTTAAAAAAAATACATCTGCACTCCTTTATTAAGTAAAAGCTTTTATGATAGCGACTCAAAAAAAAAGATATCCTGACAATGTTCTGATGCCTCATGGCATCATCTTCATCCACACACACACACATGTTGAGATTAAATGTGCTCATAAAGACGGATTTGACTTTAATTCATTACGCTTCCGTCCACTTTAAAAGACTAATCCACATCAAGATTCACATGCTGCAGTCAATCCTCTCATACACCAGTGTGTTTGGAACATTTCAACATCATCATCACACACAATGTATATATATATACTGTATGTAGGTTTTGACATGTTTGGATTGAGTTATATAAGCACAAAAAGGAGCATTGTGACCCAAATCACTGATGTTCTGTCTCTCTTGACACTACACTCACTCTATACTACAAACCATACTACACTAATACTGTACAATAGGATATCTAATAATAATACTAAAACAAACAAAATAGCCTTAAATTACATAATTTGAACTAAAAGATTGAGATTATTGTAAAGAAGATTTTATTTTATTTAAATGAATAATAAATGAAACCTTAAACAGGTGAATTCATTATAAATTGTGAATTGAGACGCTGTATACTGACATCTGATGATCTCCAGACACACAAACCACATAATCCTACATATCTTATTAAAGATTAAAGTGCATGCGGACGGATTGTGTGTCATGATGACCTGATGTGACATGAGCTGTCCTGACAGACAGACATATTGCTCGTTTTAAACTTGTTCAACTTTAATCTTGTGTCTGAAATATAGATGACAATGTTTGTACCTTTCCTGTGTGTGATGAATGTACAGGACTTGATATTTGAGTTGTTACAGCGCCACCTGCAGGACTCATGTGTGTAAGACTCATGTAGCACTATTTTCTGTATTCTGTATAAAATAATTCCTATAGGTGTATGAGTACACTCTTAAAAAAAAGGTGCTTCATGATGCCATAGAAGATCCTTTTTTGTTTAACATTTATCATCCGAAGAACCTTTCTTTCTCACAAAAGGGTTCTTCAGATTATAAAAAGGTAAGAAAGAGATGGTGCTTAAAAGAACCTTTGACTGAAAGGTTAATTGTGGAAACAAAAATGGTTGTTGTGTGACATCGCTATGACATGAAGAACCTTTTAAGCATCTTTCTTTTAACAACGAATCCTCATACTATGTGATCATATAATACATTTATATACGTTTATTTATCATCCTCATCTCGCTGACAAACTCCAGAGAACACACCTGACAGCTGATATTAAAACACACTTATCAGGAGAAACGTCTCACTCATCACAGTGAGTTATGAGCTGTGTGACGTCTCCTGACACAAATACTGCTGCGTTCACATTTCTCAAGGAAAACAAAGATGAGCTCCTTACATGAGGTCAGACGAGACAGAGAGAAGATTTTAGCATTAACAGATCATACATATACAGCTGCTGGTTTAACATTTAGTCTTATTTTTCACAAACTGTCTCTCTCTCTCTCTTTCTACCTCCCTACTCTCATATTATGAGCGACCAAAAAATATCTGAATCTGACTAACAGCCTTTTTAATTTCAATAGATAATACGACTATTTCATAATTATTCATTATTTGTCTCAAAACTGTAACAACTTAAATTGATTTTAACATCAAATAATTTTTTACATTATAAAACCTCTGAGCTCTTTTTACACAGTCCCTAAATAATAAGTAAAGATGATTTTGAACCGATGATGATCGACACATGCTCATATCAGACACTAGAGGGCAGAAGAGTATCAGACATTCAGCACATCTGTTGTGTTTTTCCTCATCATCTGTCACACAAATACTGATGTCATCAATAAATCATTGTGTTATGATGAGTATATTTATTTACAGCAACCAACTGGCCTTTGAACATTATGTGTAAATCACATTCCTTTTATCTAAGCTGGTCATGTTTCATGTTGTCTCGGTAGGCAGTACCCTAAAAAGTATACACTATAATTCCGCAGTACAGATAAATATAAAAATTCTCTCGTCATTTATTCACTTTCATGTGGTTGTAAATCGGTGTGTGTCTTTCTTCAGTGGAACACAAAAGAAGATATTTTGAGAAATGTCTCAGTGTTTTTGTGTTCATGCAATGGAAGTCAATGGAGTTCAATGTTGTTTAATTATCAACATTCTTCAAAATATCTTCTTTTGTGTTCTATAGAAGAAAGAACGTCATTATGGTTTGACATGACACAAGGATGAATAAATACTCAATAAATAAAATCAGATTTTGTAGAATGTAGATAATCAAGAACACGGAACCCCATTGCATAAACACAAAACCACAGAGACATTTCTCAAAATATCTTCTTTTGGGTTTCACAGAAAACACTCACATATAGATTTACAAACACATGAAAGTGAATAAATGAAGACAGAATTGTTATATTTATTTGTACTGTGGTATTAGCTTTCCTGAAGCTCAGTGGTAAGAGCAACGTCATGGGTTCGATCCCAGGGATTGCACATACTCTGATGCAAAAGTATGGTATTATGCAATGTAAGTCGCTTTATGCCAAATTAATAGATGTTAACGTTCAAATTGATTCAAATTTTTGGCTGAACTATCCCTTTAAGGTTCATTAAGATAAAGAGTATGTATGAAACATACACTGTAGGTGTGTGATGAATACGCGCGTGCGTGCGTGTGTGTGTTCGTCTTTGCGTGATGTGTCAAAGTGACACTGGCTTGAGTGACATGTGAGATTCAATAAGCTGCGTGTCATGTCACAGACACTATTAGCAGAAGATTAGAAAGCACACGGCAGGATTACACATCCACCGCACCTGAGCATACGCTCATAACCTCACAAAACAACAGCCTGCTTAAACCTCCCACAGATACAATTACACTGAGAAACCCACACAGCTTCTCTTCTTTCTTAGGATGTCCTGATGATACTTTAAACCTCGCTGTGTGTATTTTTAGATACTTGCTTTAATTCCAGTTTAACCTGGCGGAAGCTGTTAGTTAAACAATGGTAGACGGGGACAGGGATTGATAACCGTCATTAGAAAAGCATGACTGTAATTGAACATTTCAAACAGTGTTTGAATGAAAGAGGCACTAAAGCAAATCCTCAGAGAAACTCTTTTAAAGAGGATTTCTTTTAAGAAATGAATTGAACTTGTATCTCAGCAGTGTCTTTCAGACGTGGAATGGTCAGGGCTTTCTCATTACCTCTTATAAATGTGAACTCTCGCAGAGACAGAAATGTACAAGAACCTCACGACCGGCGGACCGGCTCCCTCGAGACCTAATTGAGCTCTCGTTCCTTCTCAATCGAGCATAACCTTCACATCCGTGCCATCCACATCCTTGAAGTTTCTTTATTCTTTTATTTCATTAGAGCCTAACAGAGTCAATATTGGTTTTTATGATTTGCGAATTACACATGCCAAGTATACATTGGCATAAAGATCTTACGGATCTGTCCTCCTCGCTGTGCCCACCCATGCCAGATGAACCCATGACAACCAAATGTGTGTGTGGAAATGTTGAGTGAGATAAATTAGTGTTCTGTCAGCGTAAATTGGTTCTAAACTCTATTAGAGGCACAAGCCTGCGGTGGATCCCAGCTTTCAGTCCGTGGCTCTGGTCCAGAATCTACAGTAGGACACAGCCTTTTAAAGGGGTGATTTCATGAAAAACAGACTTTTCCATGTTTAAATGCTCAAATCAGGTCTCTTGTGCATCTGCCAACCCAGAAAACGTGAAAAATGACAAATCATTCACTTTTTTATGTGAGCCTATCTCTGCAAGCCTGTGAGAAAACGAGCGCTTCAGAAATCGCTCTCTTAATGACGTTAAAAGTCGTTCTTATTATAATATTTCCGCCCCTCGTTCTGAACGTGTCCACCCATTGCGACGTGTGAAGTTCCAACACCATGGCAAAAGTAGCAAAGCTTATGAACTGTTCCGTTGATGTCGGCACAGACCGACACAGAACAATGTTCCCAGCCTCACGGGAGACAAGAGAGCGATGGATTTATTTAGTTTTCAACGAAAAATCATACACAATGAACAAGGCAAAGCTGCAAATTAAGACATTGTAAGTACCGGTACTTTCTAAGTAAGAGCTCAGGGACCTGCAGCAACTTAAAAGTAGATAAAATGTCACTGTGACACGTTTGTCTGTTCACTATTAGAAAGCAATGTGTGTGGCTTGTAAACATGCGACCGGATTGTCCTGTGTAATGTTAATTTGACTTGGAGAAATAGCGATGCGTTTGTCATGAGTATCTTCACTTCAGAAAAATGTGTGTATGGTTTGTAAACACGCGACATGGTTCCCTCTCCCGAAAGCGGTTGTGGGGAAACAGGAGTGCTTATTTAAAACAATGTGCAATCAAAGACGAGAACTTGTTTCTCGTTCGCTTTATGTGACCCTTCTTTCTTGTTTCTTGTCTTTGGAAGCACAGGCTCACAGCCCTGGCTGCGTTTTCTGCTGAAAAGGGGGCAGAGACTAGCAGCTCACTTGCACTTAAAGAGACACACCAAAACACCACGTTTCTCCTCACAAGCAAAAGTGGGCATGTAGCGCATGGTATATTAAAAGATCTGTTGTGTTTATGAGCTGAAACTTCACCGACACATTATGTGGACCCCTATGATTTATATTACATTTGTGTAAAACTAGAAAAAAATCACCCGTTAAAGTCTTCTATGTATGCAGCTTTACTTCATCAGGGCCTAACCTTCAGCTCGGTTCATTCAACACAACAACAAAACTTATCAATGCATTTTCTCTCAGAATCAGATTCACTGAGAACACACTGCTCACTCATAATAATTAATAAACAACACTATCACTATATACTCTATATAACGCCACCTGTCCTCTATATTACATTTACATTCATGGATTTTCCAAAGTGATCCTACCGTAGGGAGGAGTTAAGTGGAGATATCAGCATGGTCTCACCGATGGGGAAGAACTCATAGAAATACGTGCGGACTGAAGTAGTTAACCGCGAGGTGGAGGTCCACCTAGGGAAGGTCATGGGTTGCCAAGGTGGGAACCAATCATAAGGATACATCAGACGGAACCGCCCGATTGGGGGGGTTACAACGTCTGGTAGCACTAGGTCCGGTTAGAGCTATGTGTGAATAACTCAGATGGTACCCGGCCTAAGGGGCAGGGCTGCTCTGCCCAGCCTGCCCGCAGGAGATGCTTGCTTAGTGGTGGATGGAATGCCTGTTCTTCACCCAGAGGGGGAAGAAGGGAGGCTAAGTAGCACACTGACCCACCTGAGAAGGGGGGGATGGTGCTTTAGCAGGCGTACGCCCTACCTGTTGCCTGTACTACATGTTGCCATGCAGGACGCGGGCTGACACTGGTTCTACGCGGAGGTTGAGCAGCCCAACCCGCAGCTCTGCAGATGTCTGCCAGCGAGGCGCCTCTAGGGCGTCGTGACGGCGTCCACAATCCAGTGTGGAAAATCTCTGTTTGGAGACAGCCCTCCCCTTCTGCTGACCTCCATAACAGACAAAGATCTGGTCAGAGCTCCTGAAGCTCTGCGTGCAGTCCAAGGGACACAACACGGACGGGGTTGGGTCTTGCTCCGAAAAGGAGTAGTGGGAACTTTGGGCACATAACCAGGCCGGGGTCTCAGGATAACGTGAGAATCACCAGGCCTAAAATTGAAGGCAATCGATGGACACAGAGAATGCTTGTAGGTCCCCTACCCTCTTGGTGGAAGCGAGTGCCATTAGGAGAACCGTCCTCATCGTGAGATTAGGAAGAGTGGCAGTCCCGAGGGCTCAAAGGGGGGCCTCTTGAGGCCCGCCAGGACCACATCAGGGTCCCAAGAGGGTATGGAGCACGGTCGAGGCGGATTCTGCCTTCTCTCGCCCCTTAGGAACCTAATGACCAGGTCGTGCTGCCCCAGAGACTTTCCAGCAACTGAGTCGTGATGAGCGGTAATGGCGGCTACATACACTTTCAGTGTGGAGGGGGAGAGATTACTCTCGAGTCTCTCTTGTAAGAAGGACAGCACGTTCCCGATCGGCCAACTCCGCGGGTCTTCTCCCCGAAAGGGGAGCACCAGGACTAGAAGAGGCGCCACTTATAGGCGTATAGCCGCCTAGTGGCCGGGGCCCTAGCCTGAGTGATGGTCTAAACCACCGCCAATGGGTAGGCCACTCAGGATCTCCTCGTCCCATCCAGGGGCCAGACATGGAGGTTCCAGAGTTCTGGCCTGGAATGCCACAACGTACCCTTCCCCTGGAAAAGCAGGTCCATCGTCAGGGGAATCGGCCAGGGGGGAGTTGTCGTCGAGAACCAAGTCTGGTTGGGCCAGTACGGCGCAACTAGTAACACTGATCTTGCACAGGACCTATGCAATGAGGCTCACTGGGGGATAGGCGTACTTCCACGGTCACCTGCTGACTCCACAGGAGGAGGCGTTGGGCGAATCGTGTTAACTGCCGTGAGCGAATGCCACCCTGGTGTTGATATACGCTACGGAAGTTGTGCTTCCAGCACGTGCTTATCCTGCATCACCCAAAAGGTGAATGAATGCAGCACACCGTCCCCCTTTTATACCCGGATATCCGGGGGCGGAGTCCGGCATGCAAATTTTGTTCTCGGGCACCTTTGACTACCATTTCATTCTTCCTACTATGGCAGTCAATAATGTCCCAGAACTGAAAATGACTAACATTCTTCCAAATATCTTTCTCTGTGTTCATCGGAACAAAGTCATTTATAAAGGTCCGAAGGGTGAGTAAATTATGAGATCATTTTCATTTTTGATTGAACTATCACCTAAATAGAGATTTTCATCGCTGGATGGATCTGTAAAGTTTCCATTTCATTTTCATAATGATGATATTTCTGATATAACTGAAAAACATTTGTGTTCATTGAAATCAAATAAATCATAGGCTTAAATATAAACTGAAAAACTTCAACTAAATGAAAATGGGAAATGTTGCCTTATATTAAACCTGTGTCTAAAATACAAGAAGTGTTCACATTAAGCTAGAGATGTGGTCGAGAGAGAGAAGAATTCGGTAGACGTCAGGTGTTTGGCTGTCGCTGTCATTAAAAATGAATCCAGCACTGAGCAGATGTACAGTAATGGACGGTGTCTCCAGAACCAACTCCCAGACCCTATTAGACCAGAGCTGTGACTGGTTAGTCCTTATTAACTGGAGCGATGACAGCGGTTAAATCACCAGGGGAAGAGGATTTCGCAGCACACTTTATCCACTGTCACGCTATATGGACCAGTGGACCTGAAACATAATGGAAGAAAGCATCTCTGCCATTGGTGGAGACAGGTGAACCAGACACAAAATTAACTTTCTACTTCAAGTGTGATTTAGTGATTTTGCACACGAGATCTGATGGAGTTGCGTTTCTTTTAAGTATCAACTTTCGTTTAGAAAAAATAAAAACAAATGAGAGTGTAATTGTTAAAGAGTATCGAGGTATAAAATGTATGTAGATTGTAGAGGTCAAATCATCTGGATTTGAGTAAATTAAATGAGAAATGCTTGAGTTGATATTGAGATCTTTAATAATTTTGACTTTTGATTGCAGACGAGACAAATCTGAGCTCAGTTTGACACATGATTGACACCTCTTCTAAAAATTCTTGTCAGGTTTCTGACTTGTTTACTCCTTTGCTTGGAATCTCTTGGAGAAATAAATGAGATATAAAAAATATATCATCTGTGATTGTTCTTTCATATGGCACCAGAGGTTAAGATTTAAATAAATGAAAATTAACTTAACTTTTTAAAAGCAGTGTCAAGAGATTGAATTATTTCTGCCTCCTCTGTAAAAAAATGCCAGGAATCCTTCATCAGAAATAATGAGCGTTCGTCTGGTAAAGTGAAGGAACAATTAAAAATTGCATTTCAAAGCGACGACGCTTGATACTTTTGGAGCTTAACTCTGCTAACTGGCACTAAACTGGTCTTTAAGAAGTTTCCAGATGAAAGCAGAGAAACTGTGATGGGTTCCTGTGAAGTTCAAAGCCACCGACGACTCAACCGGGAGCGCCATGACTCTCGAGAGCTCTCACCCTTCCTTTCATTTACCCATAAATGATTTTAAATCTTATTTTCCCTCTGTAAGAACGCAGGTGTGTTGGGTGTAAGTGGATGAAGTTCTTTTGACAGATTTATTACCAGTACAGAGGATAATGTTTCTGATAAAGGGTGTAATCCCAGGTGTTTTCTCCTAGTAAAAATAGTCAGTGGTATCCCCAGAATGTGTCTATCAAGTTTCAGCTCAAAATACACCACATATCTTTCATTACAAGATGTTGAACATGACCATTTGTGGCTGCAATGGAAAACGTGCTGTTTTTGTGTGTGTCTCTTTAAATGCAAATGAGCTTCTGCTCCCTCCCCGTAGGAGGTTGAGCGCTTACACATGTGCTTTGTGTAACCGGAACTACCTGCACTGCTCTCAGTGGGCCTTCTTTCCGGACCGGTGAATGTTGGTTTGTCGATCTGGAAAAAGTCATTTTTCCCCAGACGCAGAGTTCTCGGCGTCCCGCCCGGGACTTTCGATGGTGAATAACTAGCTGGCGGCTCAATTTCTGGTAGATAAACATTTAAAAGTGAATTTTCTGGGATAGCGGCCCTTTAAAGGTGTCTCTCTCATATATCTCCTGATGGCTGCCAGCCACCCACATCACGTCAAACGGACGTTATGTTCTGATGCCGGGATATTATATTTTATAAAGGTTTGTTTGTTGAGCTGGTGGGCACAGCACATGTGGTCCGATCGTCTCTGTAGCGTCAAGTTTGTTGGATTTATGTCACCAAACCAAACCAAGCTGTTATTATTATTGTTCTGTGTTGTTTTCAAAAAAATAATGTCTGTATTTTTACATAAACATAAAAAAATAGACGTGTGTAAGTATGTGTGTGTGTGTTTGTCAGTGCATGTGTGAGCATTAGTTTGTGTGTCTGTGTCTAAATGTGTATGAGTGTGTGTGTGTGTGTGTGTGTGTGCACTTGTACATCTATCTTTATGAGGACCAGTTTGAGTTTTAGACCAGCAGAGTGAGGACTAAGAGAGTAAAGTGAAGACATTTTGGCCGGTCCTCACTTTCTGAGACCCCTTTAAAGGGCTGTTTGAGGGTCAAGACCTGGTTTTAGGGTTTAGGTTATAATTAGGTTTAGGTCAGGTTTAGGGTTAGGGTCAGGTACTCAGTTCTGATGGTTAGGGTGAGGGGCTAGAGATTGCATTGCGTCAATGTATGTCCTCATAAAGATAGCTGTACAAACATGTGTGTGTGTTTGTATGTGTGTGTTTGTATGTGTGTCTGTGTGTGCATGTGTGAGTCAGTGTTTATAGTGGTCACATGGCAGCCGTTTCTGAGCAACAGAAGTTACTGGAGATCAACATGAAGACACACAAACACAACCACAACCTAAAGCCTTCATTCATCTCTTATTCAATCCATCTACAGTATCATCAGCATCTGTTTGTCACTATTAAACCACACAGGCACACACACACACACACACACACACACACACACACACACAAAATTCTAACTGTACCTCAAGAACCTGTTCTCTCTGATCCTCACACACACTCTTAATTCACTACACAATGCGGGCCAAGCATCTGATGTGAAGGGCCGCAGGGGAAATGTTGTGTGTGTTTATGTACCGCGGGACAGACGCTGCTTGAGGATGATAGATATTGACTCATTAACTCTAATGATGTCAGAGTGCACTGTAGATTATAATGAAGCCCTGGGCGGAGACTCATTTCAGACTCTGATCATCCTCAGCTTATAGATGAATCAGCAATAAAAACAACACAAGCGTTGTGTGATGACCTGTAATGTAAAGAGCAGCTTGATGTGATGGTGTATTCACCCCGACCGTGTTTCACAGTGTTATTTCAACATAATCTGACCTTGTGTTAACCTTTGACCTCTCTGCAGTATTCACACTCCACGTCTGAGTGAAGATTCACTGGAACATCTCACATCAACTGAAACGGTGCGTGAGTTATTTGTGTTTTGAGTTCAGCAGCTAACAGGTCAAACTTTCTGAACTGATGGTTTTTAGTTGAAGGACGACAGAATCGACTCACAACACGTCAGTGTATCACGGACACATAACAGACAGCGGATGGCATCCATCACTCATTTTTTTGGTCACCCTTTCATCTGCTCATCCTCTCGCTCTCACACCGCTCACCTTCACATGTGCAGCGTGTTGGAAACTGAGAGCCAATGAAATCGTCAGTGTCTGGTTCATACCTGTCAACATTTGTGTACTAAATTCTGGGAGAACTGCCGGGGGGGGGTATGGTTATGGTTTGGGGGGTCTGTTTGGTTGTGCAGGGCAAATATGGCACCCCTCTGACATAAACTGTTTTAAATCGATTAATAACTTTATATCTAACATAACATCCTTTTCTTGTGAAATTCTTAAATGTAAATCTAAGAGACTGTTTAATGCAGCTCACAGGGCCATGAATCCATGAATGGTATATCTATAGTTTTTTGCGGGGATGTGAATCCTCTGTACTCCACTTCGGGTTCTATTCTGCCTACCAAAGCGCGCCAGCCTGTGAGGGCAAATGGGCAGTGGCTCAAGCCAAAGAGCCACCCCGTGAACGCGTTCCGGTTCTCGTTGGTCCGGGAGTTTCAAAGGAGAATTAAAACAGTCAGTTCTGGTCCTAGATTCTGAGCCGAGTTCTCAGCCGTTATAAAATACCCCGATTTATAACAGCTGACCGCATTACACAGCCTAAATATCATTATATTTACTTTATTTTATGAAACCTTGCTACGCATATGCCGTTTAAAAAAAGCAATAAGCCCCTCGAAGCAGTGGGTTACAGTGCATTTAATAACAGGGGATTTAAATGACTCCACTTCGCCTCGTGCCACAACACCCTTAGCTGTTATAAAATGCACTGTAACACACTGCTTCGAGGGGCCTATTGCTTTAATAACTGAAATAAGGGAGTTTTACGGGAGAAATAACAAAACGGGAGGGTGGTGGGAGATGGGTGTGAAAAACAGGAGTGTTGACAGGTATGGTCTGGTAAGTGCGCAAAGACCAAAGCTGGCAAAGGCCCGACGCCGGTAAACTGACCCTGCCATCTTATAGTGTGAAGGTTAATGCAATAATGAAGTTATTTCAATTTAATGAACAATTTAGACGTTCTTACTAAACATCGTGTTTTATATGATGATGTTAACACTTTGTGCTGGCTAAACAGATTTGATGTTAAAACTGATTGTTGAGGAAAGATGTGATGTTACTTTTCAGATTCACCATTCGGTATCTTTGTTGTCCTTCTGAAATCTTGTATCTCCATATTTTGTGATTATTATTTGTTTGCCATTAATCCTTATTATTGGTCTCCCTTTATGTTTGTCACTGGGTTTTGCAAATATCTAACCAATAAAAAGAAACAACAAAGGTGTGCTGTTGTTGGATGTTAAATAGAACATAAAAGGAGGCCGGGAGGAGACCTTTCTGACAAAGCCCGGGTTGGTCCCGCTGCGACCTTGGATGCCGGAGTTATTCACCATCGAAATCCCGGGCGGAACGCCGAGAACTCTGCGTCTGGGGAAAAATGACTTTTTCCAGATCGACAAACCAACATTCACCGGTCCGTATCTCCGGTCCGGAAAGACTTACAGAAAAGAGCCAGGACTTGTTGGAAAGGTATCCGCCGCGGCATTCGAACGATGCTGACCTCGAGTCGATGCAATCCCTAGGTCAGGAGCTAGAGTTCCCGGTAACCGGGAAGGTTGAAAAATCAAAGCTCCGGGAACTTGTCGTCCACCAAGCCCTGGAAGACCAGGCTCCGGCCATTCGCCTTCCGCCGAATGTATCTCTGGCTCCCGGTGTCGCGGCGAGTCAACGCGGGTCACTATAGCATGGGTTTCGCAAAAAAAATATTCTCAAAAGTGGATCAGTACCAGCTGTTCGCGATCAAGCTTCATCTCCGGAAGAAGTAAGTATTACACATCGTTTTTAAATTGCCTTTCTTAAATAATGTGTTTTACATGTTCGTGGCTAATCCTGAGACTTTACATTGGTCCAAAGACAGCTGTCATAACGTTAGTGGTAAAATGCATCTCGCCCATCGGTTCAGAAGACTTGTGACCGACATAATTTCTGTAAAGCTTATTCATCACAACGAAAGAAAGTTATAGCAGTGTCTTTCTCTGTGAGTTCAGTGTTTTCTCGTATGTTTCTCAGATAGAAACAGAGTGCACATTTGTAAGACAATGAGGTTACGCAGAAATTGCTACTCACAACGTAATAACACCTGGTTGCTGATCTTTACATACCTGTCTGTCATATACAAGTACTCTGAATGCATGTTTATGCCTATATCCGTGTTTATGTCTGTTAGTAATATGCATGCACATGATTAATCATCAATGGCCAACATTTCATACAGCAAATGGTCCGCATATGTTGTTCTATCTATGTTTTTGTCTTTTCCATTTAATTCGTATTTATGAACAAGGCATTAAGGTGATTTTTATTGCAGTTATTGTATGGTTTTAGTTGGAAAGGGCATGTAGTGGAGTAGGGGGGGCGAGACCGTGAGTCGAGGCCGGTGAGTGAGTGTTAATGAGTGTCAGCTGTGCACGCACCGGTATCACGTAGGAGATCGGGAGCATAAGAGAACGAGCGACCGGACCGTCACTCAGAGAGGACCGGGCCCGGACAGATGTTAAGTTGATTTATGTTTATGTTTGTGTTGCCGGCAGTCATCCGTGAGGGGCTGCCGGATGTTTATTGACTTCCGTGTTATTATTTGTTTATTTATTAAAACTTTATTTAAATGTTTGCCGGTTCCTGCCTCCTTCCTTCCTTTTATTGAACCTTTCTACAGGGCATTACAGACATAATTGCACTTTCCGCTATATTGCTTGTCTTGATGTCATCCAAAGCACATGTGTAAGCGCTCTACCTCCTATTTTGCATATGGGGAGGGGAGCAGAAGCTCATTTGCATTTAAAGAGACACACACAAAAACGGAGCGTTTTCCATTGCAGCCACAAATGGTCATGTTCAACATCTTGTAATGAAAGATATGTGGTGTAGTTTGAGCTGAAACTTGAAAGACACATTCTGGGGATACCACTGACTATTTTTACTAGGAGAAAACACCTGGGATTGTGGCCCTTTAAGTTGGAGCCGATAGCCTAGTGGGCAGTGCTCCGACATGTGGCACGCTTGCGCATCTGGCGACCCGGGTTCGATTCCCGTCTCGTGGTCCTTTTCAGAACCCACCCCCTTCTCTATTCCGCTTCGCTTCCTGTCCTCTCTATCAATAAGCTGTACAATTAAAAGGCAAAACGGTAAAAACAAATCTAATGAAAAATGTTTGTCAATTTTGACATTTATTTAATTTTGACAATGTATTTAATCATTAAAAAAGTACAGTGGTTTTTCCTGAAAAACAGCGAATCTGGATATCATCTGGATAAGGTTTCAACATGCAACAAAAAATCCATAAACATACACTGAAAACAGTGAAAAGGGACTTGAAATTTATTTAGAGGATTTGTGATGAGCTATTTAAACTTGTGCCTGTAAGAAACCACCCTAAACATTTTAGAAAACAGCTTAGTGATGCCCAAGCAATCATCCGAAACTCCTTAGCAACCCCATAGCAACAGCATCTATTTCCAGAAGAATGTGTTGAAATGTTGTGTTTGTTCAGTGTTCACACGTTAATGAATGTTTGCCGTGCGGTTGCTGAGGTGTGCCGGGTGTCCGAGCTCTCACCTCCCGTCTCTTACAATCCCACCCAAAACACCCTGTCAGCTGCTAATCAATACCACAGGATTAAATATCCCATCACTGCTTTCACAATGAAGAATACTCGTAATAAACATGTGATGAAGACACGAGAGGACCTAAAACAATCGCTGCTTTAATACAGCCGCTCAATGAGCAATAACACTTCTGTCAATGTTTATTTCCTCCACCACATTAGGAACCTGTCAACATCACTCAGAGATTTCCGCCTGTAAATCAAGAGAAACAGAAACATTGATCTAAAGTGTATTTATGTAGTAGGACACACAAACAGATCTGTTTTTATTACAAAGATGTGCTTCATGCACAGCAACACCTGGATGTTTTAGATTCAGGAGGAAAGAGACACTTCATTCTCCTCTTTTCCTCCTGATGTTGATATTTTCTGGGACAGAGAGGCGGCAGTGGGGTCTTTACATTAAATCAAGCGAGGCCCATCTGTCACACGAACACTTGACACTGCAGCTGTAGTCTGTGTCGTCTAGACGAATGAACTTCTGCAGTCTGTGTTACTGAACGTCTGCAGTTTCATTTGAAATCGTTATTTGACTATTTGGATTTTATAATTTTACATCAATTTTGGTGAGGGGTTGATGCACTTCCGTTACTTCAGTAACAGATGATGATGAGCTTTCTATGTTAGACAAAACAACCCTCTTAAATGTCAAATCAACTTAAGAGGAAAAATTGTCCAAAAAGAAAAGTCTGACAAAGACATAGAAAGAGCATTTCAGCCGTTTCTATGTTTTGCACAGCACAGAGCTGATCATATCCGTCGATCATACGCGCAAATCCGCTGAGAAAACAAAAGGTATGTGACCCGTCTCAAGTCTACACAGAATGTTGAATGTCAGGGCTCTATGGAAGAGATCAGACATCACAGTCCTGATGAGTTAAGGAGAAGACAAACGCCAGTGTCATTGTCCTTCAGTGGCTTTGCTGCTGTTGGTCATTTTAAAAGGGGGCGCTCTCTGCATTTTTCACTTGAAATTACGCCAGCACATCAAATGATGCTGCACGTTCCATGGCATTTCAGTGGGGCTTTAAAGATGTGCACTTCATTAAAAATCAATAAATACATATATTGCAAGAATGTTTTTTTAACAAAATACTGACAGAATCATATCACCAGTGACAGAACTGAGACAGAATGGTCATTTTGAAGCTCATGGTTTTGGACGGCTGAACCACGGCAATATTTCCTTTCAAAGTTCCAATTACCCTGTTAATGAGAGTAAATAATGAGATTTCTTCATCGGCCGGGTCTCCGTGTGAGGTGTGTGTGTGATTGTGCTGAGCTGGAGAGAGTGTTTGAAGGTGACGGTCAGTCATCCATAAAGCACAATTAAATCACTGTGGCTGTTCCTGAATGAGCGTCTGTCTCTGGAGGAGCAGATAAAAGCTTTGAGGAGAGGAAAGAACTTACTGTACGCTCAGCCTCCCGTCTCATCACTCATCGATGGTCTGTTTAAAACAGCTTTAACATCTGTGACGGCACGATGGCTACAAGTCATGCTATGGTTTAATTTCATACCATTATACTGTATCTCCAAACAATCAACAATTTTCTATCCAAGACGGTAGTCAACACGTAGGGCTTCAGAACGTTGAGTTGTGTGTTTTTTATGAGAGAGCATCACATGCGGTCACCGCTGTACCCTGATGATTTAATTTAGTTTGATGAGTCTCAGAGGACAGAAACGTCACACACACGCGCGCGCACACACACACAGAGAGAGCAGCAGTGAAGGCCACGTTGTGTGTTTGTTTGTGCGTCTGCTTCCTCTACACAATCCAAACATCTCTCTCTCTTACTGCACTTAATGGTGTAATGTCCTGGAAATCTTCTGCTGGGGGTCACGGTGGGATTCAGTTTGACTAAATGTTCAAAACCAACGGCTGGTTTCCTGACGTCTACATTTCATTTAGGCGGCACTTTTGATTTTGTTAAACAGAACAGATTGTGATAAAGTGAACATGTAACAGGAAGCTTTGCTTATATAAACAACCAGAGTCTGTGTCTCCTACATATATATACACATTGCAAAACATCACGTGATAAACAAATAACTGCAATGCCCCCAGACACGTTTTACACACAAATTCTGCATCATCCGTCCTTTCGTACGAGCATTTTAAGATAAAACTAGCAAACACTTATCAAGAAAACACTGAGCTGTTAAAACAGACAGACGGATCAGAACAAACTAGGACAGAACACAAGATGCTTGCGTCTTTAACATAAAGTACACAAGATCCAAGATTTCCTGCTATAAAGGGTACTTTAAAGGGATAGTTCACCCAAAAATGAAAATTCTATTATCATTTAATTTCATTGCTATTTAAATGATAAATTATTTTGTTCTGATGAACACAGAGAAAGATATTTGGAAGAATGTTGGCAGTTTTCACTTCTGGGGCATCAATGAGTGCGTTAACATGCACAAAATAAACGGATATCTATCAAAAAGATACATGTTATCTCGTGTTTACATGCATAGTAATAAACTGGCTACCAGAAAACCGCCTTTACACAGAAGTTTGAGACTTGCCGGGTAACTCGCATGCAGTGACGTCATCATCGATAGTCTGTTTAGTTATTAAATATGCAGCGGGAAACGGTCAGAAGCTGTATTATAATATCTCTTCTCATGTCCGCAGTACCTGCATATGCAACAATAGTTCTTCATTTTGACGTTTCTACATCAACTGCATGATTCCAGAGCGGACTTTTATACGTTATTTTACTATCACTTCTGAGAGAAAACCGTTAAAGGTATTTACATGCAGCGCCAAATCAGATTTATGGGCAAAAATGTACCTCAGCTGATCGTTTTTTGCTTACGCCGTTTATGAGCTTTCCCCGATAAAATAAAAACATTTTACTCGTTTACATGACCTTACATATATCAGCTTATTAAGCATTATCGGCGCAAGATTGTGCATGTAAACGTGCTCATTGACTAACCATAGTAGGTTTTTTGGGTAAGCTATAAATCCCCATGAAATGAAGATTAAAAATAGTTCTATTTATATACTGTATGAAGAGTTTGTTTCCAAATTGAGATTTAACTTATGTTATCATGTTTTATTGTGTTTTGTTGTGTTAGTTAGCAGTATTCTATGAGTTATTATGGACTACAGTTTTTCTCAATCGATTTGGTACATTTTTCTAAACTCAGGTAACAGCTCTCAAAACAGTTAACACAGTGATCAGTACACTTTGTAATTGTCCTAAACAGATAGTAAATTCTCCTTCATTTCATAAAAATCACAAATCAAAAGCATAATTTTCTCAAAACACTGTGCACAAAAATCCCTGATTTTATCACAGCAGTTCATACAGCCAACCAAATCTTTAATATATATCAGGAAAAACATTTGTAAGTTTTCAATTGTTCTTCACAAAGTTCACAAGCATTTTTGTACCATTTTCAAAACACAACAAACAAAACTCTGTGAATTGTAAAATAGTCAGTTGCACACCTTGTGTCTTCAATTAACGCCAAATTTGTATGTGATGAGTTAGTAATCCACTCAACACAGAAAAAGCCAATTTCCTAATTGTTCACACAGCTGTCTTACGTAATTACAACAACTACAAAAGGGGAAGAGAAGAAGAACAAAGAAGACAAATGAGGAGATACAGTAAGACAAAAAAAAGAAGTATGAGCAGTGGAAACAGAAGAGGTTTAAGAGTGAGAGGTGGTGGCCAGGGTAGAGGGAGAAGAGGAAGAGGAGATAGAGAAAGAGGAGATAGAGAAAGAGAAGGAAGAGCTGAAGATGTAGGAGGAAGAGGAGAAGAGATTGAAGAGATGGATAGATTGGAGGCCAATGGTATAGTGGAAAGAGAAAATATAAGAAGAGGAGGGCAAAGAGGAAGAGGAGGTCTTAAATCATGGGTCTCTCACTGAGAGAAGCTGGCCAGAGAGTTCAGCCCAATATAAACAGATCCACAGTGGCTTCAATTATCCGTACATTTCAGAGGGAAAACCGGTAAGTAACTATATCATTCTACTTTTACAATGAAAGTCCATGTAGTCTTGTTTGACATAGGTCTAGATCTCTACAGTAAATGTTCCTGCTTGTCCAAACCTTTTTCAGAATTGAAGTTAGAGAACATTCAGGTGGACGAACAAGACTTTTTTCAGTTGAACAAGAGCATGCCATTGTTGACATGGTGGTCCAGAACAACACCCTCCGCCTCAAAGAAATTCAGCAAAGAATAACACAGGACAATCAACTGTTCCACAATATCCACCAATGCAGTCTCTCCACAATTGACCGTGTTCTAAGAAGAAATGCTATCCGAATGAAGCAAGTATATAAAGTGCCCTTTGAGAGGAACTCCGTTAGAGTGAAGGAGTTGCGATTCCAGTTTGTTCAAGTATATGCAACCCAATTACTGCAATTTTACTGTCAACTCAAAGATATATTTTTCCTGAATTTTAAGTATGTGTCCATAAACTATTCCATGCTACTATATGTGAAAAGATTTAGGCATATCTATGTATACTGCTGCTTCAAAGTGTAAACTCAAACTTCAGCAACAATTTCACAGTAGTATTGACTGCAATCGATGCCATTACTGTAAAACACAAATTTACTATATTTTACCTTGTGTTCTTTTTACTCTAGAGAATCTTGGAGTTGGATAGCAGTGCAACTCATTATGAGTACCTGTATATTGATGAAGCAGGCTTCAATCTTCAAAAAAAAAAGGAGAAGAGGGAGAAATGTGATTGGTCATCGTGCTACAGTCAATGTCCCTGGACAACGAGGAGGCAACATCACTCTCTGTGCAGCAATTTCTACAACTGGTGTTGTGGCACAGAATGCTGTCTTGGGACCATTCAACACAGCAAGGCTCCTACATTTTTTAAACCTCCTCAATGAAATCCTCTTTCCGGAGGGTGATCAGGAGCAAATGGTGTGGAGTTTTGTAGTTGTTTGGGACAATGTCCAATTCAGCACTAGTGCGAGTACATGATCGCAACCCTTACAACCAAGTAAGTCTTCTTCAAGCGATGGAAGAGGCCTGTGGAGATATTGGGGCACAAGCATGTCAAGGATGGATACAGCATTCAAGGCGTTTTTTCCCACGATGCATGACTCGTGAAAATATTTTCTGTGATGTTGATGAAATTCTCTGGCCAGATGTAATTGAGAGGCATGATCAATAGAATAATTGATTCAATGAATGCAGTACATTTATCACTTTATTTTTTTATTTACCTATGTACTTATTTGCATAATATATATATTTTTGTGTGTGGGGTGACAACTTATTGTTATACACCTGAACTCCTCATTAAAAGAACTTAATGAAAAACATGTATTTTCATTTATTTCTTTGTGTATCTTCAGCTGAATTTGTTATAAAAATCAACAGAGAACACACTTTTAGTTTTGATGTTAATATTTAATTTTAATAAATGCATTACTAGAATAAAATGCTGTGTTTCATTGTGCAGTGAATACTTAACGGTTTCGCCAGCATAAGAGTGTGTTTAGTTTGCTGTGTTAACTGTTTTGAGAGCTGTTACCTGAGTTTAGAGAAATGTACCAAATCGATTGAGAAAAACTGTAAATCAAAACAAACCAACTGCAGTTTTATTGATATTCATTGCAATGCACATTAAAAAACATGTTTTTTTAAAGGACTGATCTCATTTCGGAATTAAACTCTTTATATGGACCCCATAAAACACAGACCCCAAAACAAAGACCAAGAGGTAAAGAAAGAAGAGCAGATGAAACAGATGATGAAGTCCTAAACACAGTTAGGACAGAAGAGCAGATAGATCATAGAAAGTGTTGCTTCTGCTTCCAGTCCAACCTGCAGCTGTGCTTTAAGAAAACTAACACATTTATCACAGAAAACTCGTAAAAACCCTGAACACAATGAGATTCCAGCAGAAACAAAAGCCAGAGGACAGCAGACACAATACTGATAAAAAAACATTCATCTTCAGCAGTCAGAGAGGATGCTGGGACATCATCGGACTGTCCTGACACTTGCACCAACCTCCAATTTACTATTAAAACACATCCAGCATCACATCACCACAAAATCATCACCTTCAACAATAACTTACAACCCAACTCTTACTGGTTCCATGTTTCTGCACACGACAGTCAAATGCTAAAAGTAAGCTGGAAATGTTGAATGACAGAAATAGATTGAAGGACAGCTGTCACTCAAGGACAAGCTAAAACCCATAATACCAGCGAATGTGAAACCTATCCGTCCATCAGCAGTCATTCAGGCCAGCGTCACCCTTCACATTTTAAAGCACCACACAAAAGAACCGGCGATGGGATTTCTGCCAGCTCAGCGTTAAAGCGCGGAATAAATCTAAAACAAGAATTCACCTTTCCATCCCAATTTGAGGCTCAGCGCCTTCCGTTCCCAAGAGAGCCCAACATCATCCGTTCTGTGACAGTCGACTCGGTTTCACTCCCATCTCAAAACCCACTCACACAATGATTCACTGCTTTATACATGCTTTCACAATGTGCTCGAAAACACAGCATTCATCCTTCACTTGTGACTTGTGAGAGAGCGTAACGTTCTTATCTCCGTTTTAACACTCCCAGTTCCGATTGAAAAACAACAGAATTGTTGTGTCTTACGCTACGTGATGATAGCAGTTCCACGAACACGCTTTCAAACATACTTCATAGCAAACGAGAACATGTTTTTACTACATAGTGTTTCTTTTAAGAGTTAGTTTCCATAGAGACGTCTGTTGTTATAAAAGAAAGAAAACAACACTTTGCAATCTGTGTTTTGTCTACAGGTAAAAACAACAGAAGGGACGTCACTGAGACGACATGCTGACCGTAGATATTGAAAGAAGTCAAAACATGAACATTGGATGAAAAGTACATCATTCACTGGTGTCTTAATCTACAGTTGTATCATAGTTCAAACCAAACAAACTGTTTAATTGTGAAACATTCTTTGTTAAATATCACTCAGCATTGATCTTTTATTATGTAATGTAAAGCAACGTTCAGACCGCCAGGGACACGCAGCAACAAAGCGACAAGATGTCATTCATTTCAGAGCTGACGACTTCCGGCGACACGAGCGACAGTGACCGTTGGCGACAGGAAGTGGGTGTGTCTAGCAACGCGACAAAGTTTGGATTTGCTCAACTTTATGCACATGATGAGCGACTACCCATAGGAGTTAAGCAGCGTCATCCGTCTCTCGCTGTTACTGCAGGGGTTTGTTTATAAATGTTACTAGAGCAACCAAAGCTAGGAACGCCTTCTAACCACCTCGTAGCGAGAGACTAGCGACACACAGTGACAGTCCCTGGCGGTCTGAACACACTGTAGTGACATTCAGACGTGTGCCATACTGTCCAGACACTTCAGGGTCACTGTATTGAAAGGACTCTACAGAGCTGTGTGTGTGTCACTTTAATGAATCGTTTGGATTAAGTTTTGGCTCTGTCTGAGGTCATGAGGTTTGGTATTTAACTGTGAGAGAACACTGACACACTACAGATGGGCTAAATGTCACTCATGTGAATGGAAAGTGTCTGAGCAGCTCATTAGTATTATCACCTGCCAGACTCTCTCTCTCTCTCTCTCTCTCTCTGAAGTGAAGGTCCTGGAATACATGTTTGAGAAGTTTCCACCAATCTCATATTAATCTTGAGTGCCTATACAGTAGCATTGCATACGTCGTATCTTTGAAGAATATTGATTAATAAAAAATAATATTGTCTAGAGAGATTAGTTTGGTCATTCACTTCTCTCTGAAGCTATTTTCTAAATTGAAATGCAATCCAACATTTAAACTACACACATGTAAATACCTACAGTTTACAGTGGTCAAAAGTCATGTCTGGAGGATATCCCTATTTTATAAATATACCCTGTTACAGTAATATTAATGATAATAAAATGATATGAATTAATAATGAATATTTTGTGTACAGCACTCATTCTCCTGACTCTTGACTCACTGAGCTTTGGTAAAGTGTTGTGTTGTGTTGTGTTGTGTTGTGTTGTGTTGTGTTGTGTTGTGTTGTGTCATGTCGTGTCTAATCTCTTCTCAAAGCTTTAATTTACACTTCAACACAACTACCTCACACATTTTTTCACCTTTTTTAATGCATCTTTAGTCATATATTTGACTGGTTAGACATCACTTTTGGTCACTACTTTACTTATCTAATTGAAAATCATACTATTTTTGTGTCAGATATAGTACTGCTCTTAAAAAAATACATACTGTATCATCTGATTTATAAATATTTCCCCGTCAAAGAGCTTTAATGCATTTTGCTAGTTTCTGTTAAAAGTGTGTTTAGCCTTTGTAAAAGTGCAAAGACGTGCTGAAGACCGTCTTGTGTGGGCACGGCTGACAGGCTCTTATCAATCACAGAGAGAGAGAGAGAGAGAGAGAGACTTCACTTGAACATCTATAATGAGAGTGGTGGTATATAGTCAGCCTCATCCACAGATGAAAGCGTAGGCCGAAAGAACGAGAGAGCCGTGTGCTGGAGGAGAAGTACATGAGAGGTTGGGGGAAGAAACACCCTGATGAGATTGAAGATCATCCTGACCGTAGCCCTCAACCCATTCCTTTTTTTAAACCCAATCACCTCTTTCTCTAAGCACAGCAAAGCATTGTGGGAAATCTGTATTCTTTTTACAATGTTATCTTAATCATCTGACAGGTCAAACATGAATAAATACTGTAACTGGAATGTCACCTGTTTAGACAAACAATTAGACACAAAGTCATTTTGGGGTCAGTGTTTGGAACCACAGCTAAAATACTATAGACTTTGCCAACAAACAAGCCCCCAAAACACCCTAGAAACCACACAGAATAACCAGCAACACTGACAACCACAACAACACACTGAGACCTTTATTGCAAAGATAAGAAATAAACACAAACCCTCAGATGAACTATCCTCTGTCTCTCTCTCTCTCAGAGAAACTGTTTTCCAAGGTTTCTTTAGATGTGCATGATTCCCTTCTTTGCTAAACACTCTCAAGGAATTATAGAGTTAAAGCAAAAGAAGATAAATTGGCAATTTATAGAACATGAATTAGGAAAACTGAAGTTAATTAATCCTTGACAAAAAGATTTAACATGCAAAAGAAACATCCAAAAAAGGATAAAACATCTCTTCTAGAGAAACATGTTTCTGTGCTGTCAGTATGTGTAGATGAAGTGTCTGCAGTTTAACTTGATTTCTTCCATACGTGTATGAAATGCATCGTGACATTCTCCTCCTGCTATCAGATTGTCAGAGATGATAGGAGCAAACTGTAGCAGATGAAACACTTATCACACGCTGACCACCAAAACCACTCTTCAACCTACAGCAAAAGAGAAAGATTCATGACAGAGAGAGAGAGAGGGAGAGAGAGAGCAACTGCAGACAGATGTGTGTGTGGTGGCCTTGTTTTTACCTAAACCTGAATTTTTACCTTTGGGACCTAAACCTGAATATACACACCAACACATGGGGACTCTTGTCACCGTGGGGACCAAAAAAGCTTATAAATCGTACAGAATGATATTTTTGGAAAATCTAAAAATGCAAAAAAGTTTTCTATGATACACTTTATATGAGAGACATTTCACTATTCTGTATAGAGGAAACTGTGGCACTTGTACATCCTTTTTTACCTGTTCTGTATTTTTGCAGAAAATATGGAATACTTTTACGAAATTGGGCCAAAGGTGCAGAGGGAGCCACATTTTTTTACATTGCCTCCTATTGACAAATCACTTCACTGTATTGTTTCCTTTATCTTCTCTGTAAATCGCACGAATGCCTGAATGTAATTTGTGCAGTTGTGTACTGTATTGTGTTGCTTGACCAGTTCATGTTGTTCTTTGGTTTTTGAACTTTTCTTGTCTTGTAAGATCATCTTCATCTACTTAACAGCAGTGTAATGTTTCATTTTCATTTTCCCTAAAGCTCATTCTTTCATTTTGCTTTACCTGCACTCTTTTATGATGTATATTCTAATACAGTTTTTTTCAACTGCTTACACACATTTTCAAAACATTGCCTCTTTTTTTCTAAACTTTACACACAAATCCAGGAATTGCACACACAAAATGCTAAATGCCTCCCATCACTTGAGCACGACATTAAGAATATCACAAACACATTTCAAAAGCAAACATTTGTCTTCTGTTGCAAACACCTTTACCATAATGTTATATTTTTGGATATATCATATACACACAGTTATTCCAAACCTAAAGCTCTTTTTTCACGAGCTCCTCGGTATAATTCTGTACAAGATTGAAAGAAATTTGCAGAGAAATGTTGAAAGTTTACTGTAAAAACAAAAGCAAGATTGAAACCATTTTTTTTTTGCTGTAAGCATTTGTGGTTGTGAATACAGTGAATACTGTACACAGTATGAAATATATATACAAAAAAAATTCTGGAGGGACTATGACAAAAATTGTGGCATCATTAAGGATATGGTTGCGTATTTCACAAATTCTAATTGCATTATTGGCCAAAACCAAATTCACGATAGCTGTCTCTTGCTCTTCAGTGAACATGTGACCTCGCCCACCATGAAACCTTCGCCTTTCCACTCTGTAAAAGATTCAGGAACAGTGCGAGTGTGTGCCATAAACTGTAACATAAAATACTACTTTACAGAATATGGTCAGAATTACAGTCGGCTGTACTGTTGTACAGTGTGATACCTCACCAGACTGTAAAATATATGTATTATAGCCTTCTGTTTGTTATGCTGAAATAGCTATTACAGTATGTGTACATTAGAACATGTGTACATAACAGTAGATTGTTACATAGCTGTTCTCATTTCTAAAGGTTTGAATTATACCCGCCACTGTAAATCGACTCAAATGACTCTCTTCACAGCCTCTCTCATTGTTACAGTAAACCGTGGTTTATCACATGATCAATGACTGTGGCCCCAATCTCATTCGAGACCACTCTTCTTGTTCCTCTTCCTCCCCTTCCAACTCCTCCTCCTCTACTTCTAACTCTGCCTCGTCCTCTGGCTCGCCCTCCAACTCCCCTTAGTGTGCATTGTTTGCATCCATCGTTCCAAACCTATAACTTGACCCTTGGTCTATTACAGTTTTTCTCAATTGCTAAACACTAAACCCTATTGTCTGAACCAAATGCTCAGTTGCCTGAACCCACTGATTGAATCAATCACTCTTTTGGCAAAACCATAAGCACTTTTTACCTGTTTAGACACAACTTGCCAACACATTTTCATTGTGATGCACCCATGCTGCATAATGGTGAGCACAGGTGACAAAAGTCAAACACAATTAAAGCACAGGTTTCACCACTTGAACACAACAACTCAAAATAGATCACACTTGTGGCTAATGATGTGAGGGAACATATACAGTGAGCCAGTTCAGAGAGCACTGGTTTGTGAGGCCCTACAATGGATAGAAATCTGAGAGGAAGAGTTCGTGTGAGAGGAGGTCGAGGTGGTCAAGGTGGTCAGCGAAGACAAAGAACAGTAATAGCTGATGAAATCAGAGCTACTGTGATTGACCATGTTCTTGTCCATGGTATGAACATGAGATTTCTGTTTGTTTTTACAACTGCTACATGTAAATGCACAAGATTTCTGTTTTGTCTTTTTGTACAAGTGCTAAATGCACAGGTTTTTTTGTTTTGCAACATGCATTTAGCCTACAGTGAACAATAAACATTTATTTCTCCAGCTTCATGTCCTGAGCATTGTGTTTTTTATTTTTCCACGTAGTGTTTAGTGACTGTTCCGTAGTGTTTTTAATTTTGATTGACTCGGGGCACGATTTGACAACATAGTTCAGTTTTGAGCACAGATTGAACTGTTTTGAGGTGAAAGTTTGGTTTTGCAAGAAGAGTCTGAGGTTTTGTGAATGTAGCTTGAAAATTGGGTTTTGTGTTCACAGTTTAGAGAAAAGGAGAGCAGCTTTCAAGAAATGTGTCTTAGCAATCGAGAAAAACTGTAAAAGGCCTCTTCTTAAGTCATGATTGGTTGGTGTTAAGTAAAGCAATGAGTGTTTGCACATGTGAGGAGATAGTGTGAGGCACTGATGAATAAATGTGGCATTTTCAGGTGTTGTCTTTTAAAAGGAAATCCATATACAGTACCTCCTGTAAGATTCTTGTGTGTTACATAGAGAATTGTGTGTCGTGTTTTGCAAAAAGTGTTTTATGAAAAGGAAAACTGAGTCAAATGTCGAGAATTAGTGCATGGTTTTGCCGCGCTTTGGTGTGTGGTTCTGGTGTTTGAGTGTCGGGTTTCAGAAATCGTGTGACAAGTAAATATTTGGTGTGTAAGCAGTTGAAAAAAACTGTAAACACTAAGCTGTCAAATTATTCTTGAATCCCAATAAGAGGTTTTAGTAACATTGTTTTGAATTGATCGCACCAGTCTCTAGGACTATGTTGTGTGGGTGTTTTTGAGGGCTTGTGTGTCATGTCTGCATGTTTGAATGGTTTTGAGAAGAGAGCTTCATTTTGACCTTAAAATAGGAAGTTTGGGGAATTGGGTGAGACGTTCTGTGCTTACTGTTTTGAGAATACGAGGCATCATTTCAAGAAATGTGTTTAAGCGATCGAGAAAAACACAGATCCTGAGATGAAGTGTGTGCCCTGAACACCAACTATTCCTCTCAGACATCAATGAGATTAAATGAAGAGCAAAGGAAATCTGCATTGTCAGTTTGAGATGAGATGTCAACAGTGTGTCAAACTGAGCTCAGATTTGTCTCGTCTGCAATCAGAAGTCAATATTATGGAAGATGTCAACATCAACTCAAACATCTCTCTTCACATTTACTGGAATCCAGATTATTTGACCTCCACATTCAAAAGAACAGTGTGATGCAGACAGACATCATGTGAATCCTCAGTGGGATGATGTTTTCAGACGGTCGGATGAGACATGAGCTTTACTGCTACTAGATAACACATCTAAGCAACTCTGTTAAGTTTTAATACGCCGTCAAAAGCAAGTGCACCAGATATTCCATATCAGGCGACAGAAACATTATGAATGCCTCTAGAATTACAGGTAGCATCACTCATGTCTTTGCTAAACATCTTAAAGATCAGAAATCCATATGAGCCCTTTCATTTCTCACATTTACTAACAGCAAAACCAATTCCTGCACGCGGAGTGAAGCACATTTCTTCTCACAAACGAGGACATTCAGAAGGAGGCCAAGGACGCGCTGGAGAACAGGTCTGTGAGAATAACTTGTGTTCCGGGCCGGACGGCGTGAAATGATCCGCACTGGTCTGCATATGTCCTCCACTTTCACTTCCACAACATTTGGATCTCGACAGGACCCTAAGCATCTGTTTACGGCTCGGCGTGAACCCGCCATCTGCTGCGTGCTGAATTCACAGCCTGCCGCCAGCACGCGCCGGCCCGTGTCACATTCAGAAGAGATGAGAAAGTGATACATGGCTGCAGAGCAGCAGGTTTTACATTCGCACTTGGCTCAGCTGATACCCTGAATCACAGACTACACATTTGTATTTCATATCTGAGGGTGATAAAATGGCAAAAAAGAGATTCGCACTGAAGAGAGAGTGAAAATACAAAGAAAAATGAAGCTTATGGTATTGCATGTATAATGATACAGTTTAAAAAGACGAGTTGATGGCTGAAGGAAGTAAAAATAGAATGCATTTACAGTGTATACCCCGCAACACAGACACTGAAGGTGATTTAATGCACTTTCACCCACATGAGAACATCACGTCAATCCAGACGGGGGTCACAGGGCCGACTCAAACACACAACACAAGAGCCTTCAGGGTGGGCGGGATCATTACTAACGTTCTTTCTACATCATTAAAGGCCAAAGTCACGGTTGATTATCACATGTGATATAAGATGACTAAATGTCTGATACATTTTCCTTCGAGGGGGAACTGAGAGCTCTCCACCAATCAGCAACACATCTGGTGACTCATGCCACTACAGGACACCTGCTGTACCTGCAGTGCGGCCCACACCACCTAAAGTGTCTCTCTGTGATGTCTCAAAGCTTCTAAAAGCTTCAAAAAAACTAAACATAATATCCTACTCAAAGGCAGTATTGGTTTTGGATCTGGATCAGTATCAGTACTGGATCTGTTAGGTTTGTAGTTGAGAGATAAAAACAATATAACGTTCAGTCATCATTTATTTTCTCTCATGTGGTTGTAAACCTGTATGCGACTCTGTGGAACACAAAGGAAGATATTTTGAGAAATGTCTCAGTGGTTTTGTGTTCATGTTCAATGGAAGTCCATGGGGGTCGGTGTTGTTTGATTATCGACATTCTTCAAAATATATTATTTTGTGTTCTGGAGAAGAAAGAAACTCATACAGCTTTGACATGACATGAGAAAGAATAAATGATGGGAGAATTTTCATTTTTGGATGAACTAAAGTCATGGTTTGGATTGTCAACTGGAATCTTTTCTTTAGCTTTCGCTCACCCTCAGTCAATTATCATCCAAACAGTGTTTGACACATGAGTTCTCACTCTCTCTGTAAGCTCACTTATTACAGCCTGAAGTCATGACAGTCACACACACACACACACACACACAACGCTCAACGATGTCAGGGGTTATAATGCTGCAGGTGCAGATAGCGTCGTCTCATAATGATCCTCCGACGGTGAAGCTCCTCCACTGTCAAACCCGCAGCGACAGGAGAAGAACGCAGAGAGAGTTTAGCAGGAGGTGTGGAAACACGGGAGCTTTTTATAAACTCGGCGGGAGACAGACTGCAGCGCTGAGATGACAAAGACAACAGCTGGAGATCAGTGAGAGAATCGAGAGAAAATACAGGCAGAGGTGTTAAAAATCACCAGAGCAGAATGAGGAAAAGAGGCTGGAGGAGGGCGGAGCTTTGAAACACTTCTATTTTTATCATGGAATGAGAGTCTGTTGGGCATAAATCAAAAACATTTGAAGAAATCTAGAAATGCTGAGGGAAGCGGGAGAGACGGTCGGGTGTGAATTCTGCACGTTCAGCACCACGGACAGCAGCTGTTGACGTCTGTTAGGAATCACGCACACACACACAAACACATACACGTACACACACTTGTGTAGGTATTTATTTACATCTGCAGTATTTGTTCGTCCAAATACTACGTTAGACATACTGTGCAGTATAATAAACGTCTACTGTCACACGTTGTACTTCATTGATAGCCCAACAACAACAACATGGATAAAAAGAGTTCAAAAGCATCAGGCCACAGAGCAGGCGATGTAGCGTGTCTGCAGTAGCGTTTGTCAAGTCTGTAATTGGTTTGAAATGTCAAATGAAAGACAGATGCTGTAGGGATGTCATTTATCTTCAGCAGATAAACACACATAGATCATCCGTCTCTTTATGGCTTTATTGACTGTTTGCGTCTGCATAGGCGCAGTTAAATGTACAGACATAAATAACAAGAGACCATTACAGAGACACAAACATCGGCTCTAATTCATCTGTTAGCACAACATTCACTTCATCTACAGTATGATGTGTTCTGTTGAGAAATGATTTCCTTCGATTCACCACAGTCCAAATCTGAATGAAAAAAGGTAGAAAATATACCCTGACATTGTTAATGGATGCAAAACAGGAAAAACTTGGGGTCATGTGCGTGTTCCATGTTCTCTTTAGTCATGGGTGGAGTAATCAAACCTTGACTATAATGACAGTTTCTCTCAAATATCACATTTAGCTGAAATTTGATTCTCTGTAAATGAATGTCTCCACCCAGCTGTAATGAAATCAGTGGACGTGGTCTCGATTCAGAGCTCAGAAATGACATCATACAAGACAATGAGCCAAACAAAGTGAAAAATGAATAATATACCAAACTACTGTCTGCAACACAGAAACGTAAGAACAAAAGCTTTTTCTTTTAGTTAGTCTTACTGCTGTGCAAAAACTCATTACAGTGATATATGAGGTGTTCTGTGTCACAGGTCTCTCCTTTGTACTAAGTGTATCTCATATAAAAACAATATAAATGTGACGTTTCACCCCAGCAGCCAGGGGCGTCGCTGGGCCCCTTTTACTGGGGCTCGTGCCCCAGTATACATCTGCTGTTCCCCAGTATAAATTTCGAGTTTAAGTTCAAACAATTTCGTACTTTCGTGCAGTAATCCATGTCTGCGCATGTCTGTGTGTTTTCTTCCAACAACTGCTGCATTCAGCTGCGTAGTGCGCAAGGGTGACGACACGCGACTGATGTAGGCTAAACATGAGGAAGTTTCTAAATAATATAGATTGCCTTTTTTTGACTCGATCATTAATGGCCCCTGTAGATGGACATCAGAATTTGTTTGTGCAAAGCAGGGAAATGGAAGCGGAAAGGAAATGATGAGTTTGTTGGAGGTAAGACTTGATAAACACACTACTGTAAGGTTTCAGGTTTCAGACATTAGAGGAAAATGTCTCAGGAAAACCTTTGTCAAGTCTGTAAAATTGCATTGTTGCATAGAAAAACATCTGTGTTCTGTACTTCCAGAAATGAAATTATTTTAATTTATTAGCTCTAGTTTAGGACATAAAAAGTGAAGAGTAACTATGGCTGAGATAACTACTATATGTGCTATTATAGGCAGTACAGTTTAATTCAGTTAAGTTAAAAGTTAAAAAAATGTACCAACTCTGTTTGGACTTGGCTGGGAAACCAGAAAATATTGTTTTATTTAAGATAAAATATGTTCTTTATATTAGTTGGAGCTATAAAACGACTGGTTTCTTGAAATAATGTAATTGTAAATTCTTGAAAAGATGTAATTATTGATTGTTTTCGTTGTGCAATGAATGCAGTTGTGCAAGAAAAATGTCTCTCTGCTTTCATTATTTCCATACAGTGCATGCAAACATGTTAATAGAGTTTATGTTAAGTATGTTGAAGATACTTAAGTATCTGATTTATGATTAAAACTGTTTACCTTCCTGAGTATTGTTGCACTGTAGGAATAGTGGTTTACGCAAGGGACATTTGAATAGTGCAGGAGCACACAGCAGGTTTTTAAGAAAAAAGTGACAGAAAAAGTCACGTGTGCCCCAGTAGAGCTTCAAATCTAGAAACGCCCTGCCTGTAGCGACAGATATCTGAAGTGATTTCAATCCTTTCCTCACCAGTCGTTATTTTACAGTTTCTTACAGAAAATGTTATTCATGCTTTTACTCAGAGTTAAACAAACACATTTACTGACAGACAGCATATTGACGCTCTTATTTATAGGTTGTCATGTGGCAGAATATTTCTGAGTTCACAGGAGTTGAGCTGATGGCCAGGCCTTGAATCTTTTACTGCCTCTGGAATATTTACAAGATTTAAAGTGATGTAGGAAGAACGGTGATGGAAGCAAAAATAACCTGCCAGTCGCTTGCACGCAGAAACAACACAGTGTGCAAAGTGCAACACAAATACAACTTAATATATCAGACATACCGTCAGGAATGTGTTCGTAAAACATGAAATCAATAAAAACACAGGGACTCAGGTGAGGAGGTGAGCTATTTATAACCCAGAAGTGAAACCAAAGTCAAAAAGCTCACTTCACTTCTCTTTTATTGATATGGATTCGAGCAGATGTGATATTGAATACACCTGCAGGAAGGTAACAGACGTTAGAGGCTGTGTGATTAAATCATCATGTTGAGATTATTTTGACAAATGACTTTAAAGTCTCATATTGCTGCTGCTTTGATATCGAGGTGAAATGGACGAAAGAACAAAATCACCTCTGATACAGAAAGCGTGTGCAAAAACTACAAACTAGCAGATGATGCCGTCTGAGTCGAAATCACCTCATAATCCACCGAACAGAAACTTCAATCGGTCAATTTTAACTGTATTATTAGCACCACAAGCCTTTGAATGAAACCGCCCAACCCTCTCTGAAATCACCCAAACATGCAGAATGATGGACAGCCATGGAGCCTTTCAGATTGGCTATTGTGTCCAAATACATAAAAAGGCAAGCCACACCCCTAATTCAGTTCTGCTGTAGACAGGTCAGAAAAGAGCACTTTTACATCCATTCTAAATCATAAAGATGTTACGGATGTCTTCTAGATGTCTATCTGACTGCAGACATCTCAGAGACGTATTGCAGATGAGCAAACAACGTCTTGCAGCTGTAACGCAGACATCCGATAGACGTCTCCCAGATGTTTGTGTGTTATAAGGGTTAAGATGCCAAGAGACAAGACTGATCACAAAATGCTATTGGACATTGCTGTATTGTTTTTTCTCTCGATTGTAAGCGTCTTTGTCTTTGACAGTCTAACAGACTCACAGATGAATATTCTCTTTGTGTTGTGGTGTGTGTCTCATGTCTTTGGTTGGTGTGGGGAAAACACAGCATGTTTCAGATCAATGAGTGTTTCTCTGGCCTTTTGTGCTGTGCTTTCTGCATTAAGAATGAATGGAGTGTGTGCTGACAGTATTCATCTTTGGCTTTCCTGAAATCCTGAACCCAGAGGGAGCCTACACTCATTAATCTCCAAAACCCACAAAAGCACAATGAAAGCAACTCATACGGTTCAAGCTGATCTCATCTGGTTAATATTAACCGAATCCAACTGAATCCTTTCTCACCCCCCTGCATGACAGAGAGAAAATAATGCCACATCTCTGATGTCTTTACTTTAGTAATCACTAACATTATTACTCAGCCATGAAATGTATTTTTTATGACTCAATCTGGCAACCCGCAGCAGGAGCAGAGTCAGTCAGGTGATAGTGTGGAACTGTGATTATTTCACATAAATCTGGCGCCCCGGGGGTTTTATAGTCGTGGGAATGTAATAACCGATTATATTAGCCTCAGTGCCAGGCCAGTGCGTCCTTATCATAAAAAAAGGGTAAATGTCACAAAATTCAGTCATATTTCACCCCAAAACTCAAGAAATAAAAGAGATATGTTTGTCCTGAATAAACCCCGAACCCTGTTTAGGCTATTTAAAATATAAAACTTTAAAAAAATATATTCATTATTTCGTTAAAACATCATTGATTGTGGAGTGAAATATGACTCCAAGTCATTTCTTCATGAGATTCACGCCATAAAATATTCTCCACTAATACAGACAATAAATGATTCAATACAGTAAAACCATTTGAGATTATACTGAGAATATTCAAGGGCTGAGAGAGAGAGAGAGGGTCACATGATGATGTTTATCACTCCCTTGAATCTGTGTGTGTGTGTGTGTGTGTATAGCAGACATAAATAACGGTCAATTAAATAATTAAATACACTTAATGGCTACGATCACCGCAACTCCTAATTATAACCACGGCAGCTATTAACAGATGTTGCCCCTCGGTGCAGAGAGAGAGAGAACTGAATTAATATCAGCGCTGCCCAGCATCACATGCAACGCTGTTGCCCTTGGAGACCAGCGGTCCTGCTCGAGTGGAGGCTGCCGGTAACATCTGAACGTCACGCCAGGTTTATGCATCTTCATTCATTTACAGACTCATGGCGAGTTATATTTTACACTAACATTAAACAAGACTTGCCCTGAATGAGGCTGTTGGTTAATGACTAAATGAATAAAGTTGATGTCAAACTTCAGTGGTTCTGAGGTAAGGACAGAATGTTCATTTTTTGGGGTAACTGTCCATGTAACACACAGCACAACATTCAGCTTTACCATCTAAACTAAATAATGTCCCCTTGAATCCTATTGGCCTCATGTGACTGATTGCATTTGCGACAACAGAAAGTCCATCTGAAACATTCATTCAGTGACTGGTTCACACAAGCGTAATGTGTTGACATTAAGTGTCTATATTTGAACAATGTGAAGGTGATGTTCTGACAGACACAGAATGAAAGTGAGAGGATTTGAGTTTTTGTGAAACAGAGGCAGTGAGTGAGTGAAAGGATGGAGTGAGATGTGTGATTTGTGATGCTGAACACAGGTCCTGCTCTGAATGACAGCGAGACAGCTCTGGTCACAGCACGTCCACGTTTTTCTCTGATAGAGGACGGTGATGGATGCCAACCTTACACAAACACACATGAGATGACTCTACACTGACTCTTGTATGACTGCATATATTCACCCGCCGGGGTTAAATGTTCATTTAATCATCATCTCTAGACGTATTGTGGTCATTCCAGTCCGGTGTTTGTTGAATTTCAACAAAATCAAACCTCAGGAGTGACATCAAGTCATCCAACAGCAATGTGAAAGACATCATGACAAGACACATGAAAAGTGGGATCAAAATGAATCACATAAAAAAATGTAGAAATATTTCCCAAATACAAATACAAATGATTTTTTCGGTTAATTTCACCTGTTTTGGCAGTTTTCAATTTCTAAAAAGCAAATAGAAACAATATTTTTATTTGAAATTTGGGAGAAATGTATAGCTCACATAATGAAGCAAAATGATCATTTGACCTAAACACAGACATAGAAATAGGAAAATCAGAAAAACTGAACACATATGTATACTTACATTCATACATTCATGTCTATTTTTGAACGCTGCTGTGTGTTTTTCTACATTTATTACTGTAATCCACACTAACTATAGCAATATTTTGTGATAATTGTACGAGCAACATTTTCTTTTTGAGTCAGTCTGCAGTTCTGCCCCATCGCAGTGAAACGTGTTTGGATAATTCTCCTCTCCGGCGCTTTGTAAATGGAAGCCAGTGGCACATTAAAGCCGTGAGTCAGTAATGAAGGCAAAAGTAAACAGGGTTTTGTGTCACACAGGTCAACAACAGCATTAATAATGCAAAGCACAAAAACAGAGAGAATTGAAACTGTGCTGTGGTAGTTTCTCTCTCTCTCTCTCTCTCTCTCTCTCGCTAAACACTTTCTGCTCCCTAACTCGAATGAGCTCGAATGAGCTAGACAGCATTTAAAAACATTACAATCACACTTTTGACGCCAAATAATTATTCTACCCTCAAGATATCTCGGTTTGGCCAATTACAGTGGAACATGACATGTCTCCTTAACAATCCCAGAATGCACGGTGTCGAGCTCAGTGAAACTTTCAATATAGTAACGGAAAGAAATATCAGTGCATTAGGAGCTTTTGAAATCACACAAACAGAGGCCCGAGCGTCTGATAGATAAAAAGGGACACATTAACAAAAAAACTCCCACTCATACACTGCAGCAAGTCACGCATCGAATCAAGTGTCACGGGGCTGGAGAAACGCTGTAAACAGAATGTCTGTAAAGCAATCGGAGGCCTTCACTGAGACTCTAATGTGATTAAGAGTGTAATGGAGTGATGTCCTTCGCTCCGAGACCCCACTAAAGGTATAGAGTCCATGCAATGCTCGGCTTTCTGAAAGCTCTCCAAATGTCTTATTAGGTGTTTAATAGAGTTTCTGAGGTGTTACACATCTGAAGCAGTTTGGAGACAACAGGATACAGTGACAATGAGGTGAACAAACAGAGGGAATGAGAGAGAGAGAGACGGGATGAGTGAGAAGACGAGAAGTAAAGAATGAAAAAGCGCGAATTACACATCACTCTTTATCACGGTGGGGAAACACTGGAGAAAACACTAAAGGCTGGATCGGGACAAAAAGGTGTTGCCAGATGATGTGCTAAGGTGTTCATGTTTATTTTTTACAGCTTCATATATGCCGTTTCTTCACTGCCAAGTCTGCCTGGCTCAAAACTCATACGTTCTCTCTGCTCCCTCCTATAAAATAACAGATACAACCATGCATGTATACGATTCTGTCTCCGCTGTTCTGGAAAATAAGAGCAGACACAAGAAATGAACCAACTAAGTCGCTAGCAAGTCCATGATCGAAATAAGAACTACCTCGGCTTTCGATGTAAGCTCTCTCCTTATTTGGTTCTTATTATCAGTCTTAGGGTGTTAATTCTGTGCTGAGACACAATTTCCTCCTTTCTAAAAGAGGTTACACAAAGAATATCTCGGATTCCTCCCGGCAGTGTGACGACTGCCATGGATACACTTGACAATGATCCTCTCATGAAAAACAGAGGGTATGAGAGACGAGTAGATGTGGGGATCGGACGATTAATGTAAAGTAATCCACTTGCTTTTAGCTATTGAGTTGGTCCTCCCCCTGCATGGTCCGCTACATATGCCGAAAACACAACATTGCCCTCGGCTCTTCTGGACACAAGCACGACCAGATGCTGGAATCGGGGCACTTTAAGAGAATGCCGGGCGACAACTACCCATAATGGTTAATCTCTGTTTATCTGAGCTTCACGTTGATAAAACTAGACACGACTTGCCAACATTGCCCTTTCTGGTGCGCATTTACTAAAGTTAACGCCTGATGATTGCACAAATTCTTCAGTCCTACAGTTGCATATAGAAAAATAAATTCGATTTCAATGAGTCTAGCTAGCAGCACCTGAGTATATGCTGCCAAAGTCTTTTTTAACATAAGAATGTTTTTTCAGGAGGTTAGTACTTTCGGTCTAGAAGAATTTTCAGTAGTACAGCGACTAAACACTAACAGACATAAATAATGGATTCGTCTAGTTGATTCCTGTGAAAGAAAATAGTAAATACGGTTTTGGAAATCGTCATTTAACATGAAGCATAAGAGAATAGAAGGGAAAACAATACCCAATGGCTAATCTCCTGTCATCTTTAAACGTTTTTAAAACAATAGCACGACATTGTTGCGTTAAAGTTAAAGCTACATTAAAGTTACGTTTTAAATCCAATCCCACAGGCATTATTCTGACAGTCACTGTTGCTAATATAAAATCTTACATAAAAAACAGATTTACAATAAAACCATGTATTTGTCATTTTCCTGTTCTGTATATTGCTTACTTTCATTATTTCAACATTTTACATTAGATGTTTTATTTATTCTCATATTTATGTATTCTCTATTTTGCAACATTGTAAAATGAGTTATAAAAGCACAACAAATATAAACTTGAATTAAATGAAACATTACATAATCTTCTTCACGTTAACTTTGAAACGCTCTTTTAAGTGCAGTTTAACAATAACTGAGCTGGTTATTTGCGAAGCTCGGCTTTGAAAGAGGCATTGATTCCCAATGCTAATGCTCATTAGATTTTGACATGCGCTGTACCTCACTTCACATGTTTCGCAGAGCTCGAGTGAATATTGAACAGAATGAACCTCAGGGGCTTTTCTGATTTCTGCCCGGCAAAATAAGATTAGAATGAAGGATTAAAAATGAATGGGGATCTCCAGTGAGGTGAAACGCGGAGATGGCGAGCGGTGGGTAAAAGCAATTAGGAGAAACCGTAACCCTGCGGCGAGCGAGCCTGTGGGGCACCTGACGTCTGGTTGTGGGTTTCAAGCCGGCGGCTGAAGTTACACCACGACTCTGGGTTAGCCAGGTTCGACTCGGGGAGGCCCGTGCACTTTTTATACCTTCTTCCAAACTCTCAGCCAAACTAGAGATAAGGTTGCTGCCGTGTTCAGGTCTTGTTAGGGGCCGTCTGGAGCTCCAGACGTTATTGGGTTGCCTTATTTTCCTGTCAGATGCCTGTTTGACTGTAACGGAAGCTATTCAGCGGAGAGTCGAGTGTTGACGCTGGACTCATTTTTCTGATGAAATTGTGTCATCGGATACGAGCCGGTATATATAGACACCAAATCCAGGCAGGCCCGAGTTACACCTACAGAATAATACATGCTGCCAAAGTCTGAGAGAAAGAAGAGTTTCTCAGGGTTTACTCGCTATCGCTTAGAAACATAAATCTCAGTATACATACTAGTACACACCATAATATAAAAATATGGATTCGTCATTCAGTTCCTTGAAACAAATAGGAAATGTACAGTACATACATTTATAATGGATGAAAGATAAACAACAAACAATTACTCTTCTCGAATAAATAAACCAAATGTGAAAGTCACAATTTTGCTTTGACGAACCTAAAATATGACTTCATAAGAGTTGAAAGTGTTTGAATCAGACTCGCTGTTTTGAACTACAGTGACACGTGTTGTCCAGCATCAGATGGGTGATGTGTGACACCATATGTGAAGCACAGCAGTCATGAACTCAATGTAAACCTGCTGTCCCTATTAAACGCAATTAGCTTCACAAAGAAGTCGATGATGCATTTCACAACACGCTTAACCTGCGATGACATACGGCACGCACTCGTGCATGGACCATTTGGGAGCACAAGTTTATCTTAATGTTGTAACTGTCCTGCATAGACATTCCTGCATGAAAACAATAACATGCACGAGATATTTCTGAGATAATAAGGTGTCATAGTTGCCAGCGATGTCAAACGATTAATCGCATCCAAAATAAAAGTTTGTGTTTACATAATATATGTCTGTGTACTGTGCATGTTCATTTTGTAAACACAAACTCATACACATACTAGCATAACTGAGATCTCCATTGACTGAACAACATCTAAGAAATCATATTTTCCTCCTCCTTAAATGAGCAATAAAGCAACACATCAATGATTCGCTTGAAATATAAAAGATTCACAGCGCTCTCTGCAGAAAGTGAAGGTTTATTTATTAGGGTAATGTGTGGGTGAAGTTCATAGGTGGTGTATTGATGGAGTATAAGCGTATGTCAGCGGGGATTAGTGTTGTAATGAACGAGTCCTGCTGTGTTGACCTGCAGTGAAACCTTAGAATGAACCACACTAGAGAAAGAGCCGCTGCGATGAACATTCACAACATCGTAATGAGCAGAATACACTAGTGAAGGGAAAGGCCGGATAAATAATTGAGAGGTCTCTGTGGATACCTGCTCGACACCTGTTTGATCAGCGGCCCGGTGAGGGGTCCGGGGTCTAGAGGTGACTGATGGGGTCACACACATGAATAATTCAACTCCGTTCTGTTATGGAAATCCAGCAGAAAAGCGTAAGGGGTGCATTACTTACACAGACATTGAAACAGTTGATAAGTTACACAAGGACACATTTGAAAAGATTTAAGCTAGGTGATGAATTCAACTTAAATGCTAACGGATTAAAACAGATGACTGAGCTAAAGAAAATTCTGATGTATGCACATTTGTATGGTTTTAAAGCCATAGGACTTTTTTTAATCTGTAAAACAAAAGCAAAGTTTTATGTTTGTCTTTTACAGCTAAAAAAACAAGAAAAAAGCAAAATAATATGAGTCTGTACAGATTGTGTGCTATAATAGAGGACTTAAAAAGCCATATGATCGATGTTTTCTGTGAGGAACACAATAAAAAAGATATTCTTTTCTGAAAATAGTCCCTGAACATTTCGCTGGACTTCTCATTCTCCGCCAAAGTCACATGGATTTCAAACATAAGCAACTGAAGACGGTATTTTCATGTCTTGCGTCTGAAGATCTTTGCTTAGCAACGACTTCCACTGGAGTAGCAAACAGAGACCTGCCTCTATTTCTCTCTCTCGGATTTTATTTAAAGCAGATCATTATGACCAATGATGAATTTATGGCTCAACCGAATGCAGAATATAGCACACCGGAGAAATGTTGACCAGAGCTCCTCTGGGACAGAATTTCATTTTCATGAGCAGTTTTTTGACAGCGGGTTTGAGATTGACATGCCTACACCATCATAACACCTTCCAGCTTCAAATCAAACCTTCAGTGATATGAACTCAACTAATTTATCCCAAAACAGTCACTTATGTCCTCTAATCTCCCATTAGTTCTAATGGTTCTGTTTCATATTAAATGATCACGTGAGCCTGACTGTAAATAAAGTAAACAGAAGGATTTCATGTTGACTTGTTGAATGATGGCAGAACTCACGTATGATTTTATTCTGCGCTCAGATCAGCAGCTGAAGGTGCCGTGAATACAGAAGAATCACTCAATATTTTCAGGCCGGCCATATGCCCGTCTGTCTGCCCGTGAACATGTGCTCGCATTTTAAAGCACTGGATGTGTCAGCAACTCAGAATGGCTCGTAGTGGTGTTCTCTGTGACTTGCACTGATACCATCACAGGCCAATCTTCCCTCTCGGTCTCCTCATCATTAGATCTTTGTGTGTGTGTTTTTGTTAAATCAAGTATCACTAGCGTCGCTCACTACCGTGTTTACTCTCAGTGTCTATGACAGGAGAGATATGATGTTACCTTTCAAAGCCGACCAATAAACAGACTTAAAAAATGAACGTGACTGTGGTGGAGTAGGCGGGGCGAGACCGTCGGGAGCATAAGAGAACGAGCGACCGGACCGTCACTGAGAGAGGACCGGGCCCGGACACATGTTAAGTTGATTTATGTTTATGTTTGTGTTGCCGGCAGTCGTCCGTGAGGGGCTACCGGCTGTTTATTTACTTTGTTATTATTTGATTACATGTTTAAATGTTTGCCGGTTCCCGCCCTCTTCCTTCCTTTTATTGAACGTTTCTACAGTGACCCGTAACTAGAGACCAGAACATCAGGCTGGGAACGTTTGACTCGGGCCAGTAACACCTTAGCAACCACCCAGAAAACCCTAGCAACACACAACCCAACATTATTCTGTTAAATCTATCACAAACTTTTCTTTAGGAAATACACTTTCAGTTGTTCATTGCTTGCTCTTTCTTACCCTGTTGAAAAAGCAGCACATGCTGGTTAGGTAGGTTTTGAAGCATGGTAGCTGGTTTGTGCTGGTGATGTGCTGGTTTAGGGTGGCCCTGAGACCAGCGCAGACCAGTTACCATGCTTCAAAATTTACCTAACCAAGCCATGTGCTGCATTTTTCAACAGGGTAATCTTATATTGCTAACGTCTCATGTACGTTTAGCTCTCTCTCTCTCCTCGGGGAACAGGATCACACCGAGCAGGGCGAGAGCTGCTATAATCTGCAGTGAATTTGGGGCAGCACTGAGAACTCCCTCAAATGTAGGTCTCGTTGGACAATATTGCCCATTGAACTCACGCCAAGACGAATAAAGACAGAGAGTTGGAAAAAATCTTCAGCGCTGTTTCTAGGGGTGTAACGGCATGCTCAGCTCACGATTCAATACGATACCTGGTTTACGATGACGACTGCATCACGATATTAGTAAAAAAAATTGAATTAAATATTTTAAGATTAAATATGAAACTAAACCCAAAACATTAACCATTTTTATTAACATTTGTTATTTCGTTAAAGAATTTACGATGTTTAAGGTTTAATTCAACCATTTTTTTGTAAACTTAAAAACTGAATAGAATTGTCACTGAAAAATAAAATTTCATTTACAAATATTTTGCCATAGTCTACGATACATATCTTAATGTTTTTATATTGTGAAATACATAACTTTGATATATTGTTACACACCTAGCTGCTTCACGCACACAGAACGAGCAGCAGGGCCTTTAAATGTTTTTAAGTGAATCAACAAATGTTTTACCATTAGTCATTTTATCACTATTTCAATCATTATTAGATGAAACCACATGCACAATTTGTGAGCTTTTTTACATGCTACTTTCCCCTGATCAGATACTGTCCACTGTCTCCCTTGTAAAGTCTTGTTGGCACTGCCACGACAACTGAACGACTGAACAGAGGAGATGACTTTCACTGAGGATTAGACAGTCCCGACTTAGTTATCCAATTTTGTTTGAGATTTACAGATGTCAACCATCTCAACATCCAAACTTTACTCACATCTGATTGGCTGAGACCCAAAGAGAACACAGTCCTCATGTGAAGCTCCTACGTAGAGCATTTTAACACCTGACAAAGATGCTTTTGTAGCGTAAATAAAGTGAATTAAGTGTGTACTTGCCTTTATATTAAATGCATACTATACATAATGATAACTATACAATTTTAAAAACCATTCTAAATTTAAGAAAAAGGAAACTTTCTGATCGTGTGCCACTCCTCCACAGCTTCTTGAACACACCCATTTCTGCGTCATTCACCACCCATTAACATGCACATACTGATGAATAACAGAATAAAACTGATGAGTGTCTGACAGGTGAAATATGTTTAGATGTGACAGTTGTGTTTCCTCTCTCAGTCTCCATCATTCTCTTCTGTTTGTTTGATGTGCGTGTGTCTCATTCTCTCAATGCACCATTAACAGCGGATGTGTTTTCTGATGTTGTTTCTCTGTTTCTCTCTGGTCTCTTCGGGTCTTGATCAGGTTGTGAGGGCTCCATTAGCAGCTCTTCTCTCATGTGCCCTAATGTGACACCCTCACTAGTGCGCAAACAGAGTCACTCTATCACACCACCTGTCCTGTACCACGTCTCTTCATCTGCACTCATTTACATAATGTAAAACACAGTCTTTACCATTTACCATTTTATTTTCGCTTATGTGATGATTGACAATCCTCTATTTATTTAGTTTCTTGCGTACTTTATATTCTAGCAGAAAACTCACCATCCATCGAATACTGTAAACAACAACAACAACATAAATAAGAAATGATGGGCTGAGATCTCTTTCATTATTATCTCTATACATTTTCCTAAACATGAATGAGATTCAATTGAGGGCATATGGAAACATTTCCTTAAGTCAGAAATCTCACAAATGTTAAGAGATGTCAACAGTGTGTCAAACTGAGCTCAGATTTGTCAAGTCTGTCATTAAAAGTCAATATTACTGAAGATGTCAACATCAACTCAAACATTTCTCATCGAATCCAGATGATTTCACCTCTACAATCTACATTCATTTCCACCTCCAGACTCTTCATGTGTTTCAACGATCACATTCTCTTTTTACTTCTCCTGAGCAACTTTAGGAGAAACATCTGAGACTTTGATGAAAGAACACACTTGTGACAGAACTCCATCAACTGACCTGAGCTGCGTTTCCCAAAAGCATCGTAACCTTAGGTTGATCTTAGAATCATTGTCACCAATAAAGCTTCGATCAACGTAGGCTTGCGACGCTTTTGGGAAACGCAGCCCTGGTTTGAAAGAACAGCCTCTCCTCTGGGTATATACTGTCTGTCATGGCCAAAAATACTGTCACCCTTGGTAAATATGTTACAATCTGTTTTGTTTATCCTTTTGATATTATATATAAAAAACAAACATTTAGTTAAATTAAACAATGTGAGCAAAATCCCATTCTGAAATAAATAATGTTGTACGAGATCAGGGGTAAAAAATTGTCCGTAGGGTGTGAGTGCGTGAGTGAATGAGTGAGTGTGTGTGCCCTGCGATGGGTTGGCACTCCATCCAGGGTGTATCCTGCCTTGATGCCCGATGACTCCTGAGATAGGCGCAGGCTCCCCGTGACCCGAGGTAGTTCGGACAAGCGGTAGAAAATGGAATGGAATGGAGATCAGGGGTTTGATAATTCAACCGAAGAAACATGCAAATGAGAAACCCAAACCCAAGACCACAGGGAATTTTCCACGGCTGGCTCATGTGATCCATGTGAGCGCTCACACAGACTTGTGTGTGTGAAAGGTAACAGGATTCCTGCAGCAGATGGTTATCGTGTCTGAACCGAGCAGGTCTCTGCCGTGCATCACATGTGTGTGTATTGCATAACGTTTACATGCGTGGACATGTTGAGGAATTATATAATTAATCAGGAACTCCATAGGTACGGGCTTCTGGTCTTATATCTAAAGATGAGGAATGCATCGTGTTCATACATTTAAAAACAGCGTATCAAACCTAATGGCTGACAAACGCACCGACCCATAACATCAAACCGATGAGTAAATCAGACTCAAATGAACACACGGTTCATTCGTTTCATTCAACATGGAGCCTAGTTAAAACACATACCCACAAGTATGATTGTTTTGAATTAAAGGCTTTCCAATTTCACCTGGTCAATGACAAACAAAAAACACACAGATCTGGCCATGGCATATATTTCATCATGCAGGGCACAACAGTGTCTGTTGTAGTCGGGACAATGCAGGGTAGAAAAAGACGGGCCGAACCACGGACACATCAGCGGTCAGGTCTGCTGTGACCTGAAATTTTGAATGTGTGTGAGAAGCTAAAAATACAGGCCGACAGAAATAACAAACGTGTTTGTTTCTCTCTCTCTCAGACACAAAAGACCCGCTCAACACCAGAGAGCGAAAGAGAGATGTTTTCACACAACTTGCATCATATAAATCAAGTCTTCGGTTACTGTCTTTAGGGTCATAATAATGTATTCCTGCTAAACTGACAGTCTGAAACACATTTACTTTGGAACAAGTGTACTGAGTCAAATAAAATCAGCCTTTAAACAGACGACTGAGAAAGTTATGAAGATGCTCGGTGATGAAAATCTTCAAATGTGTCTATAAGCAACTGATGCAGACCTGCGTGAAGCGATCGCTACAGTATGACCTGTCATATGAAACACAGACCTGTGTCATGCAGCGGTCCGACTAGACCCTGAGCTTGCCAAATTCGTTCGGACAGTGCTGCGAAAATGGCCGGGAGCGGTTCCTCCATCTTTCACATTTCTGTACCGAGAGGTCACACTGTGACGTTTTGATCTTCTATTGGTCTCACGCCCTCGTGATGCATATCCACAGGCCAGAGTTCTGCAAACTTGAACTTTGCGCAGGCTTGCGTTTTTGCTCTGTCGCATGCAAGTGAATGAAAGTCAATGGAACAAAAAGTCAAGTGTGACCGCGGCTTTAGTATTTGTGTGTACAGTAATTAATCAATTAAAATTAGTATGTTTGTAAATGAGATTTGATGCTGTCTAGAGGATCAGTGTCTTCTAATCGATAAGACATGCGGATCGTTTCTAATAAACTCCAGACACAGTTAAGTGTCATCACGGTTACTCTGAACAAAAACTGAACTATACGATAACTTATCTATTGCTTACAGATTGTCTAGGGGTCGAGGTACACGGGTCACTATCACATCACTCGAGGTAAAAAGTCACGACACGTCTGTCCAGACATATCACATTAAAGACGCGTGATAGAGTCACTTACAAACAGCAGCGCATCTCATAAAACACATCTTTCAATCTGATTTCAAACCACACTAGACTATAGGGATCGACACCTGCAGGCGACTAACTGAAAGAAGTTTCATTCTCGTATAAAAGAAGTTGAGAAACTGGCATCTGATTTGCATGACATCAGCTGAGAGGAACAGTGGTGCAGAGAAACATCTTTCAGTGGGATTGTGGGAGCGTTTTGCTGAACATCACACCTGACGCTGACAGAAACCTCACTGAAGCTGTGCTCTTCACACCGTTCGACTTCGCTCTGGATATTTTTCCATATTCAAATAAACAGCAGGAGAGGGACTTCACACACAGTACAGCGCCACACGGTTGTGTTTAATTTATTAAAAAAGAGAGGGACATGGGCTGCCTGAAGCTACTTCGAAAACATCAGGAAGAGACAAACACACACACACTTCAATGTTGGATTCAAGCCAGTTTGTAACAGCCACCCAGAAGACCCTGGCAACCACACTAACAACCATCTACTGTAACAAACATTCGAAACATCTTACCAAGACTATGATAAGAAACTGATGATAAACTGTCCCTTCAAAACAAGAAGAGCTTAGTGATGTGTGTGTGTGTGTGCCTGCGTGTGAAAGATTGTGTAAGTGTGTACTGTCTATGTGTGTGAGTATGTTTGTGTGCATGTGAGAGTGGTTGTGATTTTATATCCAGGTGGGGACCTGAACCTGGATGCACACTTAATCGTGGGGACTCATGACCAAAAAAGGTTATAAATATATTTTTTTCATCTTATAATGCAAAAAGTTTTCTATGATCTTCAGGTTTAGGGGATACGGTATAAAAATCATAACGCCTATGTGTGTGTGTTGTGCGTGTATGTGCGCATGTGATAGTGGTTTCAGGGCGTGTGTGTGAGATTTTGTGTGTGTGTGTAAGTGTCTAATGAGGCAGACACACAACGCAACAAAATGAATGCAATTTTAAATATAATGTAAACGAATGTCATTCACATAAATTGATTCGTTTCTAAACTATGAATTAATATTTGTCAGGTCTTCCAGCAATCACAAATTCATGAAAGTTGATAATAAAGTCATTTTCACACGAAGTGAAGAGTTGATAACAGTTTATACTGTGTGTGCTATTAAACAAATACGGTGTCTCTAAAGCCTTCTAAAGGACAGTTGTGTTTTCCCCTCCAGCTATGAGTGGATTATACAAACATCTCCAGGGGTTCGTCGTCTTCTCCTGTGCTCAGCGTGAAGACACTGATGCTGCGATCAGAACACTGGGATCTGCTCTGAAGCTCTAAATCTACAGTCTGATCTTTTCTCTTTTTCTCTGATCTCACAGAGTTTCTGTCAGTCTGAGAACCCTCTGTAGTATCAGCTCAATCTTCTCATGGACGGTAACGGGCTCAGACAAAATATAAACCGGGTGACATTTCAATCACGCTGTGGATTGGTTCTCCTGACAGCACAACTGAAAGCACAAAATAACTGTCAGATACAGATTCTCCGCCGATAAAACACAACATGAGCAAACCACAGCCGTGAAGAGTTACATCAAAACCCACTTTCACATCTTCGAGAGAAGAAGAAAGTTGCACAAGAAAGGAGACGGGGAAATGAGATTTATTTCTGGGAATAGTAAAGGTCAGGAGAAACCCGGGAGAGGCGGCGGGAGTTTTACATGGATGGTATGATACATGTTTGTTGTCAGAGCGGACGCTCTCTAGAGATGTCAGCGTTCACTTGGGCTTTCTCATTTAACAATAGCACAGAAAATGCTTGTGTAAGCTCTTCATGACTCACAATAGATGCTCTCCTGGCCTCTTAATAACTCTATTCACATTTGATTAGTCGGCAATTCTGGACGCTGATGGTCAGATCCAATCAATAACTGTGTCACGCCGAATGAGGGCCAAGTCATTATTCAACAGGACCTGGCTTGTGAGGGTCTTGGCTTGTAAGCTCATGTTTTGCACTACCTGAGAAAGGAAGATGAAATAATGTACCTGCCATCAATGTTTCCCTCCATCCATGAAATTGTATTTTCGTGTGGCTTCATGCGAGGATTATTCCACAAGAGTCGCTTTAGACATCTTTGATGATCTTTCATTAAACAGGTTTAAAGTAGTTTGGATAAATGTCTATGTTCACCTCCATATAAGAATACGTCATGACTGACATCACGATGACGTTAACGGAAGAAACTGTTGTGCTCAAATGTTTACATACAGCTTACAGAATCAGGAAAATGTTGAACATTTTTAAATTAAGGTATGTTTTTCATTGACATATTTACATATTTATAACGCAAAAGAATAAGTGAATTTTTCAAAATAATCCTTTTCACAAGTACACACACCTCATCCTTAATACTGTACGATGTTAGCGGTACAATAAATGACAGTTTATTATTTATAACTATTAGGAATATTATTATCATGTTTATGTTTATTTTGTGCTGTGGACTTCATATAAACATATGTGATGAAATGACCAGTTCAGCACAACACTAAATTAAAAATCATTTTTAAAAATACAGTATTGCTTCCATTTCCTGAAAAACAGTGAAACTGTACATAAGGAGGAATTTTTCTTAAATCTTTAAATTTGTTTATTCTCCAGATTATGCAATGTTTATGTAACCTTCCGAGCACCACTGTACTGCACATCTGGGATGACATCAGGGTAAATAAATTATAAGGGAACATTTATATTAGAGTGAATTGTTCCTTTAATAGTCACATTGTGTGGACTACAGACATGAGTGGAACATCAATGTTCCGTCAGATAGAACATTGACAAAATGCCCCAAAAAATATGATTTATGTGTGAAGTAAACAGTGTAGTCACAAGGCCCTTCTATACTTTCTAAGACGTGAGCTATAATGGTTGAGTACATCACCTGTGGAATCTAAAGAGCAGGTGCTCATACAGTGACAACAGCCATATGTACATGATAATCTTTACCGCATTACTTAAGGAAATGAAAGAGGCTATTTTTAGATCTTTCGAAACCAACAGATTAAATCACAAAGCTGCTATAAAGACATCACTGGGGTCATGAAAGTGGGATTTCTGCACCGAGGGGTCACTGAGGTCTCAAAAGGCATACTGTTCTAGGATTGGATTAAAAGAGCATTGCAAAAAAGATACAATTAAACTTGGATTCAATCGTGTCTTTCTCTAATGTTGCTTTAAAACGTTTGAAACTAAGAGCATCTGGCATCATGTCTCAAAGCTTACCTCACGCTTTCTAGAAAAGCCGTCAGAAAAATGAAAGGATTCTTATGTAACATCAGGTGAAGTGGATGAAGAGGATTTGGTAACCGGTGCCCTCAGTGAAGCGCGGGGTTGTGCTCTCCTCCACTCGTCTGGCTTTCACGCGTTAGCTTCTTGCACTTTCTCTCTCTCATGCCTAATGCAAATGGAGTTGAGTTTAAACTCGTAGTGATGGATGAAGTGTCGGTCAGATCAGAGACAGACAATAGAGAGCAGAAGCGAGCCATTCATCACGCTGAAGGCTAATGCCAGCGCACGGGCCGCCAGATGAATGATCGCACCGGCACGAGAACGGGAAGAGAGAGAGAACTACGCTTTCCTCTCCTCATGAGGAAACATCGGAATCCCCACTTCTGGAGCTGAGGAGCGACGTGTTTTTTCCACCTGAATTATACATGAGAATCCAAGTGTATGTCGTCATCTGGGCCTGTAGTGTTAAAACAGAGGTCTGATGTGTGTGTGTTTCTGATAGATGACAGCATCCGAGTCAGTAGCTCACAGAAACAAAAGATATAGGAAGGGGAAGTCCCGTCAAAGCAAACAAGAGAAAATCAACATTACAGTTTAATATTGTAAAAAATAGAATCAAAAATCTATACTATAATGTATGTGTACTATAATAAAGCCCATATAGAGGAGCACACAGGATCTGGAGATACTTCACTATCATCAACAGGCTGAAAAAAACACAATGAGCTAAATAGATGGTTTCAAACAACAGAACCATCAGACTTTCCAAGTTAAAGGAAAAGTTCACCTCAAAATCTAAATTGTGTTCTCTTTACTCACATTCAGCATGTTTTAAGAGCTCCCGGCGTCTTCGGAGGACAAATATAGATATTTTAGGGACATCCGAGAGATTTCCAGGCCTCCTCATAGTCCAGAAAGGTACTAAACTAAACACATCGTAAAGATTGGTCCATCCGCTCATAATGGCTCAATTGAATGGTTTTGAAGCGACTAGGAATACTTTATGTGCCAAAAACACAGCAAAATAACGACTTTAATGGATATATTCTCCACTGTCTTGTCAGTCTATCGTGCAAGCATTCGGTTTGTACGGTTGGGCAAAAAAGTGCAAGTCTTCCTCAATATTGAAATCATCAGACATTTTGCAAAAATAAGCTTATATACAGCATGCGTCTGCTTGTCAACAGTTGCGCTTTCGGGTTGTCAGTCAGAACGCGCATGCGTCGAAGTGCTCTCGTAAATATATCCATTAAAGTCGTTACTTTGCTTTGTTTTTGGCACATACCGTATTCTCGTCGATTCAAAACAAATCAATTGAGCCACTGTGAGCGGATGGACCAGTTTAACGATGTGTTTAGTTTAGTACCTTTCTGGACCTTGACTATAACCATGATGTCTATGAGGAGGCCTAGAAACCTCTCGGATGTCACCTAAATATCTTTATTTGTGTACCGAAGATGCCGGTAGGTCTCAAAACATGTTGAACGTCATGTGGGTGAGTAAAAAATAACACAATTTTGATTTTGAGGTGAACTTTCCCTTTGAGCGTTATCAATCCGGTTAATAAGAAAAACATTGACTATCAAATATCCAACCACAGATTCATTATTAAACGCTAATCTGTGTTACATTTCAAGGTATGCTAATGTCTTTAGTCAGCGCAGGGCAGAAGGACGCCGGGCACCAGATGAACACCAAACACACGGCTGAACGTATAAACAGTGGAAACTATGATTGGTGAAGTGATGCTGTCCAGTCGGAAGGAACGTCAACCTTCAGCTGGAAGCAAACACGATCCTGTACAAACTCTCTGAGCTTACGTCTCACTCTCGGTTAATGTTCTTTCTCTATCTTACAGATGATTATTTCATGTCCGTGTTGATGAACGACTGCCGTCAGACAGTAAAACTTTGAGCTCAAACAGTACGAAGTGATGACACAGAACCATGACCGACAGTACAGATCTGAGTCGCTCTGGCTTTGAGTTCTCTTACAAATATAGATTCCCAATGAAACCATTTCAGAGTAAAGCACAACGGTAAACACCCGATAGCATTTCAGCGTACAAAAAAGACATTTCCCAGTGAAAAAATCCACAAATCTGAGAAGGCAGTTATTGAAAACAAACCAATGCATTTGAGTTTCTATAATCTATACTGTAGATTTATCTACTATTTCTAATTCAATTTCAGTTTGTGAAGTTTTTCCAATTTTCAACAAATATGTTGTGCTTCAAATTACATTTGTATTCATCTGGTGGGTTTGATTGATGGCTTCAAATAGTTTATTAAAGAATCTGACATTGCTAGAGGAAAACTGAATGGGAGAAAAAACCTCTAGACCCAAAACTTCCTAAAAGTGGACCAACTTTCCGACCTCAACTCTAAAAAAGAACAGCGTCCCACATTCTGCATTAAAACCCCACGAAAGATTATTTCTTAAAGCAAACAACTAGAACAAACAAAGCGACAGTTCCTCCATGAAGTATCTATACTGAAACTCTGATGGTTTAATAATCCTCTGGGTTTGTCCTACCGTCCTTCCTGTAGAGCGCAATCTCCACCTTCCTCTCCTCAGAGCCCAGCAGCGCCTGCGCCATCTGCGCGATCGCCAGCCTCTTGGTGTGCGGCCCGTACAGAAAGTTACAGGTGCACGGCTTCTGCATGATCTCAGCGCGCGTGTAGCCGCACATGTGACAGAAGCCATCGTTACAGAAGATGATGGCGCAGTTCTCCACTCGAGCGTTGGCAATGACGAATTTTCTGCCTGTGGAAGAGAAAAAGAGAACGTTGAGGTGGTTTTGATGTTTGGCCAAATATGAGGTGTTGAGGATGGACTTCAGAGATGCCGCCATCTGTACCTTCAACAGAAGAAAACACCTGAAAAACAAGAGCTTTGATCTGCGGCTTCATTTGCAGAATGTTAGACAGCACCATCATCTCTCATGAGAGTCACGGCTGAGAAACACAATCATATCAGCAGACAGAGTTACATTTCATTCTGTAAGAGTTTATATAGTTTTACGTGTGAACAAAAGCGGAAAACACTCAAACCTGTGTGACAATCTAATAGTGTTTGGATGATCAAATGTTCTTTCTAAATAAACTGTGAGCTGAGTAATAATAGCTATGCTTAAATTATATCATATAATTCTTGAATAACTCAAATGAAGTAATCTAAAGGCAAATGTTATTGCTCAGGCTGTTTAAAAGCAAGGGCCAGAAAGAGGTACACTACACCACTTTTAAAATCTGAACAGATTTTTTTAAACTAGACATCACAAACTTGAAGACTTTTTGAAAGAAAAACAGGGATCACATACGACGCGATAAAATCTGCAGACTAGCGCAAACTGAAAATCTGAGCAAAAGTCTGGTAGTGTATTCCAACCTTAAGTGCAGAATATAATAAAATTGCATAACACCTTGACATGTTGAATCTGCCTAGACAGGCTGTCTCTTTCCCCTTCCAGATCCGTATATTAAAACTGTATGTGGGCAATTCCAGCGTTATGGACCTGACATAAAAATGCTCAGAGAATGTACTTGTTACGAATATATGGCACCATCTGTTTATATTTTACCTTGTTGATAGAGTCTAAACATCAGAAAAATGTCAGTCTACGAACAGATTTGCTATTTTAAAAAAGGGAAATAAACAGGCATTATGGAGGTGACAAAAAAAAGGACACGTTTTTTGGGAGACAACAAACTTTGTAGGATTTCTGTGAATTAAAATGCAAGAACCTGAAGCATAATACCCAATGAATGGAGAAGAGATGCCAATCCTGAAAATGGCACCTACCTGACTATGAAAAATCATGCACTAAAAATAAACAAATGCTTTACAAACTTGAAGAGAGATCTTATATGGGTATTTGACCCACCAAATGTTAAAATCGGTGCTGTTAGCATAGTAAAACCGCTTTTCATGGAATCGCCCATGCGTTTGAAAACTGGTTCACTCAATAAATTCAGCAGTCGAAAACACTAAGAAGGCCATTTGAATGTTGACCACAACATTACAGGAAAACACATTTCACTTGCATCTTTCCATTAGGACACAATGATGTAGTTTTTACCTCTGCGTAAAAAAAGCCTCACATCCATCTGACGGTCAACCACAACCATCTCCTGAGAGGAAGCAACGACTTCCATTTCCAACAAAAAAAGCATTACGCAGTACTCTAATGAAGTATCATGTCTATACTATGCAATACACTGTAAATAAATCCAACTTAAAGGAGTAAATGAACATTTTCTTTTTAAGATTAGTGTTTTAGTTCTTGCTGGCTTAATTTATGCTTCAATATCGTTTTTACTGTTAGTTGTCTGTTTAGAGTTTTTAAATGAATGATGGTTCTTGATTGTTACCATGGTTGAGGTTTGTGTGTTCGATGTTGAGGTGTAAGTGCATGACCCAACGGCAAAAATGGTATAAATGCACTCAACACAAACTGCTTAAACAGTTATTTGATCAAGGTTTTGGTCTGTTTGAGGCAGAAAACACGTACAATTGTAGTAAAACACAAATCATTTTGATTCTTTTCAAATAACCAATCTATATTTTCTATTTATGTTCAGCCAAACAAAACATATTTTGTTCTGTTGTTCATTAGGTAAACTTGTTGTGACAACTAATGAATTCAAGTTGGGTAGATTTCAGTCTCTGTCGAGTTAACTCAAAAACAAGCTTGTTATAGGTTGCTTTATTATTTTAAGTTGACTCAACTTTTTCTTAATAATAAAAATAATTTAGCATTTTGCAATGAACTTTATGAATATTATAGTATATGACTAGTACAAATTACATGCATGAAATGTAGTGTATAAAATAAAAGAATAAGATATAGAAACCTGCAGCTCTGAGCAGCCAAAGGCGGCAGCAGAAATGTTGCTGACAGTCACTCAAACTCCATCACTTCTCTTTTGATCTCTGTAGGAGTCAGGTCACCTGCTTTTATCCCGTAAGTGCTTTCACCAGAGGGATGTTAGGTCTTTTTAAAGGGCATCATTCAGAACAGCAAATGCTTCGATAAACGACAGACACGTAACGGGTCAGAGGAGAGATTTTCTGCAAAGGTGAAAGTGTAGCTGTTGAAAACAGAGATGCTACATCCACACGCTGAATAAAAGGGCAATTTGCTCTCTTTGACAGCATTTCATATTTGTGTAACTGGTAAACGCAGGTGTTAACTCGATAAAGGGTTACGACTGGGATTTCTACAGAGTTTACTGCTGCAATGCCAAGTACAAAATGCTTGACCAGACCGTTTTAAACTAGAGATGTGCCGATATATCGCCCAATAATCTGCATCGATCAATAAACCATGCCGATAGCTTAAAAACAGCCGATGATCAGGTCAATCAAAAGAGGGCAAAAAAAATGCAACGAATTTGTGCTCTGTAAAAAAAAAATGTTAAGAAACATCACCAGTTTGATGTTCAATATTAATAGTTATTATATTAATTAATTACATTCAGAAAGTTAAGAAATATGAATTTAATCTTCAGAGTTTCAGATACATTTTGTAGAGGATCATTTCTAGTTTTAACCCATCGGAATAGAAAAAATGACTTATTGTTGCTACCTCAACTGAACAACAGAAGGTTTCAGAGCAAACACATCACTATTAATTCAGGACCAGAGGCACTATGAACTAGTATAGCTAATTCAGAACAGAATATGTTAAGTAAAACACCAGAGAGCCGTATTTAAATGCTTTATGTAAATGAAGAGACTGTGACACCTGCTCTTACAACATACTGTTATTTTCACAAGCTAAAGATAAACTGTGATCGAATACAAATCTAATCTAACGCCATGGAAACACTACTGATGACAAATAGGCATTATCAGACTGATCTTACGGGTCTGTCCTCTTGAAAACCTCGCCGAGTCTCCTGAGGAATCCCCATTAGCACAGAGACATAAGAACAGCCCTTGTGATAAAAACAACAGCTTTAATGTTGAGATGAGAATGAGGGGTTCAGGCTGAACGGATGCAGACGCTTTACATCAGACAAAACAGCCACCGGCGCTCTGAAGATTGACGCAGTGGGCCGGTTAAGAGGGGGTTTGACATAACAGTGTGTGTGTGTGTGTGTGTGTGCAGAATGAGACAACACTGTGACCGAAAAAAGATGTGTCACACAGAGAGCAGGAGAGAATAATTATTGGATCTTAAACCTACATCTTTAACTCATCACCTAATAAAAACACAAAACAACTTTAGTTGAAACTTTCACTTGACTGTAGTATTCAGAATGTTTCAATGTACTTATCTTATTCAATCAAAGATAACAGTCATGTGAGTCGAAGAGACTTTGTAAACGGTGCTTTTTGAGCATCAGTTTCTTTGTATAAAAAGAACATGTGGAATATTCTATATAGTAACTTTCACTTGACTATAGTATTCAGAATGTTTCAATGTTTCATCATTCCGAATGGCCGAAGTCTGCTCGACGTGTGTGTGATATCTAGGGCCATATGATTTCCGCGATGTATTTGTGATCTGCTTGTTTTGCGTGTTAATGAGTGAAAGAGCGGCATGATTGCGCTTGTGGAGCTTTCAGCGTCCGCGTTTCACAACGAGGAAAGCTTCCGTCAAAAACTCCTTTGCGGCAACCGTCAAAATAAAAGTCCTTTATTTGAGAACAAGTTAGAACATTGTTTTGAATAATTCGGCCATGGAGTATATTTACTTACTATAGTAAATTGAAGTAAATGTGCTAGTAAAGGTATAAAAAAATAGTACATATAATTAAAAAAATATTACTTTCTTAGAAAATAGTTATTTAATTTATGTAGACCTAAAACCAGAAAGGAAAAAAGAAATACAGTCTACCATCCAAATAACCACAGTGATGTAAAGTAAATATGTTAAATTACATTATGATGTGCTCCATGCACATGCTAAGTGCTGTAAGTGGTATGCTAAGGAACACACACACACGTTTTGTTATGTGGCATTTTCTGTTTGCTCAAAAGCATTTGTAAACTGCAGTTCTAAAGCTCAGCTGTAATAAAGAAACTTAAAATGTAAAACATCTTTTCACGTCGTGTGTTTTTGCATCAAATTATAGAGCGTATTATCGATAACAGTATTGATAAGTACCGGTATCGATAAGCGGTATAGATTTAGGTATCGATATCAATAAAATCTTAACGATACCCATCCCTACTTGTTACTGTTATTTAAAAGTAATCATCTACCTTACAATATTACTGTCTCAGAATTGTAATGCGTTACATGACTCCTGTATTACTTTTGAGTTACTTTCACCAAAATAACTACAACAGTAGAAATTAACATTCTAAAAAAATGTCTTTGTATTTTCAAAACACATTTAAATACAAAATACAATAAAAAATTCCAAAGGTATTTAAATACAAAATAATCCTATCCCATCACTGAACTAAATTATATAGAATTCTAGCTAGTCATCATGTTAACGTTAGCTTACCTTGTCATTGCTGCTGGTCACAGGGATCTTGCTAACTAGCTTCCTGAAAGCAGCCCAATGACCCCTCAAACCCACCCAAAAGGAATGAAAACTAGCACTATTATTTTCCGGTGTCAAATCAAAGTTAAACAACTGCCAAAAGACGTTTCTATTGCTATATTTACTTATCTGGATGGTTTCCGAGGTATTGTATATATTTTTTTGTTCTGTTGAACTCAAAAGATGTTTTGGGGGATTTAGGAAAGCAAAACATTCTGGTCACCTTTAACTACCATTATACTTTTTTCTGCTATGGTAGTCAATGATGCCTAAGAATTTTCAGTTGCTAACATTCTACCAAATATCTTTGTGTTCAACCGAACAAAGAAATGTATACAGGTTTGGAACAACTAGAGAGAGTAATCCATAACAAAATTTTCATTTTTGGGTGGAGTGTCCCTTTAAAAAAGATTCCATGTGTGCTCGAGGTCACGCACGGAAATGGATGAGAAACGTGTTTCTCTTCGTTAAACATGAAAAAACTTGCGTAATAAATAAGCATGGCTAAATGTATTGCATATGTATAATGTGTACAAGCACGTCAATGTTTTAGTTGTTCTAGACAGCGTACAGCGCTGCTCAAACGTGATATGTGGCAGCCGGAAGAATCCACTGTTGTACACTCACGAGTGATTTCTTTCCTCACGAGTGATTTCTTTCATTGTGCATCGTGACATGCACCTTACGAAACATTGTTTACATAATTCGGATGCATTGTTTAATACTATCGCTATATTTTCCTCTTTGGTTGAGCTGAGCTCCAGCGTCCCTCCTTGTACTGTGGCCTGCCTGTGAGACGCTCGTTCCCCACACTTTTAAAAATGGGTCCGGTCCTGGAGTTGCCAGGTATTCATCCGAGTATGAATACACATTAAGTATCTCATCAATTAACATTTATCCTTAGAATATAAATAAATATCTTGGTCGCAGTACATTATGAAAGTAGCACAAAAACCCTTAACCCGCGGCTCCATAATTGGTCCCGCAACTGCATTATCAAAATAGCCCAATTGTGCGGGAAAACCGCGACCCTGGCAACACTGGCGCTAGGGCCTACAGCGAACCGGGCGGGGCCAGTAGCCTCGGACCTTATAATACAAAGTTCCACCAGCCAGAGTGAGATGAATGACACCACACGCGTCTATTCACGAACAGGAAATAGAACCTACTTGCGGGATTTTTGATTTGTTAATGTCTCGCTGGCGAAAAGTTTGTTGTAACGCAAGCGTTACTGAACATGTACAGAGGACAATACTACTGAAAATTGATTACAGCAAAAGGAATGCGGTACTGCAATACAGTACTTTTGTAACGCATTACTCCCAACACTGGTCCTGTCTACTCACTGCCACAAAACACACTGTGTTAACTGCAAGAGCCAGTGAACTGTAGCATAACCTGTAAAATAAACCGTCCATGACGAGTCGAGTCTGGGTGTTTTATTAGCTGTGTATGAAAAAAAGTAGAAAGAAAGACGGAGGACACACACCTGTACCAGGGTGAAATTTAATGACACAACTCCTCTGACAGTGCACTGATAAAACCCGCTCTCTGTTACACACACACACAGAGAGAGAGAGAGAAACTGGCATAGTAACCACTGTGCATCCCAGAATACTGGCAGAAGTAGACCAAGACGACTCAGCGGCGATGTGACGGAAATGGAAAAACAAGACTTTATATAGAAAACTATAAATAATCCACCTTATCACAGAGGACACTTCAGCACGGCGTCGAGGATCTGCACCTCAAACTTCTTCTGATGTGTTACAGTCATACAATGACAAATAGATGAAAGACGGGAAGAGAGAAATGATGAATGGAGGGATGTAACACAACAAACTTTTTATATAAAAGAGCATATAGCCATCTAAAAACAAGTCTAACATTGTGCAGGGAAAGATGCTTTTTGGGACCTAAAGTGCAACAATAAACTATTGAAGAAGCTTGATAGATGCTGTAGAATATATGAAGAGAGAGAGAGAGAGAGAGAGAGAGAGGTAGGAGGGTTCTCTCAGGGGATTGAGTCTCACTTCAGCAGTTGCCACAGTGATGCTTGTGTTTGCTGTTTCTCTCCTGGTCTCACAGCTCTATAAATGTCTGATTGGAATCCAAATTTCAGGTCCGACCTCACGGTTCTGAGCACTGCACAGACACTGAGGGAGAAATATCAGGTCAAAAAAGATCTGTTATTTAGTCGTCTTTTATTCGAGAGTATGACTCTCATCTAACATTCTCTACAGACCACTGAAGAGAAACAAACGCTCAGTGCTTCATATTCGGCTGTGATATCACAATCAGGTTTGCTCACACTAGCAGGCACACTGTGTTCTTGTCTTGTGTGAAGGCAAAGTAGTAAAATTGATTCAAAGATTCAAAGAAGAAACAGGAGTGAATGTTAATAACTCACACTAGCCGCAGTTTATGAATGTCAATGCCATCTAACCTTTGACGGATACTTGCCGTTCAATCCTATCAAAGCACTTTTCAAAACCATGCGATGGATTTTGATGGATAGTAATAAATAATTTAGCATGCCTAAGGGAGAGATGCGGCATCTTCAAGAGGAAGGGTATGGCTAAGGTTAAGATGAAGAGTGAAACATATTGATCAATTTCACTTCCGACCAAATCATACAAACCAGACGTGATTTATATCATTCACAACCCATTCGACGGATTTGAGTATTCATTCATAATTAAAAAATCAAAAAGACTTTAATCAAATTAACAACACTTCAACGTCTAATCCCAAATCGATTCCTGTACTGATTTTACTTAGTTTTTTCTAGTGTCTATCATTTATGAAAAATAATACATGTGATATTAAATCAGCAATACATTTGGGATTAACATATTTTACCTCAATATTGTTTAAAGGTAAAATATTATTAATTGAAACTGAAAACAGATTTCATAAATAAAAATATATAGTCAGTTAAAATAAAATGTCACATTAAGGACAACCTAAAAGTCTTAAAGGCTTTAAGGATTCTTCCACACTGGAGATGAAACATCTATTTTTTTGCAATGTTACTCAATGATGTCAACCTGAGTATTATTGCCAGTACACATATCGTGAGCTAAATCTTTTCTTCTGAGACAGACTGGCTCTTTGAAAGCAGATGAGATTTCAGAGGATGGTTAAATAACAGATGTGCAGTCTCGAGACTGCATGAAAAAACTCACGATCATGGGATCAAGTTAAATTTTCGCTTCACAAACAGGAAACTTAATTCACTAATCTGCATTCACCATTTAAGAACAACATTTATAGTGTCTGTATTATATACTACAAAAAAACTGAATGTATGATCCAAAAGACTGATTATATATACATTCTGTTAATGTCATGAATTGAATAGAATGCAAGCAACTTTTTTGCATGTAAGTATTTTAACTTTATTCTGCATCTACAACAGTAAATTCAAATTTTTGACCGGATAGGATATGAATTATTTTACCATGAGGCAACTTTTATCATACATGACTCAAGTCAACACTCATCTGATCTATCAGACACAGCAAAAACCCACACAGAGAAGAGTTAAACAGAAACCGTTTTTACTGTCATTCCTCGTGTTTTCAGAGATTTTGCAATTCCCAAACACATTACAGGATAGTGCACATCTCCAACAAAAAGCACACAAAAGCCAAACATCTGCTGAAAAGCGTGTCATTAATATTAAACTATTGGAAGAGAAAGAGCGTTTACATGACAATTAAAGAGGAAAATATCAAAAATTGTGGTATGATAATGAGCATATGTCAGTATCGTATATCAGCATCATTATTTAACACTAAAGCACCGTGCACCTGTAACCAGAGCACTGTGGTGGTACCATGGTGTGTGAATGTGACGCTATGGTACTTTCATGTCATTAAACGACCCCTGGATTCACATAACTTACTCCACAAGGTAAACAACGTCAAAAACAGGTGAGTTTCGTCAGTCAAACAAACGTTATTTCAGGTCAACTTACTTTGACTCTCGAACTTTCTGATGATGGTGTCCAAGAAAGTGTTCTGCGGCGCGACGTGTCCGCGTCTCACCGGCATCCTCGCGCTCTCTCGCCTCAGCCCCGCGGGGAGTCTCGAGCTCAAGCTGACCTTTCCGCCGCGCGTCCAACACGCGCGGCACCACGCAGCGACGCGCGAGGTCTGGAGAACTTCATGAGACTCAAATCCTCACGAGCGCGTTGCGAGCGAACGATTCTAGAGAACGCTCGGCGACACTGTTATCAAAAAACCGGTTTCCAGTTTCCACGCGTGCGTGAGGGGTCGTTTGCGTGCTGTAAGCCTTCAGAAACGATCCGCCGTCCGGTGAAGTGACGCCAGACTCATTTACTCCGTGACATCTGGGGCGCGGGACTCTGTGGGCTTTGACGCTCCGGCGAGGTCCCTCAGTTTTACCACAGTCTGGTTAAATCTTTCTTCACGGTTATCCTACGACGAATAAATGACTTATAAAAAAAAAAAGAAACGAGCGATTGACGGAGTTTCTCCCGCTGCGCGTTGCTCCGGATGTCTCGCGCTCCTCTCGTTGCGATGGTGACCAGCGAAAAAACAACAACGAAAGCGCAAGGTGCGAAATGAGCATCTATTCACAAATATAAACACGTTTAAATATTCACTACAGTACAATTCCGTAAGGTAATATAGATAATTAGCGTTTTCATATACTTTAAAAACAACCCAAAGGTAAACAATGAAGAAATCTTGTCTGTGGAAATAACACGCGCATGTAGTTCATGTCATCGCGCGGTCAGACGCGCCGTGAACCCGTTTATGTCTGCATGCCCTCGGCTCTCCTGGAAATGGACAGAAATCAAGGGGGCGCAAACTGTGACGCATCGCGAACGACCAGCGCGTCAACTCGTCTGACAGTTTTACACGAGCACGTCTGCGCTTTGTTTTCCACCTTCAGCTGCGTCGCGCTGTCACTGTACACGTTACGTCACCGTGGACGTGGGGTTTCCCTGCACCGTCACTCGCTCGCGGACAAAAGGCTTTCCTCGTGCTCGTGCCAGTTATGTTGACTTACGCAGATATTGTTAATGCGTTAACCGCGTGACAATCTAATTTCAAAACTTGAGTCTTATTGGCACGAATCATTAATTTTTAAGTGATTTAAGAAATATCTGGGTGCGAAAAACTGGGTTTACGAGATTCAAACGGGGGCGCGCGGCCCGTTTTTCCCATATTTAGTCAGGAGCGCGCGGCATCTCACAGTGAGATCTTCCAACCTCTCTCTCTCATTCACTATGCGCATATCATTATACAGCACATCACTGCTGATAACAAAATATACAAAGTCTAAGTTTACATTAAAACCAGTAAGCATTCATGTTATAACCATTAAATCCAGTAGAATTTCTCTGATGTTTTCTATTGATTTTATTCAGCAGAGATAGGCGTATCATAGAATATCTGCCATAAAATGTCTTTTTTCTCTTAATTGGGCTAGATAGCTCCACACACTGTTCAGGAGACATACTGTATTTTCTTAAAAATAATTCTAATAATATCTTGTGGAGTGATATGATACATTACTTATGAGGAAACAGATATCTCTCTTCATATCTCTTTTAATATACATTTTCTACAAACCTGTTTTAAAGAAATCACTTGTTATGACAACAGAAAGATCAATTTCTTTGGCAATAATTCCTTCAAATCAGGAAGAGCTATAGTGTAATAAAGTATTACATTGTTATATTGTAAACCCTGCTGTATTTTTAAAGTCAGAAATAAGTGATAATCATAATTTAAAGGCTGTACAGAAGGTAAATCTCGTAGAGCTTTAGGAAATATTAAATAGAAAAGATTCAGTCATATAATGACAATCTACGCAAGTAACACTGGACGAATAAAAGGACGCGGCATTCTCTCTTCAAACGCTCTGTCCATTCATCAGTGGCCGTTCAACGTCTCGACAGGTCTCCACCTAAACAACAACAACAAACCAAATAAATCAACTTGCAACGAGTTTCAACTTAGTATACACATTATAAGGAATTTGCCCTGTGCCACAGACAATGATGGAAAATTCTCATAAACAAGGTAAACAAATCTTATTTCCCAGATTACACGAGACCAATATGTGTCTAATGCAACATTTAAAATGATTAAAAACGTTAACAGACTGCATAAAGAATCATGTTCAACTCAAGCGACTCTACATTTCAGAACAAAATGTAGATCTTTATGTAGAATCACTACAGTAGTGTAAATATAAATCTGCATGAAATGTCTCTGTAATGTTGTAGGGTAAAGTGAAGTCTCAGTGATTGAATTATGTGATGAGATCAGTCTCATTGATGAATGACTCAAGAATAATGAGAACACAATTCTGATGAAATTACGTGTGTTTTAACATCGGCATACATTACAACATGAATGGCACTCTCTCGCTCGACCTGATTTTGCTAAGTGGTTGATGTCCTCAGGGCAACATATTTTGTAAATAAAACCTAAACCCAAACCCCGACCATAATTTACCCCTAAAATCAGTGAAAAACAAAGGTCTAGAAGCACCTAATACTGGTTGGAAGATTAAATTGAAAATAAACCAAACTTATTTCTGAAATCTGATTGGTTGATTTAACTGTTGTCCCAGGGTCAACATGATGTTGTCCTAAGGATATCAACCACTTGGCAAAAACACGAGAGTCGCACTCTCTCATTACACTGTCACTGTTATGGCAAAAGGAAATGTTGTCATGACAACACAACATTCAGTACTGTGCAAATGGGACATTAGATTTAGAAATAAACTGGTTTTAGTTGGCAATATCAATTTACTGTAGATTTCCAAACATTGTTTGCCATTAACTGTAATGTTTACTGTGATCAGATAGAAGAGAAGGTCTGATCATTCACTCAGTGTGGCATTAAATAAAGAGACAGAAAAATGAGCAAGAACGGTGGCAAACATACAATTCATCGCTAATCTCATGCCTCCCTCAGCCGAGGCACAAGCAATGCTCTTCTGAACAACGATAACAACTTAAAAAACACAAACTTAAAAATAATACCGAAACTCTCCTAAATCTCAAAGATAAATCAACAAAAAACACAAACAAGTCTTTCTTTTTACTGAAAAACACTTCAAATGAAATGTCTCTTAAAAATGAATCTCCTAATGCAGTCAGATGCAAAGCATGCTTGGAACAACAGATCAACTGCCAAGGTAGTTAGATCTACAAAAAATATTGATGTAGTCTCAACACAAAACAAATAAGTAAACTTAATTTGACCAATTTAAATGGGTGTAACATAATAAAATTGAGTTGGATTTACTTAATTATTTGTTCAATTAAAATTACTCAAACAAAATAATTAAAATCTTATTTTATTAGACGTTATTTTAACTAACATTTTTTTTACAGAACATAATTATATAAAGTATATTTAAATAATTTATTTTCATAAAATCTACTAAGGCACATAATCATTATTTTTGTGTAACAATAAGAACATGATAACATAAAATCACAGTTTGAGATTTTTAACGTTAAAAGTTTGTTTTTACAAATAAACTGTTCATATGTTGTGAGAATATTTTCAAAATCATCTTGTGAATATTTATTTTCTTAAATTGTGAACAAATATGTACAAATTTTACAAAATATTAGGTGTGTCCTTCCTGTGCTGTTAAAACATATTTTGTCATATTTAGTCAGAGATTCCAGATACCTGAAAGACCCTTTGAGGGTCTTGAAATGTGCAGCTTTGTTCGATCCAATCATTTCCACTGAAACAGAAAGTTAGGGTGGGACATATCGATTGGCTCCTCCCTCTTTTAAAATAGGCAAAAGTCTTTATTTTACCTTACAGCTTGGAATCTGATGAGAAGCTGAAGTGCAAAACGACTTCAGCCAATACAGATCAATGCTTTTTTTTATGAAGGTAAAGGGTGTACGTTTTAAATGCTTACATCTTATAAATGCTAAATTTGTCAATATTTAGCAGCACACTAGTTTATAGATCTCCTCAAGACTAACATGTTTAATAAAAGCCCAAACTTCCATTTTGATTTCATGGACAGAAGATTACAGGGGGTTCTCAAAAGCGTCAAGCACATATTTCCTCATAAACCAGCAGTGAAACAGGCGTTGGTTTGCGGCAGCGCCACAGTTTCCTCTGGCATTACCCACCCTGACAGCTGGTACACTCGCAGCTGTGAATGACGGGCAGAACGACAGGCTCTACATCTCCGCTGGCACACTGCAGACTGAGGAAATGCACCGGGTTCTGCGGGTCCAGCCTGTAACTGCAACAGTCACAAAATGCCTGGAGGTAGGGCTCCTGAGAGACAAAGAGAGACAAAGAGAGGGAGAGAGAGAGAGAGAGAGAGAGAGGCCAAAACAGATGAATAGATAGCGGAAGATTAAAGAGAGGCACGGGAGAAAACAGATAAGACGACAGGGAATGGTGAAGGGCAACAGGAAAAGAGAGAAAACAATAGATAACTATCCAAATTATCTTCATGCTACATTTGCTTAAATGCCAGCGGCCCTCTCTCTCTCTCTCTCTCTCTCTCTCGCTCTCTCTGATGGGGATGAATCAAGGGATAATTCAGTCGACCACGTGGCCATTAGGAGGACGCGATAGACATGGGCAGATGTGAAGACAAAAGAGGAAGAAAGAAGTTCTAAAGCTAGAGTGCTGGGACCTGGCGGACTGGTTTTTTGGTTTCCATGGCAACATGACAGAAGTTTCCACCTCAAACACGTTTTTGAAAACAGTTTCAGCAAACATTCGCACGCATCAACCGAGAAAAATGAACAACTGAAGACACGAAGATATGCAGCACTTCACATGATCAAATATTTATTGAATTAATTCTGTTATCTAGATGCTGGGTTTGAACATAAACATTTTCATATATTTTAGAATAAAAGATTAACAACACAAAAATGAGAATGTTAGAAACCAGACGCTACGCTACAGACTCGCATTAAAGGAGCCAAACAGTGAGAGGAATACATGACTGATGTAAGGAGACTGATAGAAATGAACACACACCTCTAGAATGACATCGATTCTGGACAAACAGCGCCCTCTGCAGAAGCTGACCTCCACGTTGTCGAGGCGACAGTCGCCCTTGGTGATGTTCCTGACCTCAGTGTAACGACGGCACTCGGCAACAGGATCCTCTGGAGACCAGAAAGTGATGTTCACGGGAGAAAATAGGACAGCCGAAGAGAGCGAGAGAGAGAGAGAGATTAAAATAAGCACATACACAGGGCGAGAAGAAATGACACGGACAAAAAAAAGTTTCACTCTATTGAAGGATGAAGACATCAAGTGACTTTAAAAAGTGAAAGTTCACCAAAAAAAGAGAATTCTTTCAATGAGAATGTATTCATCATGTTATTCCAAACCTGTGTGACTTTCTTTCTTCTAAGAAAACAAAAGAAGATATTTTGAAGAGTGTTGATCATCAAACAACACTGAACTCCATTGACTTCCATTGTATGAACACAAAACCACGGAGACATTTCTCAAAATATCTTCTTTTGTGTTCCACTGAAAAAAGAGTCACGTACAGGTTCACAACCACATGACGGGCATAAAGGATTCTTAGCTTAAGGTGAGCTGATAATATAATATGAAGTAAACCGTATTTTTTAGTTACTCAAGCACTGAAGCATGTGTTTTGGTCATTTATCAAAGATAAAATCAGTAGTTTTTAGCTGATATTTAGCTGACCACTGATATCATCTTGTGTGAGTGTTTCTTATTAAAAAGATCTATCAAATGCGACAAGTGGAAAAAAATAAGTTGCAAATGAAAAAGTTGGCTTGTAAGGCACGACCTGATTTAGTCAAGTAGGGTTTGTGTCCACTATATTGTTAGTTGTTGGAAAGTTGTTTCAGATCCAACAAAGACGTTGATCCAAGAACATGTCATGCTCGTGTAAATCACGTTTAATCGGTTTAGAATATCATGTCCAGTCGTGGACGTCTCATCGAGTCCTCTTTTCAGCACATCTGCATTTCATATCCTGAGATCAGCTGAACGGATACAGATTGATTCACAGTGTGTCTGCAGCAGTCTGGTCGGGTGTTATAGTTTTCCTCAAGCTCAGACTGTCAGAGTTAAGGCCACAGGACACTAAATGATGTGTGCGACCTGTGAAAACCGCTGACAAACATCAGCAAACTCCCACTTCCCCATTAGTGAAGCTCACCTGGATACTCCCTCCTGCACACAGGACAACAGACCCCCGGCTCCAGAACCTTCACTTCACCCTGGTGGACAGAACAGAGAATGAAAACATGTGGAGGATGTCGCAGGAATAACTCGAGTCTATGTCTCCTGAGATGGATGGATGCTGACGGGAGAACAGACATCAGGCTGAGAAATCATTGACTGTGGTTGTATGGCCAAATTAAAAGTCTTAAGATGTGTAATAAGACAAGAATGAAAGAAATATGTCCTATGAATATGAATTTGACTTATCAGTACAGCATCAACTAAAAGCGTGGCCCGTGCAACATTACCTGTGGGACAAACAATGGCAGAGTTGAGGTTTTTCTTTGGCTTGTTGCCGCTGACAGGACGGAAATGAGCCCTTCACATTTACCAAAAGAATTTTAAATCCTGTGTTTATTTTTGTTCATTGTTTTGTGTGTTAGAGCTAACAAGAGCGTTCCTGCAGTGCAGCGTGACATTTACTTCTGCCAGCAGCAGAAATGCAAATTGGGTAATTTCACTTAGACTAGATGAAGAAGAAAGGTGTGCGGAAACAAAGTATTTTTAGATTTCGTTTGAGCTAAATAGCAGTAGGAAAGCAGTGGAGATGTGAGGTGTCTGTGAGGTCATGAGAACTCTGTGCTGTCACTCAGAAGTCGTCTGGGACAATGTCCCTGACCAGAGCTGTTGCCTGGACAACGGGTCCGTCTATATTCAGCATCATGTCTGATGCAACATCTCTTCACCGCTCATCTGCCCGACATGTGTTCAGTCAGTGTGTGAAAACAGCCTCAAACGGCGAGCAGAAAATGTGTGTAACTGACAAAACAAGGAACACTCTAAAGACATGTGAAACGATGAGGAAAACAGGAGAATTTGACATTTCTCACCTCAGAGCAATGAAGTGAAGGACAGTTTGATTGACAGCGTCTCTGACCATTAACACAATGGCAGGACAGGCAACCGTCCGTCCACTCTGACCCCGGCTGTGAGACAAAAACCAACACGTTACCAACACATGAACATACAGCAGAGATGCTTAAAGGGGTCATATGGTGCGAATACGTGTTTTTCTGTGTCTTTGGTGTGTTATAAGTTGCCCATGCATGTGTTAGACGTGTAAAATTGCAAAAATGAAAGTTTGGGAACAAAAGATGCATTGTTTGTAAAAGCGAATGCTCGCCCAGACCTGCCTGAAACGCCTCGTGTAGCCACACCCCCACAAATCTACGTCGGTTGGTGGTCTGATTTGACTAATGTATACGCAAGTAAGGTGGACGTACCTGTCAGTACAATTGAAGAGGAACCTGATGTTCCAAATATTACATTTCCCTCACACGCTTTCAGTATTCCACCAATCACTACGCACTGGTTAACTGACCAATCATAGCACACCTCGCTTTACAGAGCCATGAGCTTTATTAAAGCGGCCCTGCAACGGTGTGTCATGCATTCCGACTTCTTCACAATGTTAAACGTGCTGTCTGCTCGTGCTTAACGTGGTCAACTTGTCAAAAAACGAGGTTTGGGCGTATTACACAGTATTTTACACAGGAAAGTTTATTCGAACATATAAAACTGTTTTGTTACAATTTTTCTAGTCCCTTATTGGACAATTCTCCCGGAAAAGCACGCGGCAGCAAGGAGAGAAGGAGCATGCGCATACGTCACTTTCACTTGTGTGCAGGAGAGAGAGAGAGAGAGAGAGAGAGAGCATATGTTCGTGAAGTTCAGGTGTTTGTTTGTTCACTACATTTGGGTGATGGATGTTATATAAACGGTTGATTTAACGCTGGATTTGGAGATTATTTGAAACTGATATATGGAGGCGTCCCAGCGCTAAAAGATGCCGGACATGAACCGCATGCAAACTGATGTTTTGTTGACAATGGGTGCGCACGTGTTTTGGTACAGCCTTGGTTCAACCGTGTCATACGACCCCTTATAGTTGGTCAAATACAATGAAATCTTCAATATTTATATTTATGTTCCTGGAAAACACATAATTTTTTTTACATTTTGTGTTAAAGCCAAAAATATGGAATATTTGGATCACTAGAGCACTTGGAGCACTTTCAAAACAACAACAAAAAGCGAAGCTAAATGACATGTAGGAGAGGATTTTCACCATCCAGAGGCGTAAAGAGATCGCCCATCATGTTCACGGACGAGGTAATGAATGAATTTTATTTTATGTCATCGTAATGAATCAGCTTGCAATAAACATGGAATATAATGCTACGTTAGCCCTCGACTGATATTGGACTTTGTCTATTGATTCAGTAGCGTAATGCTACACAGTTTTACTTGTTTAAAACATAATACCTGTCATACAGTCATCGTTTAAAAAGTCAATTGGAACGAACCCACAGCATTTACAAGTAACGTTATTGGCTACATATTTTTGTGCGACATATACTGTATTTCATAGGGTAACTGCATTCATAAGTATTGAAATAATCTGTGCATGAGTATTTCGTGTACAATAAAAATGTGCTAACCTGTCTATTAAAACACATGCGAGAGCGGAGTCTCTGTCGAGTCCAAGTTGGTCGCGAAGCTCTCTCCATTAGGAAACGTCACGCCGATATTAATCCTTATTTCTTCGTTTGTCCATAAGCCTGCTTGCCTCATTTGCCCTACGTTTACACTTTATTGGGTTTCCTTTACTCGCCAAAGAATAATCGTGATCTATAATAACAGATCAACAAATGCTGCGTCCCAGATGCTGTATAACCACTTCCGCATAAATTGACAGAACACCGGAAACTGAGGGTAGTGCGGAGCACCGGATATTAAGTCACTGATATGCGACAAATACAAGGTAGACAAGGGACGGGCCCTTATTTTAAATAGGAATTTCTCTGGATTTGCACATTCTTTAGAACATTTGGGATAATGTAAGGACACAACAACATGAAATATATCACACTGTGCAAGTGATTTTTGGATACTTCATAACAAAATTCTTCCATATTGTGGCTTTAAAACGAACATGAAACAGGATCTTCTGTATTGGGTTTAAATTCATTGGTCTTAAATGGATTGAATTCTTCCTGAAAGATTCACATTTAAGCTTTTAACCGAGACATTACTTTCACAGCAATGCATGTAATTCAAATGGTTATTTGCCTAAATTAAGTGGCATTTCAATGACAGTATTAACTATCGACAGGATTTAAGAAAAATTTACTCACCTACAACAGCAGAATAACATAAGAACTAAACTGATACTCTATATGACTTCAGAACATTTACAAAAAGAGCCAGGATGAGATGACAGCACAGATAAAACTTGCAAAGTAAGACCAGAGAATTCATTACAGGGTTATTTACACTCACTAAAACTAAACCTAATAAATACTAGGGCTGGGACGGTACACTTATCTCCCGATTCAATACTATCCAGATACTTGGTGGTCCAATTCAATATATATTGCGATTATATAACTATTGTGATTGGATATTACAATTTATTGTGATTTTTGTTTTGCACACTGGGGATTTAAACAGGGCTCTAGACTAACATTTGAGAGGGATGGCACTGGTGGCACCAGCCCTTAACTTTAAAGCACATTTTTAACTAATTCAATAATTGTATGCTACTTTTTTCATCATCTGTTGTAAACAAGAGAAGAGCACAATTCCCCCGAGCTGTAAAGACATTTTGTGGCCAGGACTTGCAATTTGGTTTATCTTGGCCCCTTGAACCTATTCTGATGAGATCGTCTAACGTTTGAGACAAGCCCTTACATCACACACAGGGCTCAACAATAAGGATTATTTCTACTGGTTCTACTGATTCGCAAGTAGCTATTAGGTACAGAAATTGGATAAAGTAATCAAACCTAAAATAACACTTCATACTCTTCACTTTACAAATAAAATATAGATTAATCCTTATTAAATTTACAGAGTTTAAATCAGTCAAAAGTGAGTAATTGTTTTAAGATGAAAATTAATGTATTTATTATTCTGCTGCTGTCCCTTTGTACAGTAATATACTGTAACACGTGCGTTTTGTTTTTCAACTGTACATTCACGTAACACACTACTTTCACAAGGGTTCATTGTAATATGGGCATTTGGACATACATTTTGGGTCACACTTCAGCATAGGGGGCAATTCTCGCTATTAACAAACCATTAACTACAACTTTTCCTCCAATAGGCTCTTAATTTGTTGCTTTTTATTAGTAAGGTAGTGTGGCGAGGAGGGCGTGGCTCAGCGAAGTCTGCAACGAGAGAAAGAGGCAGGAGACGAGCGGTGCGTAAGTGGGTCAAGTGCTTATGATAAACACCTATGTCTCGTTTCAGTAATTTGTTTTCATCCCTCCGCCGTCTCCTCACCAATTCCCTGGCCCACTTCATGCCACTAGGGCTGTGGGGAAGCCTGGGCCAGTCTGTCGGCGTTGCAGGGACCCGGATCATTTTGTTGATCGCTGTCCAGTGATGGAGGTGGGGACACTGATTGGTGTCCAGGACGCCCAACAGGCTGCCACCGATCAAGCTTGCCTTTAACAAGTACCAGTGAGTATTAAGGGGGGTACGTATCAGACGTTGGTGGATTCAGGATGTAACCAAACCTCATTTCATCAAAGCCTGATTCAACCGGGGGCATTGGATACAAGCCGCATGGTTAAGGTAAGGTGTGTGAACAGGGATGTGGTGAACTATCCCTTGTTGGCGATGGCTATACAATTTAGGCGACAAACGCATACCGTATAGGTGGCCGTTAACCTGCAACTAAGACATCCGCTAATTTTTGGAACGAATTGGCCGGTTTTTAGTATTTTATTTATTCCACGAAAAAGTATTGCGGACGCCCTGTTTCGTGGGAATCCCAAAAGAGGTTCTCACAGATCAAGGCACAATGTTTATGTCACCGACCCTCCGCAAACTTTATGGTTTATTGGGCATTAAATCGATCCGTACAAGCATTTATCACCCACAAACAGACCGACTGGTCGTACGGTTTAACCACACGTTAAAAACCATGATCCGTAAGTTCATTCACGAAGACGCCAAAAACTGGGATAGATTCGCCATGCGCGAGGTCCCCCAAGCCTCAATGCGGTTTTTGCCCTTTGAGCTTCTCTATAGACGTCAGCCCTGCGGGTTGTTAGACGTTCTAAGGAAAACTTAGGAGGACGGACCTTCAGACGGCAAAAACGAAATTCAGTATGTCCTGGACGTGAGAAAAAAACTCTTTGGGGCGGCTATCTATGGAGAGTTTGTTACAGGCCCAGGACAGACAAAGCCGGCTATATAACAGGGGCACCAGTTTACTCAAATTTGCATCGGGAGAGAAAGTACTTCCCAACATCTATTTCCAAGTTACTCGCAAAGTGGCAAGGACCGTTTGAGGTCACATGATAAGTTGGGGATCTCAATTATGAGGTGGTACGGTCAGACAGGAGCGGGGCACATCAATTATACCACCTCTAAAAAGTTGAGGAAGGTGGAGTCAGTGATGCTGGAGACGGTGGTGACTAGAGAGGAAGATCTCGGGCCAGTAATGTGAAAAAATCAGTCGCTCACTCTGGCCCCAGGAGGAGATCACCTCTCGCACTCCAAGGTCACTGACGTGACCAATTTACAAGCGGAATTCGCAGATGTGTTCTTGCCCCTGCCTGACCGTACCAACCTCATTCAGCACAACATTGAGACCGAGCCGGGCATGGTAGTGCGCAGCCAGTCAAATTTTTTAGTTAGGTTTGCCTGCACAAAAAAGAAAGTGGTTCAGACGGAATTAGAGGCGATGCTAGATATGGGAGTAATAGAGGAATCCAACAGTGATTGGGCGAGCCCGATAGTTTTGGTACCTAAAACGGATGGCTCGGTTCGATTCTGCATGGATTATCGCAAGGTGAACGCCGTGTCGAAGTTCGACGCGTATCCAATGCCGTGGGTTGACGAATTGCTCGATCGGTTTGGCTCGATTTTATTCAACACTGGATTTAAAAAAAGGATATTGACAGATCCCATTATCGCCTATATCCAAAGAAAAAACAGCCTTCACAATGACGTTTGGATTACACCACTTTGTTGCCCTTCATTTCGGGTTGTTCGGGGCTCCCTCCACCTTTCAGTGCCTCATGGACCGGATACTCCATGCAGTCATATGCAGCATGTAGGGGGCAGTTCTGAGGTCGGTGAGAGGGGCCGAACTAAAAAAGTATGCAGTTGGGTGTGTGGAGATACGGTATCTGGGCGTTCACTTGGGTCACGGCAGGTACGTCCCCAAATTGATGTAAATGTAAATGGATTAGACTGCAGCAGTTGCAACCTGCCCGAGGCCCAAGACCAAAAAGGAGGTGAGGCAGTTACTGGGCATGGCGGGATATTATAGAAGGTTTGTTCCTAATTATTCGGACCTCACCAGCCCGCTGACTGACCTTACAAAAAAGGAAGCAACAGAACCGGTCCAGTGGACGAAGCAGTGCCAGCAGGCTTTCACCCAGGTAAAGGCTGTCCTGTGTGGCAGCCTGCTATTGCACTACCTGATTTTTCTCTCCCTTCTCTCTTGCAGACTGACGCGTCAGACAGAGGGCTTTGAGCGGTCCTGTCCCAGGATATAGAGGGTGAGGAGCGGTCCGTGCTTTACATCAGTCATAAGCTCTCGAAGAGAGAGACGATGTACAGCACCATCGAAATGAATGCTTAGCCATTAGGTGGGCCGTCCTCACTTTCTGCTATTATCTCCTGGGACGGGACGGGCATGGTCTCTGTTCGGGCCATGCAACCCTGCAGTGGCTCCACCGCATGAAGGATACCAACGCGCGGATCAACCGTTGGTATCTGGCACTACAGCCCTATAAATTCAAGGTGGTCCACAGGCTGGGGGCGCAGATGGCAGACTTTCTCTCCAGGAGGGGGGGGGGCTGCAGGCCGGATGGTTCCCCGGCCTGAGTGAGGCAGTAGGGGTATGTGGCGAGGAGGGCGAGGCTCAGCGAAGTGTGGAACGAGAGAGAGAGGCAAGAGACAAGCGGTGCGTAAGTGGGTCAAGTGCTTATGATAAACACCTGTGTCTCTTTTCAGTAATTGTTGGGGACACGGATAAAAAGCCAGCACAACCGGAGGAAAGATGAGATGGAGACCGGCTGGGAACTCAGGAGAAAGAGTCGTCAGCAAGAGCTGTGGAAAACTACGACCTTATATTTGGAGTTATTCTCATTTTTTATGTTATAAATAGGACGTGCTGTGAGCGTCCCATTGTTGAAAATAAAAACAATTTGAGTTCCCGTCCCACCGACCCTGTCTCCTTCCTTTCATACACAGATTCTCGCGACAGGTAATATGTACAGTCGTGGCCAAAAGTTTTGAGAATTACATAAATATTTGAAATTGGAAAAGTTGCTGCTTAAGTTTTTATAATAGCAATTTGCATATACTCCAGAATGTTATGAAGAGTGATCAGATGAATTGCATAGTCCTTCTTTGCCATGAAAATTAACTTAATCCCAAAAAAACCTTTCACACTGCATTTCATTGCTGTCATTAAAGGACCTGCTGAGATCATTTCAGTAATCATCTTGTTAACTCAGGTGAGAATGTTGACAAGCACAAGGCTGGAGATCATTATGTCAGGCTGATTGGGTTAGAATGGCAGACTTGACATGTTAAAAGGAGGGTGATGCTTGAAATCATTGTTCTTCCATTGATAACCATGGTGACCTGCAAAGAAACGCGTGCAGCCATCATTGCGTTGCATAAAAATGGCTTCACAGGCAAGGATATTGTGGCTACTAAGATTGCACCTAAATCAACCATTTATAGGTTCATCAAGAACTTCAAGGAAAGAGGTTCAATTCTTGTAAAGAAGGCTTCAGGGCGTCCAAGAAAGTCCAGCAAGCGCCAGGATCGTCTCCTGAAGAGGATTCAGCTGCGGGATCGGAGTGCCACCAGTGCAGAGCTTGCTCAGGAATGGCAGCAGGCAGGTGTGAGCGCATCTGCACGCACAGTGAGGCGAAGACTTTTGGAAGATGGCCTGGTGTCAAGAAGGGCAGCAAAGAAGCCACTTCTCTCCAAAAAAAACATCAGGGACAGATTGATCTTCTGCAGAAAGTATAGTGAATGGACTGCTGAGGACTGGGGCAAAGTCATATTCTCCGATGAAGTCCCTTTCCGATTGTTTGGGGCATCTGGAAAAAGGCTTGTCCGGAAAAGAAAAGGTGAGCGCTACCATCAGTCCTGTGTCATGCCAACAGTAAAGCATCCTAACACCATTCATGTGTGGGGTTGCTTCTCCTCCAAGGGAGTGGGCTCACTCACTATTCTGCCCAAAAACACAGCCATGAATAAAGAATGGTACCAAAACACCCTCCAGCAGCAACTTCTTCCAACAATCCAACAACAGTTTGGTGAAGAACAATGCATTTTCCAGCACGATGGAGCACCGTGCCATAAGGCAAAAGTGATAACTAAGTGGCTCGGGGACCAGAATGTTGAAATTTTGGGTCCATGGCCTGGAAACTCCCCAGATCTTAATCCCATTGAGAACTTGTGGTCAATCCTCAAGAGGCGGGTGGACAAAGAAAAACCCACTAATTCTGACAAACTCCAAGAAGTTATTATGAAAGAATGGGTTGCTATCAGTCAGGATTTGGCCCAGAAGTTGATTGAGAGCATGCCCAGTCGAATTGCAGAGGTCCTGAAAAAGAAGGGCCAACACTGCAAATACTGACTCTTTGCATAAATGTCATGTAATTGTCGATAAAAGCCTTTGAACGTATGAAGTGCTTGTAATTATATTTCAGTACATCACAGAAACAACTGAAACAAAGATCTAAAAGCAGTTTAGCAGCAAACTTTTTGAAAACGAATATTTATGTAATTCTCAAAACTTTTGGCCACGACTGTAGGTTTAGGTATTGAGTAGGATTTGGGATGCAGAATATATGTTTTGAGTATGATATTTATGAGTACTACTAAACAGCCAATATGCCAATAATAGGCATGCTAATAACAACTAGTTATTAAGTGTTCCCTCATTTTGTGTAGGTATTTCTGTGATGGAGCAAGAAGACGTGAAAGAGTATTTTTGTGCAGTGTGAGATGCGCAATACATTGCCTGCGCAATACAACATTTCTGCGCATTTAAGTTTTAATATATATTAATAAGGTCTTGCAGTTGCACAGATGCGATCGTTAATGAAAATGGTCGCCCGGGGAGGAAAAATGGTTGCAGTATAGATCTGGATTTAAATCATAAAGGTGTAGAAAGAATTCTGGGAGAAGGTTCATCCTTTGCTTCCGCCATTGTTTTGCTTTCTCGTGCATCTTGACAAGGATACAACGTCATCTAATACATTTCGCCCTCTGCTGGAATAATGAGCAACTTCGCTCCGTGCTTGTAAATAATTAAATATAAATCAATTCTTAGATAAAACAATCGATTCTAAAATCGTTAGAAAAAATTGCGATAGTGCCCCCCAACCCTAATAAATATGTTATGTTAATATACTTCAAATAAAATATAGGCCTAAATATTATTTGAAAAAACAAAACTTAATGAAAATCTTGGCATTTTTATAAACTGAAATGAGGCACTAAAATAATAATTGGAAATAAAAAAGAAACTACAGTAAAACTAAAAATAAATTAAACGTAAATGGAAATTTAAAAAAATAAATCAATAAAAACAGGACACTTCAAATGGTAATAAATAATATAAATAAAAATATATAAAGGTTAAACCAAAATTAACATATATATATAAAAATATTAAAAAAAATAATTCTAAATAATCTTAAAAATACAACAAAACTAAGATACTTCTGCTTAGTTTTAGCTTAAAAAAAAACTTTGTTGAAATAACTCAGGGTTTCAATTAAAGAACTGAAATATCGATCTTTCACTGCATGTTTGTATTGCAGCCACAGGAAGTGACATCATCAGTATCATTCACTAAAAGTTCATCATCTGAAAACTCTTCAATGGGCGCCATTAAAAGCCACTGAGACAGCTCATCTGGCTTCTCAATGTTCATAATTGATCATGGCAATTATGGCTTTTTGAGAAAGGCCCCGAGCATTAATCCATCAGACTCTTAATGACGACACTTCATAAACAAAGCACCGCAAAAGCAATTACAGCAGAAAGGACAAGAGTGAACGCAGGGCTGTGTCTGTACCTTTCGAAGCGTTCCATCATGATCTTCACACTGACACAGAGCCGGAATCACACACCGGCCGGCCGGACTGCGATAGAGTCCCTCCTCACACACACACCCCTCTGATGCCCCGTGACTCCTGCAGTTGAGCGCTTCAGGACGATACATGTCCAAACAGCCTCTCTCACACACACGCTCTGATCCGGTGACCGCCCAGAGCCAGCGTTCACCCTCCGGACACTCTGCATGAGGATTACACGGTTATGATGTTTCATCAGAGATGTAATGTGTGTTGTGTCTGGGTTACTCACCGCATTCAGGACCCCGGCAGGTTTGAGTTCTGTTTGAGGGTCCCTCACATTCCCGTCCTCTGTACTGATGCTCTCTCTGAACCATCCGACTGGAGAACTGATGTCCAGATCCACACGACGCTGAACATGAGCTCCACGCAGACCAAATGCTCCATTCACAGTCCACTACCACACAAACACACAACACTGATGCTTTTAAAACAACATCCACTAGACCTTTAGAGATCTGAGCCATTATAAACCCAGCTGAGATCGTAACTGAAATGCTCAAGAGAAACATCATAGAAAAAGATCTGCTTTCATGAAACTGCATCGCTGCGACATCTTGTATGTGATATTTTTGTGTGTATTCATGCATGTACAGGATGTGATGTCACAGAACTCACCGTCACATGATACATTAGAGCAGGTGAAGACGCCGCCATCACACACGCTAGAAATAAACACACACATACAGTATATAAACACTTCAATCACATGTAACATAAGAGACTGTGTTTTTTTGAAATCCTCAGACTTTAAAGGACAACGTTCTAGGCCTAACACCATGCAAAAAATGATGACATGTATTGCAAAGTTAAGGCAATAGTTTTAACAACATGACATATATTTAATACACATGACCTGTATCAATATAAATACGTTTCCCTTTCTGTCTGTCTCTCGACGTTGTGTCGAACCGACAGATAAGGTTCGTCCTTGAGGACCTCCCAACTTCTCACTACTTAGGAAAGGCCAATGAAATTGGCGAATTAAATTAGCATGCCGGACTCCAGGATACCCGGGTATAAATGGGAGACGGCGTGCTGCATTCATTCACCTTTAGTTCTTCGGAGCCTTCACACATGATCGAGACTTCAAACTCTACGCCGAATTACGGGTGGATTCTTACGACATTGTGCAGCGGACTGTCCCTTCCTGCGGTAACTTCCCCTGGGCGTCTCGGCAGATCCAGAAGGGTTCGAGTTTTTTCTCTAAAAGAGCAAATTTCTCCAGCGTGGCACTGTGGGCGGTTCACGATTCAGTCGTTGCCTCACGGGTGGCTGTGTTCCAACAGGACTCAGCCAGCACCTCGTCTGCTTCCCATTACGTGACAGCAATGGCTACGGCCATGCCGTTTGCTACGGCGAGCAGTGAGAGTGATATGAGGATTACTGTGAGCATTAATCCGTCAGCCACTGGCTGGCGGACGGTTCGCACCTTGTCTCGCTCGTCTCACCGTTCCCCGAGAGACGGTTCCACTGTCTTGTTCCTCAACCACGTATTCGGAAACGGTGCGTGATGATGATGAGATGTCCCTTGCAGCATCGGAGGGTGACTTACTGGCATCTGACTCCGACGATTCCTTGCAGCTCACTCCTCAGCTCCACAGCTCAAAGGGGGGTCGAGCTCAGGAAGAAGCGGATGTCGAAATGTCTGCCATGCTTTCCCGGGCCGCCGTGAGCATTGGGTTGCAGTGCACCGCACTGCCTCTCCCAGCGCTCGTGGCTGGATACATGGTGCCTCGGGGCTGCCCCGCCCCGCCCCCAGTGGCACGTTCACGTCAAACTAGTTCCACTGCCTTTCTTCCCTTGTTGGTGGGGCAGCAAGAGGATACGTCGATGTCCCCCAGGTGGAATGTGCCGTCGTGGTGCTGCCACCTGGGGGCTCGACCTAGACTCCCGTCCAAAGCATGTAGGTTTTCGGCATTTCTGGTGTCGAGAGCTTACACTGCTGCTGGCCAAGCTGCCCCCTCTCTCCATGCTATGGCCATCCTGCAGCTCCATCAGGCCAGGGCGTTGAGAGAGCTCCACGAGGGTAAGACCGACCCAGCGCTTATGCAGGAACTCTGCACCGCCACCGACCTCGCTCACAGGAGACCAAGGTGACCGCGCGGGTCCTGGGTCGGACGATGTCCACACTTGTGGTCCATGAGAGACACCTTTGGCCGAACCTTGCACAGATGAGTGACGCCGAGAAGGTCCGTAGTTCTCGACAGTAAAGAAGCAGACAGAGGTTATCAAGCATTTCCTCCCCCGCCGCGACTCGGCCGCCCTCCGGCCGTCGAGATCCTGTGCACAGTCTGCTTCCCAGCAGCCCTGGTCCTCTTGGATGCCCTCCGGCTCCGGCGCCCCCCACTCAGGTGGCTCCCTGGAAGAAGACGTCGAAGAGGAGACCACCACCCCATCAGCAGCCGCGGCGGAAGCAGAAGCGGCCCTCATGGGAAGACCCCAGGGAGTTCGAAAATACCTTCGGGCCCGACCCCAGCCATTCCATCGCTGGTTGGTCGATCCGGGACAGTTCCTGCCCCGTCCCAACAGCCCTCTTCAAAGAGTTTTCTCTCTGTCTGGGTGTTTATCACAGCCGCTCTCACCCTCTGCACGACGATGTTCGGCAACTCGACGTTGCGTCACAGCAAGACAAAATGTTGAGGATAATCAGCAGCCCTCAGGACTCTCAGTCGACGGTGCGTTGTGCTACATCATCGCCAAGCAGGTAAGTCAGCAGAGCCGATCTCCTCCCCGGGGGCTTCCCCACGGCGAGGGATCCGCACTGCCAGCCATCGAACCACCCAATATTCACTTTCTATAACTTTTGATTGCTTTTCTAGCAATTCTCAAACAGCATCAGTGATGGAATCAGTTTTATTCCGGTGGACGTGGATCCTCTCTACTCTAGTTCTTATCTCTTTATTATCCACTCTATTTGCTCTGCTCAGATATTTTCGTAGAAATCCATTGTGACCACTTAAAATTCACCATCTACAAACTTTGCTATTATAAATCATTCAATTTCCCATGACTGTGCTTTTATTGTAAAGATGATTAGTCCGTGTAAACGCTTCTGTACGTTGTCTAAACGGAGCTGTGTTCCAGTGTGAAGAGTCTTCAGCTGACTCATTCTTTTTATTTCAATGTACTTTGTTTATCTCGCTGTAGCGTTTTGGGGCATCAGATTCCTTCAACAATGTCAGCACGACCTTTCCAAACATCCCTGTGATATTATGTGTCAGCGGCCAGGCAGCAGATTTCACTTGACGACATGCAGCTGAGACGCGCTCTTAAAAGCCCTCGTTGGGTTTCATGTGCTATTGATTTTCAATCCGATAACCACAGTTGCTCTCGCTCAAATACCCAGAGATCCATTTAGGAATTAAATCAATATCTAAACCCCACACCACACTGGCAGAGCAGTAGAAACATAATGAGACTCATAATGTACGGCCTGATGAGTACCCAGGAATTGCACAAATGTGGTATGACGCTTCCGGGGGGAACTTGATGTTCCTGGACGTCCAGAGTCATGTTGGGAAAGGCCAGCAGGAGAGACAGAGGAGAACAAGGACATTCAGATGGTGGAATGCACGTCCCGTTGAGCATAACCTGTAGGTAGACAGGTTCAATGATATATTATTCATTTATTAGGAATTATGAAAAACTTCTAAAGATAAAGAGCCATCCGGAGCCAATCAGAATGCAGCTCATGCTTTAAATCGGCCAGTTTTACTCCGTGTGCAATAAATAATATCAAATAAAATAAAGAAAACTTCTTCTTCACAGATTTGATATATTTTGAAGAAAGTGTGTGTTGTGTTTAACCATGCATAACTTATATGGCACCGCTACTTAACAAAACACATGATTGGAGGATCTTTCATACTTATAGCACATGCTAACTACTGTATGAGTGGACGTTTTAAGAAATAATTGATTCAAAAACTAAGATAATTTTTATGAATAAACAAATCATTTTACATTAAAATGCCTTCATGTTATCTTGTTATATGGAAGTCAAGATGACAAAGTTCAAATATAGCTGTGGACACAATGTCAAATCTCACTGCTTCTCTCATGTCTTTTTTAATGTTTAGTCATGAGACAGCCAAGAACCAGTCAAATGTATTATTGACATGTCCCCGTAATTGAATTTAACATGCAGATCTTTGTGTTGCTATGGATCCGCAATATATTGATCGCTAAATAAGATGACTAAAATGTTTTTCCCTCACAAATGTACGGTTTGGTTTCAGGAGATAAGCCACTGCAGTCATGTGGAATACTTTAATGTTGACACCCATAAAAGACGACTATGATGACATTAAATATAATGAATATTTAATATAAGCGTCATTTTGTAGTATTTAACTTTAGCCAAGTAACGTTTCTTCTACAGTCCTGGTAACCCCAAATAATACTTTCTAGACATTTACCTTGCTAGCTAATGTCATTTACTTGTTATTTCTTTAGCTTTTTATCAGAAATGATCTACAGGGACCCTGTACTTCCATGAGTCTAGAATTCTTACAGATTTGCATATTCATTAGACATGAACAATCCTCCAATCATCCGTCTTGTTAAAGAGAGGCGTGAGTAAAGAGTGTTTGATAAAAATGTGTGATTGCAGTAAGGGGTTTGAATAGTGTAGTGTATAGTGTATATAGTCTTTGGCATCATCTGAAGTCAACGGTTCACTCACTGATCCTGTAGGACAGACACATCCAGGACCGCAGGTGACAGACACACACTGATTCTCAGGCCACAGATCCTCACAGCCGTACGGACACAAACCAGCACAGAGACTGAACTCCTGACCCGCAGGACAATCTGACCAAGAGAACAAACACAGAGAAAATCAATCACAGTCACATAGAGACATCCCAGTCACACGTCATGTGAAATAAAATGAAGTCAGGATGATCACAGCAAAATAGTAATGCTTATTGAATAAAACTCATTTAAAGAGACAGCTCACCCAAAAATGAACATTCTGTCATCATTTACTCACCCTCTTGTCATCTCAAACCTGTATGACTTTCTTTCTTCCGCAGAACACAAAAGAAGATATTTCGAAGAAAGTTGGTAACCGAACAGCACTTGACCCCATTCACTTCCATTGTATGGACACAAAACCAATGCCAGTTAACAACATTCTTCAAAGTATCTTCTTTTGCGTTCTGTTGAAGAAAGATAGCCATAAAGGTTTGAAATGACATGAGGGTGAGTAACATATTTTTACAGTATAGAATTTTTGCCACACACATCACAACTGCATTGATATGGATCCATGCATGCTTGTATACTACCCACAATCCCCTGCACTAGAGAAACTGCTTTTGAACGAAAAACAGCAGCCCAGGTCGGTTTGGAAGATTGTTCAGGAGATCTCAGGCTCAGACTGAAGCACCGGAGGGTTTTCAACAGAATCAAACCCCTTCGATGAATCTTAAGGCGAAATCTGTTTAACACTTAAATCCCTCCGCAGGTTTATTTAAATCAGCTAAAACATTCTTCTGTGTTCTTATTACTGAAGGCTCATTCACTGCTCACATCACATCACATCTCTCTTTGCTTTTGCATTTATGCAGATCAGTGTTGTTGAGAACATGTGTGTGAATCAAATCATAGTAGAATCTCAAATCAGAGCAAATGCTCTGCTACATAAAAGGAATACTGTGGCCAAATGTACAAATTCAGTCATCATTTATTCACGCTCCGGTGTTTGTAAATCTGTATGCGAGTCTTTCTCAGTGCAACACAAAAGAAGATATTTTGAAAAAATGTCTCAGTGGTTTTGTGTTCATACAATGGGCTTCAGTGTTTTTTGATTAGAAATGGTCTTCAAAATCTTTATTTAACCTCTCATGACTTTCTCAGCATCTCTATTGAGCATTGATCACATGAACCCGGGCGGTCAGTGTACAGTATTTTTCTGATGGACATCTGTCAGCGTTGGGCAAATAAACATTAAGCTGTAAATCAGACATGAAGATTGATTTTCTGTTTGCACAGACACGGGCCGCTTGAGTTGTAGTGTGTATTGTAATGTTTTATGACATTATAAACTGAATCGACAGATGTTGTGTGATCACAAGCGTTTGGTGTGTGTGTGTGTGTAATGTACCAGGCAGGCAGCTGTTAGTATTGCATGCTATGTGTTGCTCCAGGGGTCCGGGACAGGTCAAGCCCCCCCACTCTGGCTCCTGTAAGATGGTCTTTCTGCGCAGGGACACTCCTCCACCACAGGAGGCGCTGCAGTCTGTCCAAGACGACCAATCGCTCATAACACAACCAGCTATCAGGACAAACACAATAATATTACATCGATAAAAGAGCCATGCTAAAGAACAGCAACATTCAAAATGTCTAAATATATAGAAGAAATTCATCATTTTTTAAACGGGGACAAAGACGATGGGTTCTTTTGTAGTGTTGTTTTGTCACACATGAAGGTGAAATCTCATTGGTCTACTTAACTGATCAAACATCAAACACCAGAAGAATGAGGACGCGATGGCATATCATGTTTTTTTGGTGTCATTCAAGTGTACGACACAAATGTGTAGCGTTTCTTTACAAAGAGACATCACCAACTACTGGCCGGGAATCTAGACAGTTATAAAGTGTCTTTAGTTGTTTTCTCAGATCCATGTTGTCGTCTGTACTCAAAACTTTAAAAAAACACGAAGAATATGAGCGGCGATAGCCTGTGTGTTTTTTTGTCACATGTGCTCACCTGGACAGGGCGGAAGAGAGCAGGTTTGATTCTGGAGGGTTTCTTCACAAGCCTCTCCTCCTGCCACAGGTTTGCAGGTTCGACTGCGCATCCGCAAGCCCGATCCACACGACACCGAGCACTCGCTCCACGCTCCCCACGGACCGTACACGGGACACACCCGATCCGAACACTCCAGCGATCCATTAACACACGAGCTGCAGGAACAGGAAGAGAAATCTAATCTCCGTTCTGTTGACGCTCTAATGCACGGATGTGAAGGATGAGGAAGGAAGCATTGTGAACACAAGACCCTCCCATAAAACAAACAAACATCTCTTTAATTCTCCAATAGAGATGTCAACCATGCGTCAAACTGAGCTCAGATGATCAAAAGTCAATATTATTGAAGATCTCAACATCAACTCAAACATTTCTCATCAAATTGACTCAAATCCAGATGATTTCACCTCTACAATCTACAGTCATTTACACCCAATTTGAAAACAGTCTTCTTTGTTTTCATTTTAGAGGAAACGGGTTCTCTCACCAGCTGTTGCAGTCGATGGTTACGTTCTGACCAGGTTGGATCTCAAGCGTTCCGTTCTCCGCCAAAACACCACAGCGACATTTATCCACTCGCACACACGAGCCGTCCTGTAAGAGCCGCCCGTGGGCACAGCGACACCCTGCAGAACCCCATTTCTCACGTCATTCATCAGCCACGTGTACATGTATCAGAGCGGACGGGTGACGTTTACAGATTCACACTGATACCTGCGTGACAGCGGCCCTGCAGACACTGAACGTGATCCCACAGGTCTGCGCAGCTGCGGGGACATCGATTGGCACAGGAGTCGTCGTAGACACGCCCCCGGTCCTCACAGTGCTCACCTGTGATCGGATGAAGACGTCAAATACTGCTCACACAAACAAAATGTATCCTTCCTTTGAACGGTGTGTGCGTTTATACCGGGACAGATGGCCGTGTTGCAGCTCTGAGACTGCGTCTGCAGGTTTCTGCAGTGAGGTGCAGGGTCAGAGGTCAGGGGTCGTCGCTCGCGCTGACGGAAGCCACCGCTGCAGGGGTCTTTACAGACGCTCCAAACGCTCCACGGGCTCCAGTGACACACACATCTGATGACCACAGAGTCACGACACACATCACACACACGTTTGGGTGTAAAGAGGAAACATGTTTGCACCACATACGACCCACCTGCGCAGACGTCGGGCTGCGGGCAGAGTCTCTCCTCCTCCAGCTCCTCCTCACAGTCGCCCTCTCGCCCGCTGACCGGCAGCCCTGACTCCACATCCAGACAGGCCCGAAACCGACGCTGCATGGAAACAAGACCCGAACCCATCCCACCAGAGAGAGAGGAGGACGTTGGGACACACGGAGAGCAGGAGGTCCATTCTGACCACTCACTGACCATCACTGACAGACGGGGGTTTCATAAGAGTGTTCTTGTAACTCACAGTTTGGTTGAAATAATAAACTCAAGATAAAGTATGATCAGAGGGTTATACTGTATATAGAAACGCAATACCTTCACATTCCCGTGAATCACACTGCAGGGAGCCATCATGACAAATACTGAAAAACACAGAAATTAAATCACATTGTGTGAGTGCAGGGAATTGTGGGCGCTCATTTGGGTTTTAAGAGTGAAACATATTCAAAGTTCGTTGAGTGTATTCATAGTAAACAAACGTTTGCCCTCTTTTAATGTCCAGTATATCTATGAAATTATCTTGAGCGGTTTTATCCGAAAAATGATCAAAGCAAAATATTGTGTGACATTAATAAAAGGAAGCATTTCATCTGAATTTTGCATTGTGGGACTGTAAAATATCTGTATATTTCTCCAGTATTTGAATCCCACCATGTCCTGCAGCCCTCGGTGAGCAGCGCCCCCTGCGGGACGGTGACAGGCACGGGTCTATCTGAACCCTGATGCAGGAGATGAACACATCCGCACTGATCCGGCCGGACACATGAGCCGTTCTGCTGCAGGACTCCCTGAAACACACATCTGCATTATAATGAAGAAAACGCACAGAATCGAACACGTCTGATGTGTGTGTGATGTGAAGACACCTCGGGACAGAAGCAGCCGGGCGTGCAGCTCACACAGGAGTCAGTTTCACCCAACAGATCACAGTGTTTCTCACACACTGATGCACATTCAGAGAACACGAAGGGCTCTTCACAGTCTGATGACACACAGAGAACGCGCACTGAAATATACTGAACAGTACAGCCTCGACAGAAACACACAGCCTACATCAATGTGACCAGGTGACGTTTAAACACGTCCACAATGTGTAATGTCACGATATTCAAATCAAATGCCCTCACACTTCAGAGCTCGGTCGAAGTGTATGTCAAATACTATATAAAGCTGTGTATTTGTCATAAAATGACTGAACAACACCAATACCTGTCTTGATTTTCAGCTGTTTTGGCTTGTTTAAAATCATTTTTTGCATCGCTGTATCAATCAGAGTACTGTAGTGTCACTGTGGGACTTTCACCTTGGCAGTTTTCAGGTGTGCAGGGTCGACTCTCTCTCTCAAGATCAGTGCAGTGCTGCCCACCGGAGGCCGAGATGAGCGGTGCACGATACCTCTGCTGATACTGAGATACACACGAACACGCGGACCACTCGCTCCACTCGGACATCACACAGTCTGACAGACAGACAGAGAGAGTTTTTACTGTTACAGCATAACCTTCTGAGACCTCGTATGGTTTTTATTAGTCACCCTTTATGTTTGTCACTAGGTTTTTCAAATACATAACCAATAAACGTATTAAAAAGTGCTTGACAACACAGTATTTCATCATTTCCTGCTTTCATGAAAAGGACAGCCACAATGTGAAGCTATTGAACAATATTATGCACCAGAATGTGATGATTAATCCTAAATGTACGTAAGTAAGTATGAAACATCGGTGTCCACTACTGACATCCGTTATGATTTACCACAGTAATGTCACATTTATCCTGGTTGTTTTTGCTTACCTGGACAGGGTCTCCTATAACACAACTGTGTCTCTTCTCTGTCTGTGTCGACCCCTGGAGGACACGCGTGATCTCCGTCATCCTCACACACACACTGTCGACGTCTGGAGATCACACCAGCACCACAGCTTCGAGAACAGAGCGACCACGCCGACCACGGACACACATCATCTACAACACAAATCACACAGATCAACAATAAGCAGACATCCGTGAGGGTGTAACAGATAGATGACAGTATTTCAGTACCCAGACAAGGTCCAGCGTGACAGTCCTGGGTGTCTCTCTCAGGTCCTGTACAGTATGTGCCGTTGTTGCGTGGTGGAGGGTTGATACAGGCTCGGGTTCGAATCTGTTTACCCTTCCCACATGTGACGGGACAGTCAGACCACACAGACCACGGCGTCCATCCACCATCCACTGATGACCACAGACAACAATTCATCCAGAGATTCATATGATACAAACCATAAATGAACATGACAATTCTCATCCATTATTATTTATTTTACCTGAATAAAACTGCTCTTTAAAAACAAAGTGTTATAAAGATTTGATTTTTAATCAAATGACATCTTTAAATGTGATAATGAGGTGACGGGCAGACGATACACACCTCGACAATCTATATCCTGACAGTATTCTCCCTCAGGAATGCAGGTACTAAACACACAGACACACAAACAGCCACATTTTACAAACACGTGAAATGCAAACATTACACGAAGTTTCGAGAATTTCTTTTGGATAATGTCATGACGCTGCATCTCACCATTGTTTACATTCCCCGTCTATCCACGTGTCACCCACAGACCCCTCCTGCCCGTTGCGTACACACAGCGGAGGACACGGCCCGGGGTCACATGCTTTGTGTTGTACTTCCTCAAACTGGCAGTCGACATCAGCGCTCTCAGGAACCAAAGACCTGAAAAACCAAACCTGCATTTACAGAGAGTCCAAACTCTCTGTTCAACATCTCAACTGAAGGATAAACCGCACCTGAACCGCGTCCGTCGTCCAGGTCCACACGTGCTGCTGCAGGACGCCCAGTTAGACCAGCTGCTCCACGTGCATGTGCTTTCACCTGCGCAGGTGCGGTTGGTGCAGGTGAGCGTGCCGTCTGCGCAGCTGCAGTTATTACAGCCCACCTGATGCATGCTGCCCGCCACCCAACTCTGACCCGACGCGTCCAGACAGTCGCACTGCCATAACTGAACACACACTCCGTCTTGCAGTAACTGACCTACACACACACACACACACACACAATGAATGTATGCAGGAGACCGGACACGCGTTAAACAGAGTCATGTCAGTGTGTCTCTCTCGTACCGTGTGGACATCTACAGCCCGGCTGACATTCAGAGCTGCGCTGACACTGAATCCCCTGCTGGAGATCTGAACAGCGCTGTGGACACTCATTGGCACAGGACACAAAATCCTGCCCGGGCTGACAGCCGTGATCATCTGTGTGAGGTGTAGCAATACATACATCTATTAACATTTCAATCACACAAATAGAGACTTAAATGTTTCTCGATATCCTTCGATTTCTACGGTATTTGCTTAAATGTCTAAAATGAGTTTTGTAGATGAAATTATAAGTGTGCACACCTTAATTCCCTTTAGTACAAAGCTAGACGTTAAATACAAATGTTGTTTAAGCATCTTCTATTTCATAAAGGACAAAGTTTCATTAAATAAATAAATCATGTTTGTGATGTGATGTCATACCGCAGGGTCTGGTGTTACAGGGTTTGACCTGGTTCTTCTCTCCTGTACACGTGCGGCCTCCGTTTTTAGGCGGAGGACTCGAGCAGGAGCGAGTTCGGATGGATCGTCCACCTCCGCAAGATTTACCGCAGCGAGACCAAGAGCTCCAGCGAGACCAACCTCCATCCACTGAATAACACAAACAATAACAAAAAATATCGCTTGTGAGATGAAAACTGTTGTTTATTGTACAGTAAACAACAATATACATTTAGAAAAGACAATATTTTGCATAGTTCATAAACGCCTAAACTAACAGATTTTTCCTCATTTGTTCATTATTCAGCACAGAAAGTAAAGTGTTGTATTTTCTCGTTCGTGTGTTCTCACCGCGACAGGCTCGAATGTTACAGAAGCGGTTTTCCACGTTTCCTCCCATGATGTCCTGACACCAGGTCCCGTTGACGCCCGGGGCGAGAAAGGTCCGGACACGCTGGTGTTGACCCACCCCACATGAGCGAGAACAAGGAGTCCACTCGGCCCACACGGTCCAGGAACAGTTCCTGTCGACACAATCCAGACCCTCGCACACGCCACCGTCTGAATACACAATTGACAACATCAACACATTTACATCCCGCAAAGCAATGCGTTAAAAGATGAAGCGTGCTTTTTTTCCTTATTCTCTCAGTGTGATGTTCAGAGTGAGTCCCACATAAAGAATACAATAGCATACTTTAGTATTTACTATAGTAAACTATCGTTAATTATATATAGACACTACAATGTTTCTGAACCTTACAATAAATACTGTAGCTCACTTTAATATTTACTAAAGTTACACACAACAAGTGTAATAGTAGTTACTATAATATAGTACAGCATGCTACTGTACAATTTAACACAGTTTACTATGTAAAAACGACCATGTTTTCATGTGTGGAAAAAGCGAAATTACACAGAAAACACATTTCCTGTTAGCTGGACTAAACCATGAGCTGTTCTTCTATTCTCGTTATTGTTTTTCAGATGGGCACCAAACAAGACGCCGTCTCAAAAACTGCGGTACATTTGTTATGTAAATGAGGCTCATTGAGTGTAAAATCACTGTGAGTGAGTGTGAAAGTGAAGGTTAGTGAGGTTAGTGAGGTCAGTACCGGGACACTGCGCCAGGTTACACACTCGATCCTGTCGGGTCTCTCCAGAGCACAGGTCACGCACACACTCTCTCGTACGAAACTTCAGAGCGGGAGAAGACGAATCACTGCAGGTTCTGGAGCACTGAGACCACGCTGACCACTGAGAGAACCCCATGTCCTCATCTGACACCAGACAGACAGACATCAGACTTCAGACAGATAAACAAAGCTTCAAACATCAAATCAACTGTAAATACACACACAGAATCATTACCTGGTGGAGACGGTTCCTCCGTTGGAACAGGCACCACTGTGACAGAAAAGACATCTGAATTACTAACACCAATAACATGTGTACAGAGACCGGGGCTAGTTGTCACAAAGACTTCTGAGTCAAGTTCAATGACACACACGCATGTTTTCTGTCACTATTATAATCAGATCTTCATGGTTTTGTGTGTGTGTTGACCTGGACAGTCAGGTGTCTGACAGTAAGCGGTGTCCAGCAGAGGCCCGTCACAGTCTCGACCCCCGTGAGCAGGTGTTGGCTGATCACAGCTTCTGCTGCGACTCTTCTGTCCTAAACCCCCACAGCTGAGTGAACATGGACCCCAGGGACCCCAGGGAGACAGACCTCCATCACGAGGACACGGCACCAAAGAACAGTTCCACAGCCCGTGCTCACATGAGCTTTAAAACACAGAAGTGTGGTCATTTTAAAATGAATGATCAAGTGATTGGAGTGTTTAGAGTAAATGTACATGTGTTACCAGGAGCTGCATTCATGCACCAGCTCTTCTCCAGACATCAGCTCTGTTCCCTCTGTGATGTTCTGGAGGTCAGGGGTCAACTCTGGGGTCACCGACACGCCCTGCAGAGAGGTCAGGAACTCACTGTCCACTAGACATGGGCATTCCTACACAAACACACACAGACAGATAGAAGTGAAGCGAAAACACAGATTGTCTGTAAATAACATGTAACGCATGACCACATGAATGTGAGCTCACGTGAACGCAGGTCTCGTTGTGCTGGTACGTGTTGGGTGGACAGTGACAGCCCTCATCACAGCCCTCTGAGTAACAGCCCTCATGACCACTGACCTGAGAACAGCTGAACGGACAGCCATCACCTGCGTCACACTCTCTATAGAGACGACCGGGAGGACAACCCACCTCTACAAGACACAGAGAGAGACAGACAGACAGACAGAGAGAGACAGATGAACAGACAGAAAGGGAGAGAGAGAGATGGATGGATGGACAGACAAACAAACCGACAAAAAGACAGGGAGACAGACAAATAGAAAGACAGACAGATGGATAACCAGACACGGCCAGACAATTAAACAAACAGACAGATGAGCAGACAGACAGACAAACAGATGGACAGAGAGAGAAAGACAGAGATGAATAGTGAGACAGATAAACAGACAGACAACAAAAGAGAGAAAGAGAGAGAGACGAGTAGACGGATCGACAGATAAACAGACAGACAGAGACAGACGGACAGACAGACAGACAAGTAGATGGATAGACAGACAGACAAGTAGACGGATAGACAGACAGACAAGTAGACGGATAGACAGACAGACAGAGAGACAAACAGATGGACAGAGAGAGAGAGACAGAGATGAATAGTGAGACAGATAAACAGACAGACAACAAAAGAGAGAAAGAGAGAGAGACGAGTAGACGGATCGACAGATAAACAGACAGACAGAGACAGACAGACAGACAGACAAGTAGACGGATAGACAGACAGACAGATGGACGGATAGACAGACAGGCGGACAGACAGACAGACAGACAGACGAACGAAACGAACGAACGAACGGATGGACAGACGAGTAGATGGATAGACAGATAAACAGACAGACAGACAGACAGACAAGTAGATGGACAGACAGACAGAGACAGACAGACAGAGACAGACAGATGGACGGATAGACAGACAGGCGGACAGACAGACAGACTAACGGACGGAAGGACAGACGAGTAGACGGATAGACAGATAGACAGACAGACAGTGAGAGAGATAAATAAATTGAAAGTTTGAAGTACCCAGACACACTTGTGTGTTACACGTCTTGCTCTGACGCTTCATCCCCGAGCAGGGAGGTGTTCGGCAGACACGACTACGCCTCTGAGACCCTCCACCACAACTGACAGAGCACACAGACCACGCCGACCAGTCAAACCACGGCCCAGAGTCTAAAACAAACACGGTTACAGAGCAGATCTGTCAATCAAGCTGAAACCAGATGTGCTGTCAGTATTGATGCCGAAACCAGTCTCACCTGTGCAGTTATGAGCGTTACACACTTTCAGCTGTTCACCAGACCCTGAGCACTGTCTGCCTCCTCCCTGAGGGGCGGGGTTATCACACCGACGTGACCGCATTCTGACCCCGCCCCCACATGGGGCGGAGCATTCAGACCAGGGTGCCCATTGGCTCCATCCACCATCCACAAAACAACCAGGAAGTGATTCACACTGGAGGACGCCGGCATCACAAGTGCTGGAAAAAACCAAACAAATTTTCAAAACGAAAGCTGGTACCTACCTCAATGCTTTATCAGAAGACGATGTATCAAAAACAATAAATCATTTTGATTGACAGATGAAAGACACCATTTCACAAGGAGGAAATTATATCAAAACATATGAAGAATTTGCAATGATACCATAAATGTGCATAAAACACAAACACACATTCTGAATCTACACAGCGGTCTGGAGGAATGAAGGAGAGATGTGACTTTACCAGTTATTACAGTCGGTGATCACGGCCTCTCCAGGATTGGCATGTTGCCAGTCTGATGTGCCGGACCACGACCAGGAAACATTAGCAGCGTCTAAGCCAACTGAACCGTAAGAGAGAAATGATGTATTAGTCGAGATTGAATAAGAGTCAAGTGAGAAGTCGGACCAAACACTGAACTCAAAACTTCCTCACCAGTTCAAAACTACACAGCTGAATAAATCACTCACAGCGATCTACAGAATGAATCGTTTATTCTTGCTGATGCAGTGTACTCACACGTGCTGCTGTTGTGATATTTACAGCGACACAGATCTCGCTCCACACACACGCCGTCCTGCAGCATCATGTTTCCGGGACAACCGCATGACGGGCTGCATCCCAGAGCATCCACGCACTCCGTGTCTCCGTGGAGATCGGAGCAAGAGCGAGGACAGGGCTTCCCGCACGGCCAAAACTCCTGACCACCACCACAGTCTGAAGAGACCAGAGCAAAACTCACGTGAGGAGAAACAGAATTTGGCTCAGTGTGAGTTGTATGTAGTGAAATGATGTACCTGTACAGACGGTGATGTTGTCGTGGCAGCCGTGGGTCTGTCGACTCTCTCCGTGACACGGCAGACCACCAAACCTGGCCGGAGGACTGTTACACACCCGCTGTCTGACTGACACACCGTCACACACGCGTCACAGTCTGACCACGAACCCCATGAACCCCACGAGCCGTCAACTACACACACACATGGGCCCAACAAACACAGAACGTTCCCCTAAGGTTAGTTTCAGTTTTTTTTAAGGTTTGTACTCGGTTATCTTTACGGAAATAAAACGTTAGTTTCATGGTTTCTATAAAGTTAGGGGAACGTCTCACCAACGTTGTTTTTTTGTTTCCCAGAACGTTATGGGAACCAGAAAGTAACGTTCTATTTTTGTAAAGAAAACTTTCCTGGAGAACCAAAAACGAAGCTTAGAAAATAACGTTCTGGGAACCAAACATTGTTAGCTGGGGAGAGAGAGAGATCGATGACTAATCTTTGACATAAATGAAGAAAATGACGAGGAATAACAAACTCATCTGTCTAATGATTAACTGAGGTAAATCGATGAACTCTCATGAGGTCATTTGTGTTATTACCAGAACAGAAGGTGACAGACGGACAGGGCTGTCTCTGGATCTGAACACCCAGACCGGCGTGTTCCTCCTGCTGGTCTGGACATGACGCTCCTCCTGATCTGGGTTCAGGACAGGCACAGCTGCGGTATCGTGTCACCCACTCCGCCCCGCACGTCTTTGAACACGGCGTCCAGTCGGACCACTCGCACCAGCCTCCATCCACTGCCGGACGGCACAGAAGCACACACATCACAAATAACCCCACCCACCGTCTGAGATTCATCATCATCTGAAGACAAACCTGGACATGAGTTCTCACTGCAGCTGAGCTTTCCTCCATCACACGTGCTGAAACATCATGAGAGGAATGAGTGAATCACACGATCATGAAGAATGAATTCAGGAGGTTTGACAGGTAATCTCTCACCAGTTATTACAGCCGTCTGGAGCGGGGACCATCTCTCCGGGTTTGACTCGTCGTCCTGTGAGCAGGTCCAGACAGGGACAGGACTCTCTCTCTACACACTCGGAAGCGTTTGAGTTCAGAACTTTACCATCGGTACAGTAACAGCCCGGCTCACAGCGCCATTCACAGTACTGTACACAAACATTATTATCAGTGACGTAAATAACATCAAACGCACAATGATTTAAAGAGAGATTGTGTGTGTGTGTGTGTTATAGTACTGGACTTACAGTCAGATCATCACATGAGCGTGGACACGACGGCCCACACGCACTGAGCACACTGCCTGAAACATGTGAACACGGAGCCACTGCACATAGAACACACACATTAGCATCACACAAACACACAGAACACACACATTAGCATCACACAAACACACACACAGAACACACTCATGCACAGATTTTCCTCGTACACAGATCACACACAAAGATCACGCGCAAAGATCACTGTAGTGGAGTAGGCGGGGCGAGACCGTGGTTCGAGGCCCGAGGGAGGGGGGGAGCAAGCACAGTCTCGGGGGTACCCCCCGGCCTGTGTTGGGCGATGGGGGGGTATGTAGTGGAGTAGGCGGGGCGGGGCGAGACCGTGGTTCGAGACCGGTGAGTAATTGTTAAAGAGCGCCAGCTGTGCGCACACCGGGCTCGAATCACGTAGGAGATCGGGAGCACATAAGAGAACGAGCGACCGGACCGTCACGGAGAGAGAGGACCGGGCCCGAACTTGTGTTACGTTTGTATTTGTATTTGTATTTGTGTTTATGTTTTGTTCGCCGGCGGTCGTTCGTGAGGGGCCGCCGGCTGATATATTACTTTATTAAATGTTTAAATATCTGCCGGTTCCCGCCTCCTTCCTTCCTTTTAATGAATCTTATTACAATCACGCACACTCACGAATGCACAAACACACACAAAGATCACACACATACATACACACACACACAAAGATCACACACACGAATGAACGCACACACAAAGATCACAGATACATACACACACACTCACGAACGCACACACACGAACAAACTCACACACACAAAGATCTTATACATATACACACACTCATGCACACACACACACAAAGATCACACACACGAACGAACGAACACACAAAGATCACACACACGAACGAACACACGCACACACACAAAGACCAGACATATACAAACAAACAAATGCACGCACACACACACTCAAAGATCATGCACAAACGCACACACAAACACACAAAAATCAAACATGCACATAAAGATCAGACACACACACACACACACTTAAAATGCACACACACACACAAACAGAGTGAGGTAATCACCTGGACAGTGGTTTGCGTTACAGGTGATGAGTTCAGTTCCCAGTCCTTCACAATAGTCTCCATCAGGTCCTGTGATGGGTTTATTACAGTCTCTCCTGCGACTCCTCACACCTCCACCACATGATTTACTGCAGTCTGTCCAAGACGTCCACTCACTCCAGCCTCCGTCCCCTACAAATCAAACATCTGAGTCCTGCACACACTTCATTCTGATATATGACTGACAGTGAATGTTACTGACGGCTGCAGGGCGCTGAAGCACAAACTCTGTCCTCTCTGTCCGGCCCGACACACGGCAGCCCGTTTCCCACCCGCTCCGGGTCATTACAGAACCGATAGCGAGACTGAAGACCAGCGCCGCACGACACTGAACACAAACCCCACGGAGTCCAAGATGACCAGCTGCCGTCCCCTGAAACACACACGCATAGAGAGAGAGAGAGAGAGAGAGAGTCACACACACCAGAGCACAGGTGAGAGAGAGTGTGTGTGTTTGTGTGCGTGGTCTTACCGTTACACTCCACACGCATACAGTTGATCAGTTCTCCTGACTCACATGTGCTGAAGGATTAAAGAAACACACACACATGTGTGAATAGAAACACGCATGTGACAGTGATGTCATGATTGTTCAGATGCGTGCGTGTGTGTGTGTGGTTTTGTGGATGAAGTTACCAGTTATTACAGTCTTTGGTGACTATTGCTCGGGGTTCATACTGCTGACCGTCAACATGACAACGACACAGAGGAAGAGACACACACGCTCCATCCTAACACACACAAAAGCCAGATTTACACTTTATTGAGAGACAAATAATGTGATATAAAAACAGATACACACACAGATCACACCCATACTGTAAACATCCACACATAGACAGACTGACACACACACACACCTGTAAGGCTGAGCCGTCAGGACACTGGCATCCAGGGTGGCAGGTAGCGTCTCTCTGGATATCAGTGCCCAAATCAGAACACAACAACACATCCCTCACACACTCGCTCCACTCCTGTCCCGCTGAACACACACTTCCACCTCCTGCTGAGAGAGAAACACACATAACATAAAGAAATACAACAAACAACACAAACAATCACACACACACACTCACCGCAGGGCTGCAGGTTACAGGCACTGAACTGTTGAGAGGTTCCGTGGGTTCTGATTGGACCTCTGGTTCTGTTCCTGTAGCCTCCTCCACAGGGAACCGAACACTCGGACCACCGGCTCCACGGACCCTTCACTCCTGAACACACCAGAGACACAAAACTGTCACAAACGCATCGCAGACAATCATTCATGAATCAAACACACACAACAAAAGCCAAGTCGCTTTTATCCAAAGGCAAAACTTGACTTCATTAAAGTTTTTGCTGTCACGTGTTTACCAAAACAGGGTGTAATGCTGCATGTGTCCAGTCCGATGCGTTCTCCCTCACAGGCCCGGCCACCGAACGCCGGCGCTGGACTGGTGCCCGACCGAAAGCGCCGTCTGATGCCAACGTCACACGTACGGCTGCAGGCGCTCCAGGAGGTCCATTCACTCCACCCACAATCCACTGCAGGGATGATGACATCATCAACCAACGGAAACAATAGAGGGATGAAGAGAATAAAGTGTGTTGTACTGACCAGGACACGGCATCGATCCACACGCCATCTCTCCATTAACACACGTGCTGTCAGAAAACACAGAAAATAGAAGAATAATCAGACTTAAGATAGATCTTTATCACGACATGTGGATAAAAGTAGACAAATGATTTCACAATTCATTATAAATATAAAATAACTAATTTATTATACGTAATAACAAAATGTTAATACTGTGATTCCTAACTTCTGTATTTTAAGTATGTTTAAGTGGAAAGATACTTAAAATACAGTATACAATAGAGAAAGAGAATGTTATTATATTATTAAGCAAATAATAAAATGATCATACTAATATCTATTATTCTATTACATTAATTTATCAATATATAGTTGTTATTTATCAATCTTAATTTAATTTCTTCTTTTAATTGTTATTATTTATAGATAATTTTTAGGAAACAGCTTTCAACAGTTGTTTATATCCTTGCTGAATACTTTCAATCATCATTTTTTAAAGATTTATATTTTTCACAATTATATGTGAGGTTTTTTTGAAAGGCCACGTTTTCAAAAAGAAACTAACACTGGCACAACACCTATACACTAGCTCAACCAATGGGGTTAGCTGAGGGTGTGGCTATCTGCTTGTCCAACCAATGAAAGATAAGCATGATGCGGTGCCCTTTTGAAGGAAAAAAAATTAAATGACACACCGTACCGTACCAAACCGAACCGAACAAAACTAATCTAAAAACATACACAAACCATAAACATGATCAACATTTTCGTGTTACACATTCAGCTGCTCACAGTCTAAACAATGAGAATGAAGTGAAGTTACCAGTTGTTGCAGTGGTGGTGGAATGAAACCGTGTCTCCCGGCATGTACAGCGCCCCCTTGTGATAACACGGACAGTGCTCCAGAGGAACACACGTGTTGTTGTACAGATAGTGACCGGGAGAACAGTAACATCCATCATAACACTCAGTAGCGCACTCAACGTCCAGCATGGCATCCAGACACACCCGAGGACACGCCCCCCCCTGAGCCTGACACTGCTCCTTTAACAGGAAACTCATCCCCTCTGGACACACACCTGTGACACACACATATGAGACACAGCTAAAACACCTTTAACATCAGAATAACTGTGAGCGTGGTGTGTTTGTGTGAGTGTTTACCAGTGCAGGGCTGAACGTTACAGTCACGCGTCTGGATGTGCGGCCCGGGACACCCGAGACCTGCGTACAGAGGAGGAGGAGCGCTGCAGAACCGATCTCTCGTCTGAACTCCAGAATCACACGCTGATGAACAATCAGACCAACTGGACCAGGACGACCAGCCACCGTTCACTACACAAACCACATGATTGACTTTGTTATTTATGACACTTTATTATGTTTTGACACTTGACACGTGTATATACATATGAAGAGTTTGTTTCCAAAATGAGATTCATCATGTTTTTTATTATGTTATCTTGTTTTATCATGTGTTTTATTGTGTAAGAGTATGTGTGGAGTTATTATGTCTTGAATCAAAACCAGCCAACTGCGGTTTGATTGATATTAATTGGAATGCACAATAAATAAAAACATGATTATTGAAACATTTTTAAAACGGAGTTATGTCACTTTGGAAATAAACTCTTCATATTCATATGCACATTTTTTCATCCGATATTTAATTATATAATTTCATTAAAATGATCTAAATTTTCATTAAAAAGTCTAAATACAATCCTACAGACAATTAGTTAAGGAAGACTTTCAATAATAAAAATAATAAAAAAAACCTGAATTTATATCTCTTTTATAAGAGATTTTACCGCTGAATTAAATTTAGATTAATTACGTTTTTCGCATAAAAAAAAAAATCGGTCAGGGTTTTTTGTTTCAAACCGATACACAGATAGGAAGGCAAACATTATGGTTTGCAGCTTTAAACGTCCGTTCAGGTATGTACAGAGATTTTGTTTGCACCTGGACAGTGAAACGTGTTGCATGGTTCTTGTTCTTCAGAGTCTTCACCACAGGGGGCGCTAGTGTCTGTGTGATTACAGCTCCTGAAGCGCCGTCTCAGACCCACAGCATCCACGTGATGAAAACACGTCTTACTGCACTCGGACCACATCGTCCACTCGCCCCACGCGACCCCCTCTGACCCTGAAACAGAGTTTTTAAAATATATTTCACACTAAAGAGATTTAAGTGGATTAGTGAACTCATCAGGGTATGTTTCTCGTACCGTCTGAGCAGGGCACATAGCACCGGCGGGCTTCTGTAGAGTCACCCTCACACGGCTCGACCCGTGACAACCGCGTTGGGCTCAGAGGAGACCTGATCAAACAACATGTTGAAGTAAAGGCATTATTAACTTTAATTATTAAATGAAAATAAATACCTAAGTAAACTAAAACTGAAATGAAAAATTAAAATAAATGAAACCTAAATAGCACAGAGAAACTTGAAAATAACAAACAAAAAATATAAAAATAAAATCTAATTTAAAATAAAAAACCTGAGTTCACCTGTAACGGTGCTGTATTCCCGTCCCACAGACACTGTCACAAGACGTCCATGATGACCAGGCCGACCAATCGCAGCGAGCAACACAGCTGGACTTATCGCATGTGACACGCCCCTCTTTACACACGCTGTTTGATTGGACAAGACATCACATGACGTGTAATCACACTTATAAATGTGAGTGATGAGTCTGGCTTCAGATTAATTAGTGAGTCATGAATGATGTTTACTGACCATGTGCTACAGCTGTTGTTATGAACTTCCTCTCCGGGCCGGAGGACTGAACCTTCCCATGAGCACTCACACTCACTGATGTTCACACAACGTCCAGCTTGAAGAAGGAGTCCAGGAGGACAACGACATCCTGACCAATCACAGCATCAGTCACAACACAGTGTTTACTAATGACATCATCCACTTTGGATTTGAATTACTCAGAAATAGTTCATCATGTGTAAAGACTAACTGCAGTACTCAGTACTTCATACAATCTGTATTAATCTTAACCACATGAACAATAGAAATGAAACTTTACATTTTTATCCTGTAATAATCTGAAAGCTTGACATTTTTCGCTAAACCAATTTTTTTTGATAATTGCTGAAAGTATGTTATCAATATGTATATGCAAGTACATTGCAAGTAATTAATGCGTTTCGTTTACACCCAACACTGGGAAAATATTTCTTTATTTTTTTTATTCTAACATGTATATTTTACTTTTAGATAATACTATGTATTTATTATATTTTATACATTATGTTTGTGATTTTACGACAGCATGAACCAGTTTTTGCCATCAAAATACTTGCACAATGTGACGCATTTCAGACTTAAAAACAATGAGAAAATTGTAAGGGATTGAAGGGAAGCGGTTGAAAACATGGTGGATTGTTTTTTATGAATAAGGTAAGATAGTAGATTTTAAAGAAAATCTAAAATACACATTTTTCTTTAGAATGATGTGCACATATACAGTATTTTATACGACCAGAAATGTGTAGTGTCATGCAAACAGGGGCAAAACTAAATCACCAGTAAAGTTTATATCCAATTATATCCATGAAATCAATCCTTTACAGATACATTCAGTCCAGATGATGTTTTACCTGTCGTGCAGCTTAAGGTGCAGTTGGTCTCATCCTGAAGATCAGAGCAGGTCACAGGACACAGGTCCATTCTTCCAGCCAAACAGTCTGACTCCTTCACTAAAATCATTCCTCCAGTGCAACCTGTGACGATCAGCCAATGTCAATTTTTCTCTACGATCATCCAGAGCCAATGAATCCGGTGAAGTGAGCGTCACTCACCCGTGTGTGTGTCAGTCTCGGGACCGCAGGCGTTACAGCCGTGTGTTTGTCTGCTCATTCCCTCACACTCTTTCCCATCGTTTTTGGGCGGAGGGTTCGAGCAGGTTCTGTTACGCACGCTCAGACCTCCTCCACACGGGACGTCACAACCCGACCACTCGGACCACTCGGACCACTGACCGTCCACTGAGAGAATTTCACAAGAGAGAGAGAGCGATCAAACTGTGTCTGTAGTGGAGTAGGCGGGGCGAGACCGTGGTTCGAGACCGGTGAGTAATTGTGAATAAGCGCCAGCTGTGCGCACACCGGGCTCGAATCACGTAGGAGATTGGGAGCACATAAGAGAACGAGCGACCGGACCGTCGATGAGAGAGGACCGGGCCCGAACATGTTTGTATTTATATTTATGTTTGTGTTGCCGGCAGTCGTCCGTAAGGGGCTGCCGGCTGTTTATTTACGTTGTTTATTTTGTAATTAAATGTTTGCCGGTTCCCGCCTCCTTCCTTCCTTTTAATGAATCTTATTACAGTGTCTCACAGTGATTTCGCCGTCTGCATTACAAACATTCACCGTTACCTGGACAGGCCTGAAGAAAACACGCCCGACTGTCGAACTGAGCCCCCCGCAGGACCCGCCCGGCCGGGCGTCCCTCAGGATGCTCCTCTGACGAAACAGCGAGCCGAGTCCACACGACGCACTGCACTGACTCCAGGAACTCCACGGAGACAAAATACAATCGACTGGAGGAACACAAGCACACCTCCATCAATCCCATAATGATCAGTTCACTGATCTGATCTGAGGTCAGCAGTGAGTGACTTACAGCAGTCCTGCTCGTCCGATCCATCGGCGCAGTCTCTGCGGAGATCACAGCGCTTCCCCAAACTCACACACTCACCGCTCCAGCAGCTGAACTGCTTGACTGAGCAGGGTTTGGGCACCGGGGGTCGCTGGGTGGGCGTTATGGGAGAAGGAACGGGTGTGACGGCCCCTGAGACGTGAAAGACACCATAATTATGTTTCTCTGAATGAAACTTCCACAATCAAATAGTTTAATTTCATGCTAAGGAAAAGCTCACAAACCAAATTCACAATTTTTTAACTGCTAATTTAAATTCTCCAGTCATGACAGGTTGTGTGTTTTACCGCAGCGCTCCTCATCCGAGCCATCAGGACAATCTCTGCGTCCATCACACACCAGCGCAGCTTCCACACAACCAAAACTCCTGCAGACAAACTGACCCTCCACGCACAGGACTCTGGGTAATCCGTCATCAGGAGGTGTGGGCGTGTCCCAGAGACCTTGAATATGACATGTTTGATGTTGTGATATCTGATGTGACAGGTAAACACACACCTGTACTGTTAGAATATGAATACCTGGTTCTCCTGTTGGACCGACGACAGGTGGCGCTGTTGTGATGCGGGTGGGTGGAGCTACACCAGGACTGCCATCCTGAGGACTTTTAGTGTGAAGCCCTGGAGGTCCGGAGGTGTGGTCATAGTGACCGGGACTTCCGGTCGGTCCGGTGCGATTCTGTAACCCTGGTACACCGGGTGTCGCCGTGGACACTTCACTGCCGGGTGTGACCAACTCATCTGACGGAGAGAACAGAAATAAAACCATAAGAATGGTCTTCTAAGCACAAACACGTTGATTTCTTCAAAACAATCAAAAATAATATATTTGTAAAAAAGACGATAAAAATGTGATGAAGAATCATGGGAAATGGTTCCACCTCCTCTGCAGCCCAGAACCTCGACCCGCAGGTAGAAAGTATTTCTGAATTCTACAGGAATGATCCGGAGGTATCGTGCTTTCACCAATCTCTCCAACCAGCGTGTGACTGGTGTGCGTCCGACCATCCTCACCTCAAACATCTGACACAGAGTGAAAGTCATCTTTATGTTCCAAGCCGACTTTCATCCTAAACTCTGTTTATATCTGTCGTTCCAGACGGGATTACCTTCGGGGGGGATCCTTTCTCTCCGGTCTCTGTGAAGTTTGTGAAATGGTTGTCCTCTAAAGCAAAAGCGAGTCTGTATTTGCTGAGGTAACCCCACATGCGCTCGCTGCCCTGCGTCACCACACCAGATACCCATGTGGGCTCCAGAAAATCCACCTGGAAGAAGGGATGAGGGTCACCGGGCAACGGACTCCACCCGGGCTCCATGATCATCCTGAGAGAGAATTCAGGAGACCAAACACATTGAAGAAAAATGCAACAAAATTGAACACGAGCAATGAGCAAAAAACATTTTTAAATAATGAAATGTCTAAATATAAACATTAGTTAACGCTTCAGATTACGGCTGCAATGTAGCGCATAATTAAACAGTATTTACAGCGTAACAATAAAAGTACATTAAGTACATATCTGTAGGTAAAGGGCAACAATATGTAAAGTTCGGGTAAGAGTAAGGAAAATTAAAACAATATTTATGAGGGAACTGCATGCCATATAAACATCCAAATCAAACTGCTCTTGAAATACTTGATTATAGTCTCGAAATATCAACATTGATTTTGCACATTTTACACATTAAACTCATAATAAAAATGTATTTGTGACCAACAATCTTAACATCAATCAAATAAAAATGAATCCTTAAGTCACACCTCTGTCAAATGTCCAGTTGACAGTAGTCTGCATGTTTCATTAGAGCTGTTTTGCTTGCGCATCATTTCCCATTATTTCATATTTGCTATGATAATAAAATAAGAACCCCGTACTTAATAAATATCCACATTAGCTTATTTATGGGTACATTGTGATTACAAAAATGTAGTTTATGTTCATTCTAAGATTGTTGTACGGCATACAGCAGCTCATGCATACACCGTTATATTAAAATAGTTACCCCATAGTTTTAAAATACTATAAATATTTTTTCGACTTCTTTATTCCCCAAACTTTGCATACTATTCCCCGTTACCTACAGATAGGTACTTAAAAGGTACATTATTGTTACAATGAATTACTCTGTAAATTCTGTTTAGTTATGCGGTACATTGCGGCCGTAATCTAAAGCGTTACCAAACATTATTTACGACCGATGAGACAATCCAATGGTCACGTGTATTCACACAGCAATAACTAGAAATACTCACACGTTAGGAACCACATTGAGGCGGCCGGCGTCTGCAGGGTTATTCTCTCTGTAGGACGACGAGGTCAGCTGACCGTAATGGACACGCCCTTCCTCCAATCCCAAGAGCAGAGGCGCAGATCCCTGATGGATGATTGACAGCTGAGCATTACACCTGATTCATTTGTATTCTTCTAAATATCTAACGATAATAAATTCCGCCATATTTCCAGCTGGAGTTCATACCTTTTGAACCAGGTCCGGCTTCCTGTGAAACACAGACAGATACTTTAAACTTCCATCTGAGATTTAGTGATTTAAATGAATGCGTCAGAATCGGTAAATTGGTACAGTCATAAATATAACCACTTATAATAAAGTGTTTATTACATGAATGTAAAAAACCAATGGAGTCTTACTGTGGTGGTGAGAGGTTTGGGTGTGGTTACGTGCGTCTTGCTGGGCGTCCTAAGAGGGGCGGCTGTAGGGGTGATGTGAGTTATATTTGTGTGTGTACAGTCTCTCTCATCAGCACCATCTGGACACTGTTGAACTCCATCACACCGCTGCACTGACTCAATACAGCCATCTGGTGGAGGACAAGAGAACTGACCTGACGGGCAGATGGTTGGAGTTGGACGTGTACCTGAAAATAAGACAGACAGGTATAAAGTTTAACAGAATAAATGTAAATGTGGAGGAGTCAAATGGCTTATGAAAAGTGACAAAAACAGGTATAAAGGTAAAAAGATTTTTATTTGAGATTTAGTCAGATGTCTAACAATAGGAAAAAATGATGATGAAAACACTCTAAATGAAGATTGATTTTAATATGATCATTTGTCCAGACGGTACAGACCACAGTTCAGTTCATCTGTAGCGTCTCCACAGTCATCGCGCCCGTCACACAGCGCCCCCTGAGGACCAGCGGGAACACAGCGCCCGTTCCCACACAGAAACTCTCTCTCTCTACAGGGCCGCAGCGGAGGAGAGACAGTCAGAGGAGGTGCGCCAGTGGACCAGTGATGCTCTGGAGAGAATGCATGAATAGAATAAAATGGAGAGAATTTTAAGATGCATGAATAGCAAATGAGAGGAAATACAAATGGAAAACAGACCCTCAGCGCAGCCCATGAGCTCAACTCTCAGATAGATCCCGTTCTGAAAGTCATGAGGCAAAATCCGGACAAACCGAGCCGACACCATCCGGTCCAACCGGGCCAGAGCGACACCGTGATCATCACTGTTACCCAGAAACACCTGCAGGGCATGCCCAAAAACAAAATGTTTGTGTCCTGTGCAAATATGTGTCTTAGTCTTTAAAGAACATAAATTAACGTTTGTTTGGGTCTTTAAGCGTCTGGTACCTTAGCTTTGGGTCTGGCGTCTGTGATGAGCTCTTTGTACATGTACCAATGATGCCCATCACTGCTGAACTGAAGATAGAAGCTGGACACAAAAGTGTCAAACACACCTCCACCCTGAGTCAACACACCTACAACACAACAAACAACAACACATTTTTTTTAGCATTTTTTAAGGTGTTTTTACTACAGACAGTTAGCATCTCTATGGCACCTGTGATATTGTAGGGTCTCAGCAGGTCCATCTGAAGATACGGAGCGTGTGTGGTGATCACGTGACCCTCAGGAGCGCCGGGTGAGAGGTCTCTGTACTGCTCTGGTTCTGGACTCCAGCCCTGCAGGTCGCTGTGGGGGTCTCGTGCGTGCAGGCGTCCCGCTGAAGGAGGATGACCCAGCTGGTGGGACGACGCGCTGAAACTGGCGACGGGGAGCGAGTGAATCCCCAGAGCTGACCAGCACTCATCTATGACAGAATGTGACATGAAGAAAGATGGATCAAATGATTTAGTGCAGTGTTACAGTGAAAAGAACTGACCTCCAGGTGGCAGAGGGTATGTTGGTACAGATGGGTGCCCGTCTGCTGGTGTCGAGACCTCAACTGTTATTGCAAGGGTTGCTGGGGTAGTTGCCAAGATAGTGGTCCCATTACCTAAAGAATTAAATCACAGCATTAATCATGTTCCGACTAAATATGATGTGACTGGGGGGTTTACTATAAACTAAAACTACTAAAAGATTTTTTTAATATTGTAAAAGTATAAGAAATATGAAAAATGATATAAGAAAAATATAATTCATTTTCTTTTGCATTTTTTTTAGAATAGTTACATTTTTTATATTATAAATAATTTTTACTTAGCAATAAAAATTCAAGTTTAAGTCTTACAGAGTAAGAAAATATTAATTGCAAATTAATTAACTACGAATAAATATTAAATAAAAACAACATAAACATAAAAATGGCAATATAAAAAATAATAACAAAATTGCTCAAGATAAAACTTAAATACGCACAAACTTAAATATATATATATTCTATAAAAATCTAATTGTATAATAATATACAATTAATAATAAATATTGATAAAAAATGAATAACAAATCCAAAACAAATATTGATCGTAATAAGAATCTGAAACCTTTATCTTCACATCGACAACATCGATCTCCTTCACCCGGAATCAGAGTCTGACCCTGAAGAAATAAATAGAACTTAACGTCTTAACAGGACTATTAAACATCCGTTCATCTCTCAGAGATGAAATGAAAATGACACCCCACCCCCACATAAACCTGTTGATGTTAAGACATTTAAAATAAAACATGTTATAGGTCATTATGAATAACGGTCATGTGACTGACACACACAGACCTGTGGGCATCCAGTGGCAGTGTATGGGCAGTAGGGGGCGCACCGCACCGTCAGGTTGGGCAAGCAGTGACACAGCTGACAGTGACTCCCTCTCCATCGCTCGGCCACCGCATGTGTGTGACCCTCATACTCACACTCGCTGCACGCCTCCGTCTGACACCTGACAATAACCGACAGAAGCCACAAGGATTACTGCCGTGTGACATGACATCAAACACAAAACATGTTCATTACTGTTCTGCTGAAGAAGAAAAAAGTCACATATTGGATGACCTGAGGGTGAGTAAATGTTTCTTATTTAAAACGCTCTACATCAATGAAATCTTACCGTCTGGCCTTGCGGTAAATCCCGCGGCACTGTCGTCCATTGCCATGTTTGGATGGGTTGTTCGGACTCCGGAAAGACCACTGCACACTCTGAACTCCACACGGACCTAAACACTCACCCCACGACGACCACGATGACCAGCCACAGTGTACTACGGTAGACACACAGATTTACACGTGAACATCCCTCTATGATGATTTCTACATCCTAACCCTCACACAAACATTACAACTGAGCATCAATGTTCAAGTGTGCACTTGTAAACTCAATTCAGATGTGCTTGTGACATTACCAGAACACTCAGGGTTGGGTTGACAGCGCTGAGCTCGGCCTCTCTCACACACACAGATGTCACAGCCCACTTTAACCTGCTGACCGGGCCAATATCTGACCCCAGACACGTCACACACGCACTCGTCCGGCAGGACACACTGACGCTCGTGATTCATGACCCACCCGTCAGCACACCAGCAACCTGAGAGAAACACATCATCATCATCACAAATCGCCCCGCTCATACAAAAATGAAGCTCAGTCGTAATTTTGTAATTTATTAGATCAACTGAATGAAAGTCAGAGCTCACCTCTGAAACACTTGGAGTTGGGGTCACACGTCGTTGCCCCGGAGACGTGAGCACAGGTCAAAGGGCACGATGCACAGGTGTGTCTGACGAGACCCGCGGGACACGAGACGTTAACACAGCCGTTCGGAGGACAGGGCCCTGGACACATGATGAGAGAGAACGTTTTCATCAGTGTTGGGTGTAACTAGTTACTAAGTAACTAGTTACTGTAATTAAATTACTTTTCCTTTGAAAAAGTAAAGTAATGGATTACTCTTTGTTTTCCTGTAATTTAATTACAGTTACTTCTGATGTAATTAAACTAAATACTTTGTGTAATATCTGTGTGTGCAAACATGGAATTGACATCAAAATTCAAAGTCTAACTTTAAAATCCATGCTTTAATGTATTATTCTCACATTTGTAATAATTTGGTCAGTTAATAATATACTTTATGTAGTTTTATATTATTGATTTGAATGAATTAAAAGAGCCGTTTCATGTCTATCCTTGAATCACTTAACTAATCAAGGTTGATATAGGATATAGAAAGTAATTAGTAATAAGTAATTAAATACTTTTTGGAGAAAGTAATTTGTAAAGTAATCTAATTACACTATTGAATATGTAACTAGTAACTAGTAATTAATTACTTTTTCAGAGTAACTTACCCAACACTGGTTTTCATCTGGAAATCATTCAGTGACGCAACACAAATCACTCATGATGAACATGAGCTGGAGTTTAAATGACTGAACTGATGAAAAACCAACAGCTAACACCAGTTCAGAGTCAATTTATAGTAATTATACTGGAAATAGACTGGCACAAGCTAAACTAACGGAACCTTAATTCAACAGTATAAAACTCCTCAAAACACACCTTACACTGTTAAATATTCATTTGTGCACATGTAATATATTTGTGTATATGTGTGCGTGTTTGTTATTTGTGTGTGTGTGCGCATGTTTATTTGTGCATATATATTTTGTGTATATGTATCTGCATGTGCAAGTGTGTGTTCGCGTATACATAAATGTGTGTGGATCGATGTAAATAAGTTTGTGTTTATTTGAGCAATTGTGTGTGTATTTGTGTGTTTATGTACATTTGTGGGTATACATGTGTGTGTATCTGTGTATGCAGTATATGTAAGCATTGATTTGTGCAAATATGTGTGCATTTGTATATAAACGCTTGTGCAAATGTTTGTTTGTGTGTGTGTTTGTGAGTGAGTGCGTGCGTGCGTGTGTGTGTGCGTGCATGTGTGTGTCGGTTCTCACTGATGTCAGTAGTCAGGTTGGTTTCTCTGGGCAGTTCCGCACAGGTTCTTCCTCCGTTCTGCGGGGGGAAACACTCTCTCTGACGCACCTCCACCCCCTCACAACCCGCACTGCAGTTTGACCACGTCACCCACGGCAACCAGTATCCATCAACTGCTCGACAAGACACAAGCATCATGTCACGCCACAACTGATTCCTGAATTCCTACACCATCGGTGATGTCAGAACCACAGTCGGGTGTCACCACAGGATCATGTGTCAGTTTTGCTGTTGATTACCTGGACAGGCCGTGGAGTAGCACTGCTGTCTCTGAACGCTCTCACCCCTACAGCTCACGTCTGAATCCTCTGGAGCGCAGCGTCTCTGTCGGCTCATGATGCCGGCTCCACAACTACTGCTGCAGGAACTCCACGGACCCCAAGACCCCCAGACACCACAACCCTGCTCGTCTGAGGGACAGTCTGCTATACCGTTACACAACTACAACAACACACACATCACATCCCTTTACATTGTGATATGTTTGGTATACAGTATTTCATAAAACTCCAGAGTACGACCATGAAATACAACGGATGTTTATCAGTTTTATAGTTGTTGTTGTTAAATGAGGATGTACTCTGATGTAAACACATAGAGATGAGCGTGTCAGTACCGCACTGAAGGGAACACATGATCCGTCCTCACAAGTGAACTCTGGACAGACTGCACTGGTGTTTCCATCAGTAGGTGGCGCTCCGGAAGGACTGAGGTTATCTGAAGAGCGAGAGAGAGAGTAAACTTTCTAATCAAGACGAATGAAAACAGGTTTTGTGCTGTGTATGTTTGTAAAAACTAACCGCACAATATCTCGTCCTCTCCTCTGGGGCAGTCGGGGATCCCGTTGCACACACGTGAAACATTGACACACGTGCGGTTATCACACGAGAAGCTGCCTGGACACGGAGGAATCCACGTGGAGCCTTCAGAAGAGAATAACACACAGTTAACAACACCATAAAGTGTGAAGGCAGCGTGTTGGCACAGGGAGCGGCGTAAACAAACTGTGGGAGACGTGCGTAATAAACTAGACATCTGGCTTATGTGTTCCGCGGTTGAAAACAGCAGCAGGATGTTTTTCACAGAATCTGATAACACTCTCCAGATTTTCAGATCCATTTCATTCCCATAATACTCGGCTGAACCTGAATTGCATCTCCGGGAGTCGTTTGATCCCGAATCACACCTCAACTGTCTCTTTAATAAAATCTTGATTTAAATAGAAAATAATAGGACACATGTGTTGCTCACCGCAGTTGTCCACGCTCTCGTCTGATGCGTCTTTACAGTCCGGCGTGCCATCACACAGCTGCTGGTGTTGGATACACTGGTCTCCAGTATGACAGAGGAACTGGTCGGGCTGACAGGTGCGGGAACAGCGTTTCTCATCCGTCCCGTCCAGACAGTCCGTCTCACCGTCACAGCGCCAGGCCAGAGGGACGCACTGTCCGCTCGTACACCCGAACTCAAACTGACTGCACCCTGACATCACGACACACAACCGAAACATTATCAGACATCTGATCCGAGCAAGCTTTACTTCAGTTTTAAAAATGTTCAAATATCGTGTGTTTATTATGTTATCATGTTTTAATCGTGTTTTATTATGTTAGTTAGCTCTATTCAACGGCAGATTAATTGATATTAATTGAAACGCACAATAAAAAACATGTTTAAAAAAAAAAATACATGAACTCCTCAATTCTACACTCAGGCTTCATTGTTCAATGCTGTCAGAATCTGCTGTGAATTTGTAAAACAGAATTTGCATTTTCATGGGTTTAATGTAAAGATTTTTGTCATAAGAGACAACAAAGGACAGTCGTGGCCTAATGGTTAGAGAGTCGGACTGGTGACCAGAAGTTTGCCGGTTGGGCCGGTAACGACTGAGGTGCCCTTGAGCAAGGCACCTTACCCCCACTTGCTCCCCGGGTGCTGCAGTGATCGCTGCCCACTGCTCCGGGTGTGCGTGTGTTCACTACTCTCTGGATGGGTTAAAAGCAGAGGTCACGTTTCGTGTATGGGTCACCGTATCTGACTAATAGGTCACTTTCACTTCACTTCAAAAACAGATCTGTGCATCAAAACCATGAAAATACAACAGCTGAATTGAACATATTTGACAAGCCACACATGTCCATCTCTGAGTAACATGATTCATTTGAGGCACGAATAAAAGCATTATTCACTCAAATAAGTATGCTGAACTACACATTTTAACAAAACAAAACACTTAGCAGATTTTAACTGTTACATTATCGGCTGTAACAAAACATTATTCTTGGATATCAGTTGCAGTCAAATGTAGAGCTCAGACGACTTTTAATTTAAATTAGCATTTTCATCAGGCTCCTACATTTATTTTCATCAACACCAGATATTTCAGAACGGTCAGAGTGGGGTTTTTAGCGGGTTTTTAAGCTTAATGATTTAAGTAACATATACTATGTGTGCAGCTCATTCACTCAACATCCTCATCTCATTTTTGACAGAGGTGGCTTGAACAGGTTTTTCATCTGAAGTCTTAAAATGTTCTGCATGAGTTCAAAGCTCTGAGATTCTCTTTTTGTATCAATATGAGTGAGTGTGTGTTATACCTTTAAAGGGACAGATGAGCTCATCGATGCCAGATGGACAGTCTCTGTGTCCGTCACACACTCTGTCTGCAGGTACACACTGATCCCCAGGACACTGGAACTCTCCGGGAGCACACACACATCCTCTCTCATCGCTGTAGTCTCCACAGTCATCATGACCGTCACAGCGATGAAGATAAAGCACACAGCGACCCAACGAACAACGAAACTCATCCTGTCTGCACAGCACGCCACAGTCTGAAACAACAACACATAAACAATCCACAAGCTATGATGACATTTATCTTTAGATTGATAAAACAGTTTAAACGATGAAGACACGTCTTTTCTCTTTTGATTCTCTATCTGTCATTGAAATTGCATTTATTATAAAGAAGCGTTCATTTGACCAAGGTCAGTCATTTAGATTTAGTATGCAAGTGTTTGATTTTAGTACGCAAGTGTTTGATTTTAGTATGCAAGTGTTTGATTTTAGTATGCATGTTTTTATATTAGTATGTATGTTTTTATATTAGTATGCAAGTTTTTTATTTTAGTACGCAACTGTTTGGTTTTAGTACGCACGTTTTTGATTTTAGTATGTAAGTGTTTGATTTTAGTATGCAAGTGTTTGATTTCAGTATGCAAGTTTTTATTGTAGTATGCAAGTTTTTTATATTAGTATGCAAGTGTTTGATCATAGTACGCAAGTGTTTGATTTTAGTATAAAAGTGTTTGGTTTTAGTATGCAAGTGTTTATTTTTTGTATGTAAGTGTTTGCTTTTAGTATGCACGTTTTTTTATTTCAGTATGCATGTTTTTTATTTTAGTATGCAAGTCTTTATTTTTTGTATGTAAGTGTTTGATTTTAGTATGCAAGTGTTTGCTTTTAGTATGCAAGTGTTTGATTTCAGTATGGAAGCGTTTGATTTTAGTATGTAAGTGTTTGATTTCAGTATGCAAGTTTTTTGTTTTAGTAAGCAAGTTTTTTATATTAGTATGCAAGTGTTTGATTTTAGTATACAAGTGTTTGGTTTTTGTATGCAAGTGTTTGGTTTTCGTATGCAAGTGCTTGGTTTTAGTACGCAAGTGTTGGATTTTAGTGTGGAAGTGTTTGATTTTAGTAGGAAAGTGTTTGATCATAGTACGCAAGTGTTTGATTTTAGTACTTTTTAAGTTTATGTCTTTATTTAATCTATGTTTGACTAAAGTGTTTTTCTTTTGTTTTTGTTTTCTGGGTACATCTGCTTTGATACAATACAAATAAAGTGCTACAAAAATAAATCTGACTTGACCATATAATTAGATATCACATATAATTTCGTAGTAAACGTAGTGTTACATATTTAATTAGTGAAAACACCATTGTTTTGTATTTTGTAAAATGTCTTGGTTACGGATGTAACCTCAGTTCCCTGATGGAGGGAACGAGACATTGTGTCGAACTGACAGATGGCTTCGCCCTTGAGAACCGATGGCTGGCAGCGCTGATCCCTCGCCATGGGGAGGCCCCGGGGAGGAGATCGGCTGTGCTGCCCTGCCTGCCTGGGAACCAAACAGCCAACCCTGCACATTGGAAGCGTCAGGAAAGCGAACTTTCTCAGCGTCCCGCATCTGCACAAGGTTGAGCCAGAGGTGCCTCTCCTGGACCACAAGTGTGGACATCGCCTGACCCAAGGCACGCGCGGTCACCTTAGTCGCCCGTAGGGCAAGGTCGGTGGCGGGGCGGAGTTCCTGCATCAACCCTGGGTCAGTCTTACCCTCATGGAGCTCTTTCAATGCCTTGGCCTGGTGGACCTGCAGGATGGGCATGGCGTGGAGAGAGGAGGCAGCTTGGCCCACAGCAGTGTACGCCTTCGACACCAGCGATGCCAAAGTCCTACACGGCTTGGACGGGAGTCTAGGCCGACCACTCCAGGTGACTGCCGTCTGCGGGCATAGGTGCACCGCGACTGCACGTTCCACCTGGGGCCGTATACATAGCCCCTAGCTGCCCCACCATCGGGAACGAGCCGAAAAAGGGGGCGTTCCACATCTTACACAGTTCCTCATGCACTTCCGGGAAAAATGGGACCGGGTTTGAGCGTGGCTTGGAGTCGCACTCAGAACCCAGGTACCATGTATCCAGCTGCGACGCGGTGTGGTGCACTGCAGCCCAATGCTCACGGCGGCCCGGGAAACCAGTGCACGCAGGAGATGTCCACGAAAGCTGGCTCAGCTTGCTGGATGCCCAAACACTTGAGGCAGACATCGTGTCCGTCCCCCTCCTCGATGAGGTTATCACACCCACGAGAACAGCGGGACATGCCACGCTGGAGGAAATGAGCTCTTTTAGAATTGCTCGAACAGCTCTGGAACCGCCGAGACGCCCAGGGAAAAGTCACTGCAGGAAGGGACAGTCCGCTGCACCACGTCGTTAGAATCCGGCAGTCTTGAAGATAACTCGGTAGAGTTGGTAGTCTCTGAAGTCATAAGAGAAGGCTCCAAAGAACAAAAGGTGAATGAATGCAGCACGCAGTCTCCCTTTTATACCCGATATCCGGGGGCGGAGTCCGCCATGCAAATCTAATTCGCCAATTCTAGTCGAAGTTGATAGGTTCTCAAGGGCGAACCCCATCTGTCGGTTCAACACAACGTCGAGAGACCGAAAGAAAGGGAACTGCTTCTATCTCATGATTATAAACACCACATTAATTAAAGTTATATGTTTGCACTTGCTAAGTGTGTCCCATCGGGTTAGAAATACTACATGCTCACTTGGGATCTTCATGCCCACTAGAACACTAGGGCCAAAAACTGGAAATACGTCATGAAAGTAGTCAAGTGGTCAAGTGCAAAGACCGCAAGTGGGGGTATTTGGACGCAGCCATAGTATAAAAGTTTTTGATTTTAGTATGCAAGTTTTGGGTCAGTTATGATATTATGCACACATTTTTGTATAAGCATGCTAATAAATAACCCAATAACTTTTGTGTTTGCATCAACTTAAATGAACAAAGACTAATAAATGCTGTTCAAATATTATTCATTGCCATTTCATGTTATCTAATATGTTAATAATGAACAAACAAAAGTTTGACCTCCAATCCTAAAACATGACACACCATTCTGAATGTAAACAAACATACCATGCTCATCAGAATCATCTGCAAATCCACAATCCAGCTTCCCGTCACAAACTTTCCTGACAGGCAGACAGCGTCCGTTTGAGCACATGAACTCTCCGGCTGGACAGACAGGTACCGGTGAGGCAGGTGCACAGAAGTCCTCATCTGATTGGTCGGCGCAGTCGGGGTGTCCGTCACACCTGAGCTCCAGCGGTAAACAGGCGCCTCCGGAGCAGCGAAAGTGTCCCGGAGCGCAAGTGGACGGACAGATCTCATCAGAACCATCGCCGCAGTCGTCTTCATTATCACAGAGCCAGAGAGACGGAATACAGCGCTGAGATCCGCCCAGACAGAGATACTCTGAATCCTCACAGGGTGACGGAGGAGAACATGGAGATCCGACACAATGCCACGAGCCGTCAGAACATGAGCTACGGAACACAACTGTCAGCATGAGGGAACACAACTAGATGAAAACATTCATGTTATTAATGTCTTTGAAGAGAGGAAAGGAAGACATACAAAAGTCAACTTGGCAGAAAAGGCGGCCGCCATAAGAAACGTGAACAAAATTCTCATCCAAACTCACCAGTTCTGACAGTGTTGCACAACAGACGCTCCTGCGGGATACAAGGATCCGTCCCACTGGCACGGACACTGAGACACAGAGACACAACCTTCCCCTGTAGACAGAAGACAAAAAATGTGTAATCTGACAATTTAAACAAAAACAGACATTAAATAAAGTGAATACGCAAACACACAACGCTTACCGTGCCGTACAGTGCCGTGAGGACAGAAGCATCCCTCCACACAGGAGAGGGCGCTACAGAGAGTTTCAGGGTTTGAAGGAGCGCTGGGACATTCAGGAGAACAGGCAGAACCGCATGCCTCGTACACCAAACCGTTCTCACACTGAAGAGCTGAAGAGACACAAAGAAAATAAACAAACAACACCAACATTAAAGATGAGAATGTTAAGAAGGAGACTCACGGCAGAGTTCCTGTGACCTCCAGCGTATGTACACTCCTCTGCGGTTACACTCCTCAGCGTACGCAGCGATGGCCGTACACAGACACTCACAATCACCACCTGAATCACAACTGCAATACACAACAAACGTGTGTGAGACATATTTATACCAGGTGTGTTTGCGGTGAACGTTCACACCAGGTGGAGAATAAATGGCTCTTTAATTTCTTACCCGCAGGCGTCAAAAACACACCAGTCGTAGTACTTCTGGAACGGCACCTCAGCGTGACACGGGCTAAAGATCTCCTGACCAATCACGGCACACTTTTTCTTCGCCCATGTCACCCTGTGAGGGTTGATCTACAAATGAAGGTAATTTCAAGGCTGGATGAAAAATATGGATTCTTCGATTTTAATCAATCTTCATTTTAAAGAAACAATATTGATTCAGGAAAACCCCGGGTAATCGATTCTTAATGCACGCGCTGTAGAGCAGGGGTTTCAAACTGTGCTTCGGGTCGCACAGTGGCATGAGGACGGTCGTGGAAAGTCACGCATGACACACAAAAAAACTGTTTAGTACAGTTAATGACTGGCAATAACAATAGCTTTGATATTTTACCATTAGATAGTTTGGTATTGCAGCTTAAATTTCATGTATTCTATTTAGGGAAAATAAAAACTCTTCTACTAAGAGGATGAATGTGTATTTTCTCCCTATATTTCCATTTCAAAATATTTTGGTTGGTCTCAAGGTAGATTATACATATCTAGGTGGGTCCTGGAATGAGAAAGTTTGGAAATCGCTGCTTTAGAGAATATTATCTGTATTTCGCCTCTCGTCCAGAGGATGGCGCCATTATTCAAGTTCAATTTGAAATTGTTTTATTTCTTAAAGGTGTTACAAGTTGTTCTTGATTTCACTGAAGCACATTTACAATGTTTTTATTTTACAGTAATGTTTGGTTACTCAAAGTAAAAGTATAAAGTAACTCAAAACAATTGTGTGGGCTATGCTATTAACGTGAATGTGTATTTCATTAATATAGCTGAGTAGGGGGGTTCCAGTTACATTTACACATTTGGCAGACGCTTTTATCCAAAGCGAAAGCAAAACTAAAAATATTTTATGAAATACTGATAACTAATCGATATTGAATCGAATCGAAATTGAAACCATATAAATAAGAATCTAATTGAATTGCCCAAATGGTCTCAAAACCCAGCCCTAGTACTAGTTAGCTAGTGTAGATCTCATTTGTGTGTGTTATATGAAGGGTGCTTACGATGCAGGGGTCCCGGAGGTCCTGGTCCGTGACGTCGGGACAGGAAGGACTGACCTTCCACGAGTTTCCGAACAGTTCTGGAGTTGATTCCATGATTCCTTGTCTCGTAGTGAAGTCGTTCTCAGCGTCTCCATCAAAGTTCCCACACAATCCTCCCACTCGACCACGCAGGTGAGGCATCAATCGCAGGTAAACACGCATACCTGAAATAGGTTTCAATTTTATGCTGCCATTTTTAGGGTTTATGCTCATTTTTAAACAGCGTTTCATCACAAAGTAATGATATTAAACTGTGGAAATAAGATTGGTACCTCCATCCCAGAGCAGTGAGACCCCAAGACGAGAGGTGAGGGACACAAACATCCCGACCCGCTCCAGAATCAATCCACTGCCAGAATATGATTTTGGGAGAGTCACAGGAATGCCATTGACAGTCACAGCTTTACCTGAAAAAAATTAAAGGAAAGATAAACACAACTGATGTTTTAAGGCACAACAGATGTCTGAATCTGTTATACAAGCACCTGGGTCCATCTCATCAGCTCTTTCAAAAAAATCTAACCCCTAATATGACATGTCATTTTATTTGTGTATATGGAAAACAAAATAGGTGACAAGACACAACCCTGTGGGACCCCAGTGTTTACCATCATGCTGGTAGATTTAAACATCTTTTAAGAAGTCTTTTACAAAGTTTTAAATTACACTTCAGTTGGTTTTTACAGTTGTGTTTTATGACCCTGATGTTAGATGTAAATGTGTGTGTGCACCATGAGTTTTACCTCTGAGCAGGTGTATGGCGGTATTGCCCACAGTCAGGGTGACAGATTTGGTGCAGGTGACCCCTGTGCTCCCGCAGGGCACGTTCTCAGCGCTCACACCGAACAGGCCGCTCGTCTCCTGGGCCAGCACATATTCACAGTCGCCCAGGAACGAGAAGTATCGCCCGTCAAAAGTGATGTAATGAGGGTCACCTGTGGCCACGCAGGTACCTGCACATAAGAGCTGCCCGCAGTGCCAACGCTGACCACGACAGACACTATGAGAGTAAAAAACATTAACACAGAGACAGAAGAACATAACAACAATAGCTTCATAGACATTCCCTTTGATATCCCACAATGTATTGAGCTTGATTTGACCTCTGCTGTTTGACTTTACTTTTTTCATAGCTTTTGTGTGATGCCAAGTATTTATTTATATATTTTTTTGTTTGATTTTAATTATTGTCTGTATATTGTTTTCTAATGTAGAATATGTAAATACTCTGTTCGTTTTTATTTTTTATATCTACCAATAAAAAGCACTTTGGATCAACTACAGTCGGGTAAAACTTTGCTTTCTAAATCAAGTGTGACTTGACTTGACTACAATGTGTTTTCGGCAAATCTGGAAGACTGAAAATCGTGAAAAGCTCTATAGTAATAAATTGAAATGAAATTTTCAGTCCGATGAATGAATGATATCAACAGAAATAATAATAACATCTGACAAAATCTATACCAACGTTTGGCTCAAAATTTGACTGAAATTTCAAAATAGCTTTAAAGATTTTATTTCTCAGGTCAAGTGATGGGGTGAAACTTTTTTCACACGGCACATGTAAATGATGATGCAGTGAGCGGTTCATTCACCATGTGTTGCAGTCTTTAGAGATGGTGTCATTGGTGAAATACAGTTTGCCGTTGTGATGACACGGACATTCATCTGGTGTTACACACTGATCATCACCCTGTCAACAAAAAGAAAACATCATGAGCTTAGATAAAGTGATTCAAACCTGATGTATCTGTGTAGTAGTGTATGTTCACTGGGATTAAACCGCTGAATGAACGCCATGCTCACATCACACACACACATGTTGGCTTTAATGGTGGGTTTGAGATGTGATTATGTTAGGTTTTAGCTGGTTTATGTTTGGTATTGATTGACAGGTGTCATACCAGCAGCACGGTCCCTTCAGGACAGACACAGCCGTGGACGGGTTCAGTGCAGACGTCCAGAGAAGAATGTGGACCAGAACATGTTCTTAAACACGAGTGAGGAGAGAAGATGAGAGAGCCTGGACACTGACTGACCTCAGGACAGGAGTCATCTGTGCATGTCCACACGCCACGCGTGCACAAGCTAGATACACACACACACACACACACACAGAGAGAGAGAGATAGAGAGAGAGAGAGAGAGAGAGAGAGAGAGAGAGAGAGAGAGAGAGAGAGAGAGAGAGAGAGAGATTTTAAACACTTTTAAACAATACAAAATTCTAAAAGAAACTTTACAATACATATAAATACCTCACATGTCTTATCTTTGCTTTTATAAGCCCTGTAAAAATCAGTTCAACTTTACAGTTTGGGTCATAAAAGATTTTGTATCTTTCCCTGTTTTCGAAGCTTTGATTGTGTTTTTGGGTGTTTAACAATGGATGTTCATGTTTCTAGTTCTAAAAAACTCTATATGTCACATATTTCAAGTCTATCGTCCACCGCTGTCTCTCTTCTCACGAAACGACTGGATTTCTTCAGGTTTCTTCAAAGTTCCGCCTTCCGGAACGCTCTGATTGGTAAAGTTGACCAGGTCTGTCGTGATTGGTTCCCCGCTTAGAGTGTGTGAAGATGTCCCACCCATAACATATCAGCGAGTTCCGCTCATCAAGCTGTTGTGATTGGTCGGTGCCCCTCTCAGTGCACATGAATTCATAAGCTTTGGCTTTAAGCAATAAACAGTAACAATGGCGTCAACTTCACTTCATCAGTTAAACACATGCGGATTGATCGAAGTGTAACGGAGGTCTGCAAGTGCATACGCAAACGTCAATCTTTGTTAGAGATCACGTTTTTATCTACTATGGCAAGGGAAACGACACCGGAGCGAATGACGTCAGACCGGTTATATTTTAATAATAACAGAAGCGATAGTTTTGCCGTTTTATATTGGACCCGAGTTGGATAATAAAACAAGCTGATTGACTAGGAGACTGCAATCAGGACTTTTTTAGACAGAGGTATGGGCACACACACCATATCAGTGTGTTACACAGAACAGCTTTCACAGCCGATGTTAAAGTCATGAAGCTGTTATTTGACCGTTGGTTATCTATGAATGTGTGTCGCTGAATTCTTATGACCAGCTGTAGGACTGTGATGGAAATGAAAGAAATGAAGCGCTTAGCTCAGTCAAATGTTTACAATCTCTGATAACCAAACACTCCAGCAGCTCTTCCTCTTCTCTGAGGAAGGTCTCGCCCCTTTTTTGGTGTATTCCTGTGGGCAGAGGGTATTAAAAGTGCAGTCCGTAGCTGTATATCGCCAAAAAAATCGTTATAAGCATCTCTTCAACAAGATAACTGTAAGTTGTAAGTTTGCCAGGATGTTCTGGGAACTTTTCAGATCTGTTATATCTACGTATTTCCACAGAAAATGGAGTCATACGGGTGGAATAAATGTAATTGAAGTTAAATATTTGGATGAAGGATTCTGTTAATTGCCGTTGGCTCATTCTTACGCCAAACATAAACAGTTGAGCAATGTGAAACGTCACCCCAGATAAAGCAATCTGTGTTTCATTACCCTCCTGATCTAAACTCCACAGAACACCAGAAACATATCAGATCTCAGGCTCAATAGAGCACATAACTCGTGTGAACTGGAGCTTCACAGCGGTGTCTGGCGCTGGCGTGAGCTGTGAGACATGCGATGAAATCCACCTATCCCAACACAGACAGATCACGGGCCATAGACTGACTTCATCAGATCTCTCACACCCTTCAAAACTGCAGCCATAAAAGTCATTAGTGCTTTTTGGCCCAAAGATAAAAAAGGCTGAAAATATAAACAGAAAATATATCTGTTGAAGACATGTGCAAATCTTGTGATTATTCAGCAAAACGTTCAAGAGGGGGTACGGCGTCCAAGCAATTTTCCATGACAGGTTTGATAGCGTCAGGACACAGAACTCTCCTGAATTTAACAAAGAAATAGTAAAAACTAGAATTAAGAAACTGAAGAAAAGCGCAAAAACAAATTCTGACTGATTATCTAAAATGATTTTGATAATTGAAGAGAAGAGAGAAAAGGAAAGGAAATATACTCCTGAACAAAATCTTACAAACATTACAAGTATTCGCATTTCTCGCTGGTGGAACGTGGAAAACTTCATTTAAACTCAAACAGCTGATGAAGAGCCTGTTTGAGTTTAAATGAAGATTTTAATAAATTGTCTACTCTCTGTTTTTTGTCTCTTGCTCCTGATTCTTGTTTTGGCATTTTGAAGCAGTACTTACAGTGTATTTGATAAATGGAAAGAAAATTAAAGAAAAAAGAGAAAGAGAAAAATATTTATTTATTAATGTTTTAAATAGTTTTTGTACAATTCAGACTTCACTTTAATAAAACCTATTTTATTGGTTTGAAGTTTTTTAATTCAGAGGAGTTCAATTCATGAAATTTAAAATATAAAAAACAAAATTTAAATAATTGTTTTAAGTTATTTTAAAATTGAATTTGAGTTTTTTTTTCAAGTGATTCCTGAATTTTAATGTTTTCAGTCCAGAATTTTCACTACGAGACTACGTAGTGACTACGAAACAAGAACAACTTGGCAAGCACCCAGCAACCATACACAAACATGTTAAAAATCACACCATAGCAACCGGTTTAGCAAAATCATAGCAACACCCTGGAAGATATTGTTAAGCATGATATTTTATGAATGAGGAACATGAGGAGCAGAACATAAGAGTGCAGTATCACCGGATCTGTTTGTGATTTATCAAAGATTTCACCTCTGGAACATATCGATCTATTCAAGTACAAAGGTCGTTTTCTCTTTTATGATGTGTCATCAAAGTGCAGGTGATAAAAATGAAAGTTCAAACCAAAAAGAACCATAAAGAAGACTGAAGCTTATCACACAAATAACCATAAAACCCATTCAACACTGACACTACAGCCCTTCTTGCTTCATCTCACAAAATGTTCGTATTCCAAGTCGCCGATAGCTTTGAGTGTGAAGAACAAATAGCCAGTCAGATATCACTTTAGCTTGAACTGTGAACAGAGGTGCATTTTCTTAACATTTATATCTCTTCGTGTATCACACCATTACAGCAAACAGGTTGGGAACCACATGAGGCTCAATAACTTATGCCAAAAAAATATATTTTCAAGCCGCATCTTATTGTGGGATTCAATCCAGCAACCTTCCGGTTAACAGCCCTGAACTTTACCCTGTAATCTTACTGAACACCAAAGTTAAACACATACCAGCTGTTGCAGTTCTTCTGTATGGTACTTCCAGCGGGGTGAAGTTTGTCTCCTTGCATGCAGGGACACATGTTGACGGGCACACACTGACCCTCGCCGTCCTGTGCCAGTCCCTCTGGGCACTGACAGCCTGGCACGCAGCTCCTGATGCCCTCCTCACAGCTCCAGCCCCGCCACAGATCAGAACATGAAGCTCCGCACGGACGCCCGCATTCCTGGTACACCTGACCTCCGGAACACTGCACCGCTGGCACGAGAGAGGAGAAAAAAATCAGCAAATGAAACCTTAACCTAGTGAGCTTCATGTGAACCAGATAAAGAAATGGTCTTAAATTTAAATAAATAGATTAAGGTTAAAGCATTTCTTACAGCAGAAGGTGCGATTTCTCCAGCTCACCGGCGCCCCCTCTTGGGCACAGTGTCGGGCGTAGGCGGCGAGGATGGTGCACTGGCAGGATTTCACAGGGCCACAGCTGCACACCTCACTCAGACACAGACGCAGGACTCTCTGTCCACCACATCATGACACGCCTGCAAGACCGAGGACACGGTTACGACGTTCAGATGAATTGAGTTGAAGAGTCTGAACTCAACACGTCACAGGACGCTCACCTGAAACGCCACGCTGTGGATGACAGAGCACACGCTCTCTGCATACTGTCTGCGCTGGGTATACGTCCCACAGGGGTCAGAGGTCACGGCTGAGGGCAGAGGGCACGACCCCGCGCTGAACTTGGCAGCAAAGGAGGTAACGCCATTTTCCACATCGCCTTCAGGTGTGGTGAAGTCATCGTGTTGAGTCCACGTCAGAGTGCCGCATAACCCTCGAACCTGCCGCAAGATTCAACATCAACAAATCCTCTTTCATTACTTTTTTATTTCACTGAAAATGCTGTTTTGGGATACCTTATGAGCAAACCCAGGCTGTAGGGTGATGAAGAGCAGAGGACCGTCCAGATACCACATCAACTGAGCTCCAAACGCCTGGATGACAAGAAAACTAGAGGACGCTTTTCTGACCATCAGATCTCCTGTTATGAGCGGCAACATCTCCCTCTGACCGTTCACCATCACTGAACCTGAGAGAAAAACACACCACGGTCATTACACAGAGAGAAAGACTATAAATAATGGATGGACTGAAGGATAAAGGAAGTGATGAGAATGAAAGAAGGATGAATGGATAGATGGATGATAGAGGAACGATGGAAGAGAAGAAAAGGATGAATGGAATGGATTTGTGATGGACCGATGGATGGAGATGAAGGGATGACTGATGAATCAATGGACAGATGGAAAACGATAAAGGAATGGATAGATTATGAAACAATGGATAAAGATGGATGTGGGGAGAGTTGTTGATGAATGGATAGATGAAAAAGGAATATATGGAGATATAGATGAACAGATAGATGATAAAGGAATGAAAACTAGATGCAGAGAGAGGGATGGTAGATAAAGGGGTGGATAAAGCAGAGATGAATAGACAGAAAATGGTAGATAAATAAATGGCGATGAAGGGATGCAGAGTAGATGATGAGATGAATGATAAAGGCACGGATGGATATGAAATGAAGGGATGAAGGGATGTATGAGGGTTGTGGTTAAGGGATGGATAAAAGGATAGTCTGATAATGGATGGACATAGAGGGATGGATAAATATACAAGAGAAGGAAAGGTGGATGGCAATGAAGAGATTGATGATAGAGGGATGGATGGATGGATGGAGGGGGGTAATGAAGGGATGGATGACCTGTGTCTGTAATGATCACTGTCGTATGAAGCGCTGTGACCGTCAGTTCTCTCAGACAACCATCAGCTCCTCCACCTGCACACGATCCTCCACTGATGCTCACAGACAGCTTCTTATCCACAAAATCCTACAAACACACAGAAAGATTCACAAAACAACACAAACACACACATGGAGAAACATTCACACTCAAACACACACTTTATCCACACAATGATGTGACACAGTGTTAATAACCTCTACAGCTGTGAAGCGACAGTCGCCGCCCTGCAGGTCGTATCTCTTCTGATCGAATGTGGTGATGTGCATCCCACCGGTCACAGAACACTGAGCTTCACATCTCTCTCCAGAACATTCCCACTGACCCGCTCGACACACGCTAAACACAAACAAACCACAACAGTAGAACTGCATATCATATGAACTAAACACCATCATTTGTGTCGACGGTAGAATTTTCATTGGATGTCCCCTGTGACATCACGACCAATCGTGTTTACCCACCATGTGTTACACTTCTGTGAGATGGTGTCTCCTGTGCCGTACGTGCGGCGTCTGTAGAAGCACGGACAGTCGTCTCGTCTCCAGCACTGACCGGCGTGGAGGTAGAGACCCTGAGGACACTCACAGCCACCGACACACTCGTCCCTGCACTGACCCGACGCGGGGGGGAGACGAGACGAGCAGCTGGGGGGACACGACGACATGCAGTCGGAGAACACCTGACCGCTGGGACACGTGCGCTCTGTGGGCGAAAACCACAGTTGTGATAAATCACAGCGCAAAATAATAAGAAATCTTGCACACAACCTGACATTCAAGTTTCGAGTGTCACAGTTTTTACAACATATCCTTATTTTAGATATAACCAAAGAATGACAACGTACCACAAAACCCCGACTTCCTCCAGCTAATAATGACGTGTTGCTGCGCGCATTCGCGCACATAGCTGGCTAATGTGTCACAGACGGCTGCGTCCCTCTCGCTCGCGCTCAGACTGCAGTATAGGTACAGACACGTGTCTATATACGGACCAGGATCCACCTGCGCAGACAGAGGTGGAGCGACGTGTTAACTATACGGTTCAACTCCATTTCTAACTGTGATAATTAAAGTTATTTCAGTTGACCTGCTGATGACAGTGTGTGAACGGAGATTCTTTCAGCTGATGACAGACAGACTCTGCATTACGACGGAGAGAAACATCAGCGGTGACATCACAGCTGTGACCCAACTCAGCGGCATCATTACACACCTGAGGGAGAGAGATGAGATTCTATTACCCAGAATGCATTTCAAAAGTCCCGATTATGCTTTAAACAAACTACAAGTGGTACTAAACGGAGACAAACCTGAGTCTGCTGATCCTGAACACGCCATGAGTTTCCAAAGCTGGCGGCGTACTGCGAAACACTTCCAGCGCTGGTGGTGAAGTCATCTGTGAGATATAAGGAAAACCCCACATGAGATTGCGTGAAAAATCTGTACAATACAGTGAAATAAAAAGGGAATAAAACAACAAATACAGTATAACAGAGCTGAGGATTGTGGGTAACTATACAGATTTTCTATCCGCTTGAGCAGATCGTATAGACTGTGCTGTGTGTGTTATGTAGTTTGGGTGTTTTTCTCAAACATTCGTACCGTCTGGGTTGTTGTTGAATACCCCGCAGAGCCCTCTAGTGGCCATCTGGTGTTCAGCGGTAACCGTCAAATAGACGGTGTTCTCCATGTCGAATTTCAATCTGACACCCAAACCGCTCTCCACAAACACAAAATCACCCAGCCAGTGAACGCTGACTCCTGAGGACACACAAGCACAAGGGTTTCATTTGACATGACTAATGGCTTCAGTTATCGGACAGAAGACAGGACACCGGACAGCTAATCGTACCGTTCTGAAAGAGAGATTCACCCTGCGGCAGCACTAAACCGTTTACAGTCATGTTGCCTTTATAAATGAAGACCAAACCGAGTCCCATCATCATCCTGAGAGCCTGAAAGCATCAGACAAATGAGCAGAAGATGAACATCTCAATGAAGAGCTCAAACATACAACCATACTCAATAAAAAGCAATATTAAGTGTGTCCATTTTTAGTACAAAAAGTTAAAATTCCTCACTTCCTCGAAAGCACTTTATAAGTCACAAAGACTAATCATAAAAATTAAAGCAAGTCATAAACCTTAAAAGATTCAGAATATGATTCATACCTTTGGAGCAATATGTGAGTTTGTGAAGAAAATTCTAAATGTGATGGTGGAGAAGAAAAGTCGAATGTGTGGCTCTTGTGTTTGTACCTTACTGCAGTGACCCGAGCTATCACACACTGAAGTGATATACACCGTCCACGTCCCGTCAGTGGATGAGGCCAGCAGATACGTGCAGGTGCCCTGGAAATGAAAGTGTTTCCTGTCAAAGGTGCGGTAATGAGCTCCCCCCCAGCTCATACAGGTGCCAGAGGCCTGAGGGTCCCGAATGCCTCGGAAAAGACCACCACGAGTAACAGGAGACCTAAAATCTGACCGGACAGAATAATAGTGTAGAAACAAGACAACGTTTAAATGTGAATTAAGAATTTTTACATATTTGTTCTGGCAAACAAGACAAGGTATAAAGAAATGACATTGTTGCAGTTTAGCTTAAAGATGAGGTAGCACAAGCAGTTTCTGCCAATCTCATATTAATCTTAAGTACCTATACAGTAGTACTGCATATTTCGCATCTTCGAAGAGTATTTAGTTTGATCAAATTTATAAAAGAGAGATTATTTCCAAAAAAAGACGAGCGCATGGAGGCGTGCAGGGGGGACTACAGCACGAGCAAACAATACGTCATCGGATTGATTCACTATAAATTTGTGTTGTTTACATTATGCACATACACCCCGATCGCCAAAAACCACAGACATGTGACTTAGTTTGACTCACCGCGTGCGGTTCATGTCCGGCATCTTTAAGCGCTGGGACCGCTCCATCTATCAGTTTCAAACCATCTCCAAATCCAAAAAATGTATCACCCAAATGCGGTGAGCAAACAAACACAGCTAAACTTCCATCAGCCAAGTGAAGCGGCATTGATGGGCGAGCTCTTTCTCACGCTGGCTGGTTGACGTGTGGGCGTGTTCTTTCTCTCACGCCCGCACGTGGGCGTGCTCTTTTGCCAATAATTGTCCAATAAGGGACAAAGAACCCTTGTTACGGAATCCGAATCCATGTTTGAAAAAACTTTTCGAAACCTGTACGAATCCTGAGTGAATTGAGCACAGAGATCTTACGTCATCCGTTCAACTCGTTTTTTTGACAAGTTGACCTTGGTAAAGGGGAACTCCACCCAAAACTGAAAATGATGCCATTAATTAATCACGCTCGACCTGATTTTGCCAAGTGGTTGATGTCCTCCGGGCAACATATTTTGTTGACCCAAGGACAACATTTTTATAAATAAATCCTAAACCCACACCAAACCCCAACGCTAACCATAACTTAACTCTAAAACCTGAGGGAAATGATAAGTGAAAAACAGTGGTATAGATGCACCTTATCCTGGTTGTAGGATTAAACTTAAAATAAACTGAAAAGGTATTTCTGAAATGAAATGTTGTCCCAGGGTCAACATGATGTTGCCCTAAGGACATCAACCACTTGGCAAAATCAGGATAGGCAATTACTCCCCCTCAAGTAGTTTAACTTTAACCAGGTTTAACCAGGACCTCAGTTTTCCCCAGAACGCAAATGAAGGTCGTTTTGGAAGCTTTCTGACTCCACCATAGATTGCAACGCAACCAAACTTCAAAGCGGCGAAAGTGCGTAAAGACATCGTAAAATAGTCCACGCGACTCCGCATACGGTGGAGTTCAGTATTAATTAATATAATGTGACGAGGATACTTTTTGTGCGCAAACGAACAAAACTAACAACTCATTTCCTGACTTGTGTGTTAGTTTCAAGCTCGCGTTCCCGAGAGCCACACGACTGTGAATACGGTGTCAGCATCGCTCGACGCCTGCGCGCCTGCTGACACCTATGGAATATGGAAAGCCGTTTGGGTCATATTTCGCCATCAACCAGACGCCTGGTGTTCAGAAGACGCCTGCTTTTACGGGCGTTTAAGACATACAGACGGCGTAAATTACGGCGTTTCCAACGTAGAAACGTCGTTAATAACGCCGTTTTTAAATACAATGCGAAACGCCGTTCATTTCGCTGTTTGAACTTCCATAGTACGCCGTAAATTACGCCGCTTCCGTGTAACAAAGACGCCGTAAAATGCGCCGTTTTTTATAATATTAAAATCAGCCCAGCCTTTTCTACACAGTCCAGCCCCTCCAATGAACAGAAAGACATGTGTAGTAGAATGTCGATCTGAATAACATTTCCTGTTTTTAACTTTATTGCGAATAATGCTTAGACTTTCATTATGTGATATTTTTCCATTTGGCGCGTTTATCCTCCTTTTCGTTTATCATATGTGTACGAGTGGCATATTCTTTAGCGAGTACGTTCATGACACTGTGTGCGTTTATGTTTGTAAAATCCATTGCTCATCGGTGTCAGTCTCCGTGTGCGCAGCAGCGTAACTACATCTCTTTTAACGATTGGAGTTAAAATGGAGCAACTTATTAAATGACAAGAAACACTTATTACAAGCCAACGGTCCAAGGCCTTAATGCATGTAACAGCTGCGGGCTAAGTCTGCCTACTGTACTGTGGCTGTTGTAAGTATGTTTTCATTGATTACAAATTATTTCATATCTGCAATGTATTTGGGTCCTATGGGACATTGAGTGACGTATAGACAAGTAGCCTAATAATACCTTAAAAAACGATTCTAAATGTAACCGGAATATAGTGACCTGACGATTGGGCTGACGTGCTCAGATTTTCTATTCAGAATCCTAGCAGCAGCGTTCTGTTTCAGCTGCAGCTGTCTGATGGTCTTTTGGGGAGGGCCATTGAGCAGTCCATACAGGGATCCACCCTGCTGGAGATGATGAACAAGTTTTCTAACTCTTGGTTTGACACAAAACATCTGGAAGAAAACATCTTAATTTTGCAATCATTTATAAATTGATTATATTAATACATTACTATAAATTATATAATAGCCTATATAAATATAATAAAGCCCACGACCCTGCTGAAAAGATCAACACGCACGCATAATTAAGGCTAAATAATTTGACAAAGCAAATAAGGGTTAAGGGAGTTATTTATTATTCGTAAAAATAAAAAAAAATCACTTACATAATGCAGTTATGCATAAGTCCCACACTAAAACTAAGATAAGTGAACGCGGCCTCGCCTGCCTCGTCAAAATAGCCATCCCAAAATACAAAACGTTTTAACAAACATGATCGCTTAGCAACCTCTAAAAGAAGGCAGTATTTATGTAGGCAGCCGCGCGCTTCGAAGAGCGCGTTTCTCCGCAGCCGTCATCAACAGACTGAGAAAGAGAAACAAACTTTAATTTAGATATGATTTATTTTACTCATCAAAGCACATATTTTTTCAATAAAGAAACTCAGCTCGATGTGGATGGAGCGTATTATAACCTAAATATCCAGTGCTTTTGTGTTGCATACCTTTTACGTTCTGCACAGGCGACTGTGTGTACATTTGTTTTAAATTCAATTTCTAGTTTGGTTGTAATTGAGAATCCGTAAATGTGCATTAAACAGCCTAATCAATTGGCTTTTATTTTCGTTTGACAATTTAGCTAAAGATGGCTATACGTAGGCTACAACTTTCGTTATTGCACCTTTGCTGCTTGTTATTCTGTATTTACCAATAAATAAGTTATAAAACAGGCCTATATTTTCCTTTAAAATTGCTATATAATAATAACGCAACAAAATTTTTTTTGGTCAGCATTTCCCTTATTGTTTCTGTATGTGAACAGTCTCCTCCATTTTTAGATTTTTGATCGTCAAAAGCTTATAGGGGTTTATACTGAATGCATGCAGCATGTGCAGTCTATATGTAAATACAAACGGGTTCGTAGATGGGAAATATTTTTTTATCAATGAAAACATACTTACAACAGCCACAGTACAGTAGGCAGACTTAGCCCGCAGCTGTTACATGCATTAAGGCCTTGGACACATGTCTCTCTGTTCATTGGAGGGGCTGGACTGTGTAGAAAAGGCTGGGCTGATTTTAATATTATAAAAAACGCCGCTTTTTACGGCGTCTTTGTTACACGGAAGCACCGTAATTTACGGCGTACTATGGAAGTTCAAACGGCGAAATGAACAACGTTTCGCATTGTATTTAAAAACGGCGTTATTAACGACGTTTCTGCGGCGGAAACGGCGTAATTTACGCCGTCTGTATGCCTTAAACGCCGTAAAAGCAGGCGTCTTCTGAACACCAGGCGTCTGGTTGATGGCGAAATATGACCCAAACGGCTTTCCATAGACACCGAATGCACTGTCATGTGGCTCGTGTGTTTGGTTGCGTTGCAATCCATGGAGGAGTCAGAAAGCTTCCAAAACCTTAATTTGCCTTTTGGGGAAAAACGGAAGTCCTAGGGATGTTAAACTACTCGAGGATGAGTAATTAATCGCAGAATTTTCCCCCTTAAAGGTTCTGTGTGTAAGTTTCAGAGGCCACTATTGGCGATGTAGGAAATTGCAACCTACAGCTCCGCCACCCCCCTCCCCCTCCCCCTCCCCATTAGAGAAGCTACGGCTGCCGTCACAGGACAAAAGGGTTCCGTAAATGATAGCGGCCATTATCGGTGGTGTTGATAATTGCAATCTACGTCTCACAGGCGAACAACAGACCGAAGCTACGGACACAGGACAGAGATGTCGTCGTCTGAGACAGCAGAAAGTAACCTTTGCAAGTCAAGTGACGAGGTTTATTTACAAAGAAAAATAAATAAATTAAATTGACTTAATTCATTATTTACTCTAATCGTTATAGTGAATATTATTGTTACTTGTTTAGCATTGTGTCAGTGATGTATTCGCTTATTTTGCAAAGCACTTTTTGGCACGGTAACTTGGTTCGTAACTTACTGCCTATTGAAACCGCTTGCTAATGCTAAAGGCGTGTAATCTAACCGCGAAAGTCTTAGCAGACGTTTTTCTCATCATCACAGAGTCAATCAGAGGACTTCACACAGGTAGTAAGAGGGAGATGAAGAGGGCGGAGAGGTAGAGGGAGAGGAAGAGGGCGGAGAGGTAGGGGTGTGGGAGATGCAGGCAGGGCGAGGAGAGGCAGAGGAGCTAACGTTACCCGGGAGGACCGCACAAGAGAGGATGTAAAGAGTGGAAGCCCTCCAGCGAAACAGGACAGCTGTTACTGAGGTTTGCAATGGAATTATATTCAGACCGGTTTACATAAAATGGCAGCGTTATTAACATCTCATCTCTGTGCTCATATAGCAATGTCACGGTTACGATAGTCTGTAGATGTCTATATATATGTATTAGTTCATACATACATACACATATATATACAGTTCACTTATATAGCGGAAATTAGAGAAACTTACTGGTCCAGCAGAAAGCTGGCAACTTCGGCGTCGCTTAGCAAACCCTTGTCCTGCTTCAGTGCCTCCATTTGGGAAACACCACGCCGATGTTTATTCGGGTTTTCTGACGTTTTTTGTCTCGACTTCGCCTTGCTGCTTCGTATTTTCTCTTTTTTGAACGAACAGATGGACGCTCTATCGGCTCTTGTGCAGAGTATGTGTGGTCCGCCATTAGCGCAAATTTTGCTTCTTACTGCAACAAAGAACCGTTTATGTTTCTAATAAAAAACACGACAAGTAAATGCTGTTATTGTTCTTCCTCTTCTTCTGCTAATCCTTCTATGAAGTCGCTTTGCAAGCTGCCTCAAAACACAGCCGAAGAAGAAGAACTAGTCCCGTGCATCCTTCGATTTACGAAACGCGCTTAGTTTGTCCGTGTAGTGCTACTATAGAAACATGGCTGTGCACATTGATAAATTACATGTAAGGGTGTGCCCGCGGTGTATATACATAAAATGGCTCATTGTAAGGTAATATAAACATTTCGGTTCATTTTGTAAGGTATTTCTTCACCACTCACAACATAGTTTTGTATTATATATTACATTTTGGTGAATAAATCCTTCAAAATCCTACACACTGTACCTTTAAGCTTGAGAAGCCAGCACGTTTAACAGTGCAAAGAAGTCAGAATGCATGATATGGCACATTACCTCCGCTTTAAATATCTTGTTGAATAGTTTTCATGAAAGAATTTCTTTGATTATAACAAAAGATCACCACAGTGATATGGGTTGTTTTTTTATAATTCATTTAATTTATATAATTAAAACATACAGTATACTTCATTTCTGTAGCATTTATATACCATGATTTGACTTTAGTTAGTGTAGTAACCATGTTTTTTTGTCATATTGAATGCTATTTGCTTAACCACGGTTTAACTACAAATACCATGGTCAACCTATGTTTATACCATAGCAAAACCATGGTAAATGTGTGGTACCTATAGTAACCATGTTTACTAACCCCCCTCTGAACACACACACACACACACACACGTGTACCTGACAGGAGTGTGTAGGTGCAGGTCAGGCAGGTCCCGTCAGAAGCGTTTCTCCAGCTCAGACCCCACAGGTTACTGCAGCATTCCTCCAAAGCCATGAGAGAACCGTTCTGAACCCCCGGAAACTCCTCACACGTCCACGTCGAGAAACACTGACCCCTGAACCCCACCCCTGACAACACGCACACGAGAACAAACTGCGTTTCATTTATCACAAAGATAGATTCTCAAACAAACACTTCATGAATATTTGTGTCGTGCGTTAAATGATAAAACAACATCCGTAGAGCTCAAAAATCATTGAGACAGTTTGTGTTTCTTAAATAGTATAGAGTACTGCAGTCGTGATGTAGTCTTGTAAAGCAAAACCCCACAAATGAGTTTGCATTGTAGCACTTTTGATTCTCTAAAGTGTTTTTAATTGGCTGAAATGAGAACAAAACACGCTAGTAATACCTCACTCGTGCCTTTTTAAAGCTTGATAAATGAGGTTGCTTACAAGCTGCGAAATGTGAAACATTGTTCGGGACATAAACCATCGTCATGCATAAATCAAATATGAGCACAAATCTCAAAGAATGTGAGAAAAAGCAATTCCATACCAAAGAACGTGTTTTAAATTTAAAATAATAAAATGTAGAGAGAGAGAGAGGGAGAGAGAGAGAGAGGGAGAGAGATCTCACCCTCAGAGCAGTGTGGTCCGCTCCAGCCCTCACAACACTGTCTCACGGTTCTGTTCACTGTGTCTGTCTCAATGTCTGGCGGCCTGACAGTCAAAAACACAAAAAGTCAAGTCTTTCACATCTAATGGTGTAATTCATGTAATTGTTTATGTTAAATCAACATCAACGAAGAGAAGCATAACAAACACTGTCATTATCATACCAAATTTCATAACTATATAAACAAGTTACATACGGCAATGAGAAGTTGACAGCATTATGTTCATGACCAGATTTAGGAGATTTAACACATGTACATTATGTTGGGGTTATGTTTGCTCACTTGAATAGGTAACAGAATGCTTTGGGACCCTGTCTTTTGTAATATAGCGCAATTCCATCATCACCGCCGTGCTTGTGACGCATTCTGTCGACATCCAGTCTCCAGCCTCGAGTGTTGTGTTGATACACCTCCGAACATTTCACCTCGAGCTGAAGACGGGGCGAGATGATCCTCTCCATCTTCTCCTCCACCGCATGCTCGCACCAATGTCTGCGGTAAACCATTGATCAGTTACAAACAAGACGATCGTGAGCAGTAAATCTTCATTTTAAATGAAAATATGTGGTTCAATTTAACATGAAGAGCAGTGAAAACATCTCACCCCTTCACCATGATGAGACGAAGCCCCAGAAGAAATGCAAGGAATACCTTCATTGTGTTCCTCAAGGTGTTCTTCATATCCAGATTAAATGAAAAGAAAAACAGAATGATTATGTTAGACAGAATGGATTAATAAATCAATACTTATTGAATAAAAAAGCTGGTGAGTTTTCAGCATGTAAAATATAAGATGTGTCAAGGACAGCTTCAGATGCAGAACTGCAGTTTGAAACATCTTCACGCCATCATGAGGTGAACTGCATTACCTGAGTCTATCTGAAGCTCTTCAGCCGTTCTCCGACAGCGTCTGGTGTTTTAATATCCACACAAACTGATTCTACTGTAAATATGGTCTCTGAATAAATCCAGGTCCATAAAGCAGATCTTTCTTCTCCTTTACTCTTTTTCCGAGCTGTTGAGCACTTTTGTTAGTTGGGTTACGGGTCGGTTGGTTGGTTTTAAATGGCAATGTGCAGGCGGGCATCATGGCAGCATTTGGAAGGAGTGTTATTGGTGGAAAGTCCGGTGGGTCACAGCTGTACAGACATTCATTAGTTTAGCGTTTGGTGACGCTCGAGTTTACCGGTACTCCGTCCCAAAGGAAGAGGAGGGTGAGAAATTTGTATGGTGGGCTGTTTGTTCAAGTCTAATCCTATAAAGCTAGACTTTGGTGGAAGGATCTCAGGGGCGTTTATTTAATAAAGTTACTCAATAGGTACAGGCCAGGGGGCATGTACGCCCAACCAACACCACTGGCCCACAGCATCAGAAAAGAGATGGGGGGGGGGTGTCCAGACACAAACACAGCTGTCACCATCCAACACTTCCGAGATCTGAGTTTCTTCTACGAGCTAAAGAAGAGTAAAAAAAAAACACACAGTCCTCCAACCAGTGACCTTGGTGTGGTGTATTGACGCTGAAACACTCCCAGGTCATGCCGTGTCAACTCGACCGAGCTCCTCGTCTCCTTGTCTCACTCTTGGGTTCATCATTCCCAGTGGCATCTGGGTTAAGGTTTCGTCTCCCCCACCGTAGACCCGTGTTCGTGCTTCGTCTCTGACAGATGTGGTTCCATGCATGTTTAAATAACGTTTTGTTTAAATGTTCTCTGCAATATTTGTGTGCATGTTTTAATATATGACCTAAAAGTAACAGCAACAAAAAGAGTATAAAAAGAACAAAATGCAATAAATAACAGAAATACAAATAACAAGAAATTGGCCCGAAAAACACTGCCCCACATCTTTTTTTATACTTTTGGAATCTGGCCCTTAAAGAAAAGCAGTTGAAGACCCCTGCCATAGGGTGTCCCATTTGTCTTTTTAGCACTCAGAAGTCTGCTCGCGAGTGCCTCCCTTGTGCAGACGTACTCAGACATTATGTACGGACGATCGCGGACCCTCCTGATGATGAAAATTGCGTCATGCAGGGGAATCACGATGCCGGCACAACATCATGATGGCTGTCAGCCATCAGCGATGGACGATGTAATTGTCTATTGGCCCAACCCTACTGGCCAGCCACCTAAACCGGCTTCATGGAACAGGCCCCTGATCTCTAAGGCGGTCAATGAGAATCTTATGGTCAACTGTGTCAAATGCTGTAGTAAGATCTAAAAGTAACAGAACAACACAACTTGCAGAATCAGCTCCATGTAGAATATCATTTTTAACCCTTAAAAGAACTGACTCTGTACTATGGCCGGTTCTAAACCCGGACTGGAATCTATCCGAAATGTTGTTGTCGGGAATGCTGTCATGACTGGGCGGGTGTGACAGCCAGAGGAAGAAAAAGACTTTTAATAATAAACAAAACACCCACGATGGGGAAAAACGAAACTAAGAATATATACAAAAACAAAGACTTCCCACAAGGGGGCAAATACAATAGAGAACAGGGTAAACCTAGAACTCACACGACGTCGACAGACTAGAAAACAAATCATCCAAATTAGAACAATCCAACAAGAAAAGGTAACATCCACAGGGCAATGTAATCGGGAACACGACTTGGCAAGAAGAGAACGGGAGCAATACAAACAAGCAAGAAGTCCAACGAACGAGCACAGGACAATAGACATGAGGATATTATATAGGGAGACAGACAAAGGATAATTAACAAGGGAACAGGTGTCAGGGATGAAACACTGATGGAGAGCTAATGAGGCACGAGATGGTCGGAACAGAGACAAGACCGGAGATAGAGAGAGTATAGAAGCCCGTAAGTGCCAAAATGTCTCTCTCCACATAAAACCTAAGGCTTTGCCATGATTCTGCCACAAGAACAAGAAAGACATGACATGATGAGGCAGAATCATGACAGTTGTTCTTCACCAAAAATAATTTAGCTGTGCATACACAATCTTCTCCAATATCTTAGATATAAAAGACAATTTCGAGATGGGACGAAAACTATTCATATCAGAGGAGTCTAAGCCAGCTTTTTTAAAGAAGAGGCTGGATGACTGACTAATATTATAATCAATATGTCTATTGGTTTGTCCACTTAAACATACATTTATTTACTTAATTCATTTTTATTATTTATATTTTTGCATGATTAAGCTGGTAACTGATCACTTCAATTTATTTGAGAGTGTCACTCCTACACACACTAGAAATGGCCAAATGCTTTTTAACAACTCATCAGGTTGTTGTTCTACACAAAGGCTGTTTTATGAACTCTCCTAAAAGAAGTTATAGTTTACAGTATGTTGGATTAAAAAATCTGAAAGCCCAGATGCACAAGAAAACTTCAAATATCTCAACAGATATTGAATGTAGTGTTTATATGCCAAGCCCAGTTTGAGACTGGATAACAGACGATTAGTTCAGTGCCCTGTTCCAGCCCCTCAGGACTATAGGGAGGCTTTACTTTTAATAGAGGTGTATATAACCACTAATGGTTTTCTTATAGGGTTTAATATAATTGTTTGCAGTTGTTGAATTGTTGGTCTTGTTTCTCAAGAGAAAAACCTAACAAATGGATCACATATTTAGGCATTCATGTAAAGAGCATGGGGCGAATGTCAGTGAATACTTTAAAACTTATAGAACACTTGAGGTCTGTGAAGTTCCATATTTCCAATTCCATATAAGAGCATTTTAGAATTAAGATGACAAATCGGTCTGATGAACGTAATAAGATAACAGTTGTTTCATTTAATATTGACATTTCCTTAGATGTTTCTCTAAATGATTCCTTTGGAGAAATAGATAAAAATGACACTTATTTTGACAAAAGAGATAGTTTATTGCTTTACAGTTCTTCCATTAATCATTATTAACATTGAATACATATATTGAGACAAATTCATATGGGTGTAAAATGATTGATAATAACATGAATAGAGTTTATTTCCAAAATGAGATAACTCAGCTTTTACATTTTTCAAAAATCATGTTTTTTTGTGCATTCCAATTAATATCAATCAAACTGCAGTTGGTTTGTTTTGATTTGGGCCATAATAACTAAACAAATACAGCTAATTTACACAATGAAAGACAATAAAAACATGATAACATAATAAAAAAACATGATTTTTGAAAAAGTTTAAAAGTTGAGTTCATTGTGGAATCAAACTCTTCATATGATTTGCATGTTTAAGATATTGACTGGTCACAGATCCGTTCATTTGTCATGGCAAGACTTGACAACAGATTCAATCTGGGGTTCTACATATCTGTAATTTATGAAAATTTGTCATTTTGTTAATGATTTTTCTAAAGTGTGAAAAAGAATGAACTATAAATAAATAAACACCTTCACAGGAACTTAAATAGCATTAGTCCTTTTCTTGTTGGTTCTCTGCCTCAACCCAATTTTTTGTCGATATTTACCGAAAATGGTTATAGTGTACTGTTTCTGATAAACGTCTCTTTCATTAGAACATTTGTAGCCAAGTCAAAAAATGTTTTTGTCATTTTCAGACGAATTCAGAATGTTCAATCTCAAGGTTCTGTGGAATTCTGCTGCAGATCTAAAATAAATAAAGACACGTGGACTAAATGTTCTATATTTATGACATGACATCAATAGCTTTACTCCTCTTTAAACTGGATTGTGTAAATAATACTTCAGAGTTTGGATGCGGGTCGTTCAGATGAAGAACTCGAGTCTCAGAAAGAATAAAGTTGTGAAAGATTCAAGCTATTCATTACCACACGAGTCTTATTGTCCATTCAAACAGACACAGCGTATTGACAGCCAGTTTCATGACAAGTGTTATGATGGATTATATTCTGATGTCCCTAGTGGTGTAAAAACTGCTGGCTGACTTTTTGATTCCAGCTGCATCACAATTTACAACTGATGTCAGATTGTAGTTTCCCCGTCGATAAAATAAATGTGAAATAGATATAACAAAGATGAGCTCCGGTATACACATGATGTAACTAAAGCAAAGATGTAAAATAAGCTTCATTCATGATTGTTGGACATCTATATAATGTCCCGTCCAAACATCCTGTACTTGACTTATTAAACCGAAGGTGTAAACATTGCATTCCGGAAATTATACAATATTGAGAAAAAAATTAATAAAACAGAAGAGATATCAGAAGAAGGTGATTTATCTCAAACCCGATGATGATAGCAAATCCATTGATCATCCCTCCTGCTTTTGTTCCTGTGAGCTTTTATGACTTTCTGCTGACCAATCAGCAATCACCCTCCATCCGTGAGCAGTGGTTGGTTGATAAATACAGACGAGTCGAGCAGAGGAGTTCAGAAGATCTCTGACTGATTCAAGAAACATATTCCAGCATTTTCTGCAGCCTCATCGAGCTCACAACGTGGAAGCTGAAGGTAAGATCATTCACACATGCTGTAAAACATCATTTCTATCTATGTTTCAAGGCAGGTTATTTGATGTTTGTGTGGAGGGTTATGTAATATTGTGAACAAATCAATGCGGCTGCAGAACGTATTGGAACTAAAGCGTTAACCTTGTTCTGTAGGAAAGCGTTTGTAAATGTTACAGCCCTCAGGTGCCAAATCAGAAAATGATGTGAAGAATGCTCACACACCTTCAAAGGAAATGGAAGTGAAATGTTCAGATTGCAAATACATCCCAATGGGGTTGTGAAATGGGGTAATCTGTTTCTCATCTTGGTGAAGAAAGTGCAGAGTAAAATGTAAGCAGAAGATAAAGAAGCTTTACACTTTATTACCATCATTTGGCACAGGGTCATCGTACAAAGTACAGCCGTATTCAAAGGTGAAGCCGCTCTACATATTATAACATCTGCTTAACGTTTAGTCCTTGAATAGACTAGTCCTGTTTTATCTGATGAATTCTGGAAAGCACCAAAGCCAGAAGTCTTGTTGGTTAATATGGACATGTGGTGGGGACACCAGCATTCAAAACGCAACTGGGACATTCACAAGTTTGTTCATTTCCATGTAATAATTATTTTTGCAGGGTTAACATGTGGTTTTGGACGCTGCTCTTGGTTTCTCTGGCCTTGCCCACCGCCTCATCGAGAGCTCGGGAGTGGGCCCATCAAGGAGCCATGATGTATGCCGATCTCAATCCTCGTGAGATGAACGCCGTGAGAGACTACCTGTACTCCTGCAGCGAGCTGGGCCTCACCTCAGCCCGGGACAAGTCTTTAATGAAGAACAGCATCCTTCTTATGGAGCTTCACGTCCCTCGCAAACACGATGCCCTGCGAGCGCTGGACAGGGGTCAGGCCAAACCTGCGCGTCAGGCACGCGTGGTGGTGCAGTTCGGTATCCAGGCCAAACCTAACGTCACAGAGTACATAGTCGGCCCCCTGCCTTTCCCGAATTCCTATCAGGCGAAGACTTTTAAAGGCGACCGCCCGATCCGCTTTGAGTCGAGGCCGATTACTGTCGTGGAGTACCAACACCTGCATACATTTTTGGAAAAAGTTGCAAGTAAAGTCAATAAGATTCTTCAGGAGAGCACTGGATTCACCTACGGAAACTGCACCGACCGCTGTCTGACGTTCTCGGACATCGCACCTCGTGGGTTAGCGCCTGGTGAGAGGAGGACATGGGTCATGTTGCAGAAGTTTGTGGAGGGTTATTTTATTCACCCCGTGGGTTTTGAGATCCTCATCAACCATAAGGATTTGGATCCTGGGAAGTGGACGGAGGAGAAGGTGTGGTATAACGGACAGTATTTTGACAGCGTGGATGAGCTCGTGGAGAAGTATGAGAAGGGCACAGTCAACAAACACAAGCTGCCCGTGCACGATGAGGAAGATCTGTTTTCAACTTACATCCCTCGAGGACACATGAACACGCGGACGAATGTTCACGGAGCGAAGCTTGTGGAACCTCAAGGCCGCAGATTTCAGGTGGATGGGAACTTTGTGGAGTATGCCGGGTGGTCTTTTGCGTACAGAGTGCGCTCTTCGGCCGGATTGCAGATATTTGATTTACGCTTCAACGGAGAGAGAATCGCTTATGAAGTCGCCCTGCAGGAAGCCATCGCATTTTACTCCGGAGATACGCCAGCCGCCATGCAGACCAAATACATCGATGCCGGGTGGGCAATGGGGACGTCAGATTACGAGCTGGCTCCAGGTATCGACTGTCCTGAAATTGCTCAATTTGTGGATCTTTATCATTACTATGACACAGACAAACCTGTACGATACAGAAACGCTCTTTGCATCTTTGAAATGACCACAGGTCTTCCTCTGAGGAGACACTTTAATAGCAACTTCAAAGGGGGATACAATTTTTTTGGAGGTCTTGAAAACCACGTTCTGGTCATCCGAACTACATCTACCGTGTACAACTACGACTACATCTGGGACTTTATCTTTTATCAGAATGGTGTCATGGAGTCCAGGGTGAGCGCCACCGGGTATATCCATGCCACGTTCTTCACGGAGAACGGACTGAACTACGGAACCAAGGTTTACAACTACGTACTCGGCAACTTGCACACACACCTAATTCATTACAAAGTGGACCTTGACATCGCAGGTGAGTTTAGTGCTAGATTTCTTATGTGTTTGGTAATTTTGATGACCGTTTAATGTTTTTTGTTTTTTTTGTCTGTTTGAACAGGGAGAGACAACAGCTTTGAGTCTATCGATCTGAAATATGTAAACTTTACTAACCCCTGGAGCCCAGAACACACCATCCTTCAGTCGAAACTTCACCGGACGCAGCACCAAACAGAACGCAGCGCTGCTTTCCGCTTTGGAAAAAAGTTTCCCAAATATCTGCACTTCTACAATCCAAACCAAAACAACAAGTGGGGACATAAGAGGGGTTATCGGATCCAGTTTAACTCTCACGCCAACAGTGTTTTGCCACGAGGCTGGAGGGAGGAAAACGGTATTTCGTGGTCGAGGTAAACGGCAACAAGCTATTTTCAGGATGAGAACTTGAGTTATGCATGTTGAATTTGTCTGTATAAGTTTGTCTTTTGGTTTGTGACTACAGATACCCGTTAGCTGTAACCAGACACAAAGACAACGAGATCACCAGCAGCAGCATCTACACACAGAATGACCCCTGGGAACCCGTCGTGTCCTTTGAGGACTTCATTCGCAACAATGATAATATTGTGAACCAGGTAAACAAATGAGAATTACTTGTGTTTGGTCTCAAGACCTCACAACAGATCTCCATTTAGTCAAGTGAACAACAGACATGTTACAGGAACAAAATAATAAAGCAATATAATTATATATATTTAAAAAAACTAATAAAAAAAACCATACAGTATTTAAACAATTTAATACATACAAAAATGTTTAGATCCTACAGATAATCTGTAATAAAAAATCTGATTCATTTAAATCCAAATGTCATAAAATCTCCAAATGTCATAAAACAACAGCAACAGGAAGCGATGTCACAAGTATGACAATAAAAGCCATTCTTCTCAGATATAGAAGTCTCTGTCAGTGTTTTCTTCATTTTTCAGGTCCATTTTAAAACCTTTTTTATTACATAAGAATCTTTTGATCTCTAGAAAGTTAAGATAGTAAGAAAACATTTTCCAAGTACGTGATTCTTAATTCTTAAACTGTAGTGTGTATACGTAAAGACATTTAACACATGCTGAACAACACTATGGCTGCAGTCAGTCATTCAGGTTCCTGGGCACTACCTGTCCATAATCAAGTCTGTCCTGTGCTCATCCATAACTGTCTGGTTTGGTTTAGCTACTAACTCAGACATTAAGAGACTACAATGAACAGTCAGGACTGCTGAGAGGATTGTTGGTGCCCCTCTGCCCAACCTCCAAGATCTTTACCCCTCCAGAGTGAGAAAAAGGGCTAAGAAAATAACTTTGGACCCCACTCACCCAGCTCACTCCCTCTTCCAACTGTTGTCATCTGTCCGGCGCTACAGAGTATGACCACCAGAACATCCAGACACAAGAACAGTTTTTTCCCGCAGGCTATACAACCTGAACAATTAAACTGAACTTACTACACACTGTCCATCACATTGCACATAGCATCTGGAAACAGTACATTGTAAGAAACAATAAGATAAACCTGTAAATAACACATCTGCACATTCATTTAAACAATTATTATATGTTGTTCTTTGTCTATATTTTTTCACTTTTGTATGTAGTGCTTTATTGTTATTATTTCATTTTCTTAATGTATATTTCATCTCTTTCATCTATGTTTGCACCATGTGTACACTTTCCTCTGCTCCTGTCGCCAAGTCAAATTCCTCTGTGTGTGTAAACATACTTGGTAATAAAGCCCCTTCTGATTCTGATGTATTTTCCTGCAGGATTTGGTTGCCTGGGTAACGGTGGGATTCCTGCACATTCCTCACTCGGAGGACATTCCCAACACAGCAACTCCAGGAAACGCGGTGGGATTCTTCCTGCGTCCCTTTAACTTCTTTGACGAAGATCCATCGCTCGCGTCCCGCAGCACCGTCATTGTCCGGCCGGATGAAAAGGGTCAGCCGAAGGTTCAGAGATGGACTCCAGAGGTCATAGGTCACTGTGTCTCTGACGAGCCTTTCTTCTACAACGGTACATACGCTGGTGTGTAAACAGAGACTCGGTTTTATTTCATCTCGTGTTTGTGCTGTATATAACATTTAGAAAAAGCTCACAATGTATGACATAGATGCTAATTGAAATGCTATATTTACATCTATATAATGCAGTGCACTTGTGACATCATCACCTGGGAAGCAAAACTATAGAACTAATTAAAGAACATAAAAAACACATCAACAAGCTTGATTTTCAACTTAAACATGATTGTTGTCACAAATAATAAAAAATATATATTGTTGATCAGGTAATAAACAATTACCCTGAAACCCCAAAATCAAAGAGAATCAAGTATATTTTGCAAAAGCTTTTCTGCAAAAATTAACAGAGGAAAAAATAAACATAAAATAAATTCTGCTGTATTATAATTAAATATTATAATAATTATCATTATTCTCATTTGTATGTACATTGCTAAATTAGTAAGTGATTTTTATCCGAAGTGAAATACAAATAAGAGAACATTTAACATTTTGTCTGTTTGCATCCAGATTAGTTTCATCATAAAAGTAGTGAAAATCATGTATGTTCATGAAAATAATATCAGAACCATAAACTATAGTGTGAAATATTACCTGGACGTTCCTTGCATGTTTTTTTGGGATGAACACATTTTTGAAAAAGAAAGTGTCATAAGTACATGTGTGGTCTTGTGTAAAATTAACCGTGGATGCTGTTTACATCGGTTGTCGTGGTTACCACATTGTCTGAGGTAAGATTGAGTTGAAAGTAAGAGGATGTATCTATGGTTACATGGATAGAGCGGAGAACATCCAGGATTCAGGATGTCGTATCCGTGAGCTCAGGGCTGGACAAAAATACATCAAAATGTATTTTAAAATAAAATACCAAATACCTTACTTTTAAGTGTATCAAAATAAATGAAAAAATACAGCGGCCACACCATGTATCAAAATAAACTACTGTATTTTTGTATTTTAAAAATACTACAAAATACTTTTACAAGGGAGGGAGCATGAAATTTCTTACAAACAATTGGCCTATTTGATCTACTTGTACTACTTGAATGACTTGTAATTGTATCCTAATTTAGTTACTTGGTGTTTCCTAACAAAGGGCCTTGCGTGCATCCGCAACACTGACTCAATGACAAACGAGTCATTCATAAGAAGACAACTGATGGCACCTGTATTTGTTTTTTGCATTGAATAAATCGTTAATCGTCAGAAGTGTTTCTGTCTTAGTGTGTCAGTAAGGATTTTGGTTTACTTTGTAACGGTACTTTTACAAACCTCACAGTTTTCAACAGTCACAAAAAGTGTATAACTTTATTTAAGAAGGTATTATTTGATTACAATTAATATTATAGAAGCAAACAACTACAAATTTACATGTGTAAAACATCTCTTTCATTAGGCTTCCTCAATGTATAAGTGTTTTTATTAAACACAATTTCAAGCACTGAAAGAAAATGTAATTGAATGAAAGTCAAGAACACAACTAAATCAAACACTCAAAATAATGGGGATTTGTTGAAATTTTAAATTTGTTCAACATTTATTGCGGATGCAAAAGGATTTTATTGATTCAATGTAATTAAAATTGACGAATAAACAATCAATTCCTCATCAATTCCTAAAAGGAGTTTATATTCAACATACATATGACAATAAAGACTTTTCAAGAGAATATATTATAATAAAGTCATTGGAAATGAAAGATAAACACGTATCCACCATTTCTTAGTTAAACCGGAGATTCAATTGGTTTTTATTTGCTTTAGTCGAGTAGTTTTGCTTTAAATACAATGTTATTTTTGTTATAAATCTTCCCTTGTGTGTGAAATCACACATACCATTGAGAACAAAACGATGCAGATTAGTTGCAATAGAGCATAAAAAGCAATACAGTGTGACGAGAACACTTTAAAATGTTGTATTTAAAATACGTATTTTAAGTACATGTATCATAAATACTGCCCAGCCCTCATGGATCACAGCAGTGAGCTGAACGGCCAGCAAACATTCACTCCTGGAATCTTCTGTCAAACAGACCATAATTCACCTGCCGTCGCCCTTAGAACATACAGGAGATGGTTTTGCCATGTTTAAGGCAAGTATACAGTTAGATGTTAACACGTTATTCTGCAGAATGTGTATGTATGTTATAAGCACATTGTGTGTGGTGATGGTGTGTGTGTAGGTTTTTACAGTGTGTGTTAAAGTGTCCCGTCCAGCAGAACAGATTCTTGTTTTCACTCGAACACCCGAACACACTGTTAAAGTGTTATTATATAGGGCTGCCATTCTTAAAACTCACCATGACAACAACAACAACTCATGCGTCACATTACAACTGAATCCTTAAAAAAACAAGATCTGTGTGTATGGACACAATAAACTATGTTATGGGGATGCCAGATAATGGGAATTTTTCCCCTGATACTGTAATTGTGATGATTCATTTTGTATGAAGTATGTTTAAACATGTTTTACTGTGTAACTTTGTTTGAGCCAACTGCATACATCTTACAAACATTTCAAACAACTCTTCTGATGTCCTGGAATACTATGGTACAGTCTCCGAAGGTCGACTACACCTCGATTTCACACATTAAAGCATTAAACCTGTGATCTTATCATTTAAAGGATGGTTTAGCCAAAATAAAAATTCTGTCATTATTTATTCCCCCTCACGTTGAATAAAACCTGTATATGAGTCTTCTGTAAAACACAAAAGATATTTTGAGAAATGTCTTTATGGTTTCGTGTCCATAAAATGGAAGTCAATGGGGTCAGGGTTGAAATGAGATGTGGGTGAGAAAGTAATGAAAGATGTTTATTTTTGGCTGAACTATCCCTTCAATCAGAATGTAACACATTTATCAGCTAGTATTTTAAGTTGTTCAGAGATGCTGTTTCTGTGTAAAAGAGTGCTGTACTGTGGGTGAGATTTGCGAATTTTGTTCATGACTGTATGGTGAAAAACGAATTGACAAAAATCACCTGCTATTATTTTAAGCAATTATTTAATTAAGTTTAATTTTGCACACATTTAAATGTACTTTTTTTATTTTATAACACAACAAATTGGAAACAAAAATGGAAGGCAGACAAAAACACACAGTATGTATGTGTCAAATAGTCAAGAGAAAAGTGGATTGGGTCAAATGCAACTCTGTAACGTCAAAGCAAACAAAACTAAACTATTCTATTCGAAAAAGCCACATAAATTGTTAATGAGAAGCTGAAGTTGAATAAATGTTTGTAACCAGAGCTCAGGGTTTGGCTGGTTAATGTGACTCTGTTGACCTCTGCTGGTAGATTATGTAACTATAGCATCTCTCAAAACATCTCTTCTATTTATTATTTGGAAATGAGATATGTAGTTAAACAGTGTCAGTTATCATGGTTTGTACATCTTACAGTAGCTGTTTGTTGTCCAGTGCCTGATGAAGATCAGAAGATGGACAGTCTCTGTCTCATCATTGGTTTGAGGCTGTTTGTGTTCTCAATGATAATCAGAATGGTGAGCTCTAATGGGATTAGTCACATGATCATTTTGGCCAATAATACAGGATTATGTCAGCGGTATAATATTATCAATCAATAATTATGGCATTTTTTCCCCCGCTCTCTTCTTGATGTTGATTTCCTTCAACTTCTCAATGAGAAAGTCAATGTGCTGACATGTGAACAGAGAACAAGTGTTCAGAGCGATCTTCTCCAGACCCTCTGCACAGTAAAAAGCATCAGTTACCAGCTTGATGTTCTTTTTCTCTAATTCTTGAAGTTCTTCCTTCAGCTTGTTGATCAAAGACAGAATGTTCTCAATTTTTTCATCATATGCCTTCTTTAAATCTTCATCAATCCTCTTCTCAGTCTTTGTCTTAGTTTCATATATTTTGTTTTCTTTCACATGTTTGCTGTAGTGGCATTTATTTGGACACACTGTGCAGTGATCATTTCTCATCACACTACACCCTGTGAGACTGAACCAACTGCTGTCTATAAACTGACAGTTCTCCTCACAGACGGAGCAGCACGTCGCCTTTTTAGCTGCAGCAGGACCAATATCAACCTTTACTCTGTAGGACACTTCAACTGTGAGCTCAAAGTTCTTATCTTCTTTGTGTTTCACCAGATCATCATGAGCCTGTTTCAACTCATGTTGCTTTTGTTCCATTGTTTGAACATGTGGTTTTAGTTCGGAGATGTTTTCCTCAAACTTTTGCCGTTTTTGCAAAACATCTTGAGTTGTGTTCCTATCTGTTTAAGAAATGTAAAAAAACCCTCCATTCCATTACAACTGAGATCACAGTCTTGATCACAGGACATTGGCTGACGGTTGTCAAAAGGAAAATAGATCGGCTGGTTCTTCTCGTCTACAGCACACTTGACTTAAGCTTCTTTGACGGTTGTCAGAGCATTTTTAGGAGGAAAACCATTTGAGTGTGTGAAGAGTAACACAATGTTGTCTTTAACATTTTCACCAAATAAACACTGAACAGCATCACATGTGTATTGTTGACTGTCAGTGAGTCGAGTATGATGGGCATTGATAACTAAACACACTGCATCAATATCATGGAGCCCATCATCAGATCTGCATAAGTCGAGCAGATTCACAGCAATCTTCCGATATGAGCTGATATCACCGGTGGGTCCATATCCTGGTGTGTCAATGATTGTTAGGTCGTTGTGTCTTTAATCTGATCATCTGTGAGCTCAATCCAGATCTTGTCTTCTCTATGAACACCACACATGTACATTTACATTTATGCATTTGGCAGACGCTTTTATCCAAAGCGACTTACATTGCATTATCCTACACATTTGTACATAGGTATTTGCAATCCCCTGGGATCCAACCCACAACCTTGCGTTGTTAACGCAACGCTCTTACCACTGAGCTACAGGAAAGCATGTAGTTGATCATTGTGTTGATGAGGGTTGTTTTTCCAGTGCCTGTTTCTCCCAACATCAGAATAGTTTTATGAGGTTTCTCTGGGTCTCTTTCACCAATGATGATCTTTCTATGTGACTCAGATTGATTCAGATTATCTGTTGTTGTTTTCAGATCCGGTCTCGTCTATGGCCCGCCCCTCTAGTTCTCTCGTATGGCTTCCTGCCTCATTACCCACACTTGCCCATTGCTATCTCTCTAGTTAGTTTCCCCTTTAAAATGCCCTTGTGTATATTGTCCTGTGCGCGTTCGTTTTGCTGGTTTACTTGTACACCATGCATGACGTTTCGTCATTCTTTGCTCTTTGGCTTAACAAGTCAATTCAAGTCAAGTCAGTTTTAGTAAGTTGTTTGGTTATAGTTAATGTCAAGTGTGTTCTAGTTTAGTCCAGTTTCAATTAATCTATGTTCTGTCGAGTTTGTATTATCCTGCTATCTTGTTTTACCCCAATATAATAAATAATAAATAATAATACATTATTATTTCACTAACCTCTTAACCACTGTTTGTATCTGGGTTCTCTTCCTGTGCACACGATCCTGACATGGAGTGTGCTAGCATTAGGATAATACAAGTATCGAATTGGGACTCCGATCGGCAGATACTCAAAATGACTCAGATCTGGTGCAAAATAAATGTGTATGTAAAGTATGAACATAAAGAGGTCTGAGTCCCCATTGCTGCTTAAAGCGTTACGAAACACTAAACGACATTTATTTAGATGTAACAGAGTTTGTTGTGTCGCACATCATAGAGAACAATGTTAGCAACTGTACGTATTTACTGTAGCGAAAAATAGTTTTTTTCGAGCTATTTTTGCCTTTCGGGTTTATAACTTTTTTTGAATTAGCATAATTAACAATAAATACATAATTAAACAAAATAAATAATATTTTTCTGTCATGAACTGGAGGGGGAGAACCCAAATGCAGGCAGGCACGGTGGTGAAGGGGTTAAACAGGTATTTATTATACAAAACAAAGAACACTATAAAATGACAAAACAAAACCCACAATGGGGAAAACAAGACAGGATAAATAATAATATTTAACAAGGACACTAACTGACTAGACTATGAAAATAAACACTAGTACAAACACTGAACTGACTTACTAACACGGGGGTAACAGGAACTTGGAGGACCCGGCAAGGTACAAGAGATACAGGATACAAGGACTCTCACAAGCAGGCACGTAAAGACAATGACCGACACAAGACAATGAAACATGAGGACTATTTAAAGGGGAGCAAATCAAGAGGGAACAGGTGCAAGGGATAAACTAATTAACACAAACTAGGAAACAGGAGGGTAGGAACGATGACGCAGACTAGAGTAACAAAGGATCCTGTATGATTCCACCCCCAGACCAAGAAATACCTGACAAGGAGGTGGAACCATGACATTTTCATAAATTCTTCCTTAATCCTGATCGACTCTTTGTCCTATTTTTTTCTGAACAAATATACATAAAACGTAAGAACAGAATTAACATTGCTTAATCTGCATTAACAGAACAATGACTTCTTTCCACCCATGTGGACTTAGCATAGTTTTAACGTAAGGTTATGAAAACCAGTTAGATCGAATTTACAGTTGTTTTAAATAGGGTGAATTTAATTAGCATATATTATATAAAGAATCTCACAGTTTAAGTAAAAAGCAAAACAATTACCAGGAGTTGCAAAAATACATACTCCGATAATTATATATATAAAAGTATATTTTTATGTGAAAACACTATATGCGGTATATATGTCGGGGAAGGGCTTCTCCATTGAAAGTGAGAAATACATGACAGTTGTTGAAATTGTGGCGTACAGAATAGGCGTGGATGGCTCTTTGGAGCTCTCGGTTGGCCAGAGCTCACGTGGACCAGTACAGCGCAATGTGTCATGATCAGGAACTCAAAAAGACAGAGGGGACTTCCGATACTGACGAAAGGGGGTTTCCCAACCAGCGGAATGAGAGTCATCGTTAAGCCCAATTTATGGTTCTGTCGGACCTACACCGTAGGCTACGTGTCGGTTTTCATTTATACTTCTGGGTCGTTGTCCGCGCCGACAGGCAATGACCACTAGGCGTTAGGGTTGTCGCGGTTCTATTAACATATAATACGATACTATACCTTATGAAGTGCACCGATACCAAGTAGTATTGCGATGCTGTGTCATGTTCATAATTAAAATCTACAAAATAGACCAAAATTGTTTAATACACAGATCTAAATGAAACATGTTGAATTTAGTGTACTATACTGCACACTACAATATTTGTAGTATAAACTAGTAATTGAAAACGTTTTAGCAAATACTGTAGTATACTTTAATATTTACTGTGGTTTGTCTGAAAATTTTAGCAACATTTACTGTAGTAACTACAGTACTTTTTCAATTCAATTCAATCAATGTGCAACTAATTGCATTTATAGCAATGCTTATAAAGGAAAATGTTATGCTTAGTTTAAATGTGACAAAAACGGCCAGTAGGTGGCGGCATTTTTTTTTTGTAAGTGAAACATTCAACCAACTCGTTCAAAACAGCTGATTCATTCAAGAACGAAGCGAGTGTCTTGATGAATGACTCACTGAATCATTATCTCGTCAAAGTCACTCAAAACACGGATTCATTTAGGAGGGAAACGCGTTAATGCGCATATGCATTAGTTATGGCACTACGATACTACCGTTTAAAAAAACAGAGTGGCATAGCAGGAATCTTAAAGCTTTAGCATCGCTATGCTACCATAGCACCGGAACACCGTGCAACCCTTCTAGGCGTCAATGTCCACACATGTGTTGCTTGTGACAAGAGCCGAAGAAGAAGCAGCTCGTTTGAGAAGCATTATTAGAAGTGATAGCGGCAAACAGTCACATTTGTTGCAGCTTGAGATGTTAAATACCGAAGTAGGGCTGAAACGATTAGTCGACAACAAAAAATTGTCGACAAATATTCTTGTTGTCGAGTAGTCGTGTGAATACGTTACTTAATTTAAGGGCCTGCGATATCACAGTTTGACCGCTACGACCCTGTAGCGCTAGAGTGTAATAAAGCCTTCCCGAATGTTATCGCAGTAGAAGGACACACAGCGAGAATTATGGCCGAGTACAAACTAATGCGAACAAGTAAATTGTGGGAAAGCTTTACCAAATTGAAAACCAAAAATGTGGTTGTGTGCAATGCATGCTAGGGCTGCGTGAAATGCATCGACGCATCGTATTATTTATGTTTATCTGCTGTAATGGCAGTTTCTGTTCCCGGGCGTGTGTAAGTTAATCAGCAGAACAAGAGAAAGTATAAAACACCCGACAAACTGCGATCGCTAGCCTCCGACGCAGTAACGGCCGGAGAGGGGCACGTAGATGTAGACTTTCATAATAAATTAATTTATTTTAACACTACACTTTACATTAATGATTTACATTAACGCTATTGTGCTAGTGTAAGTTAGTGTATGTGAACCTGTGCAGACTGACCCTGCTTAATAGGACTAACTATTATGAAACCACCTTAAAAGCACCTTTTAAGTCATTCGATAGCTGAATGCGTGGAATAAACCAATATAGCATAATTAAGAAACGTCTCCGGCTACTTTCGTAACCTCGGTTCCCTGAGAAGCTGGAACGAGACATTGCGGAGAATCGCATATGAAACTCCTCCCCTTTTTCCACTTTTCCTGAAGTCTTATAGGATAACGCCAGTAAAACTAAAACTGGCCAATTGTCGCAAGAATGCAACAGTATGCAAATACTGACGAATTCAGACAGTATAAATACAGTGCATGTGACGACAATCCTCAGAATCTACGAGAGAACGCCTGCATGGTGATGAGAGGCGAACACAGCGATCTACTCAATGTCTCGTTCCCGCTTCTCAGGGAACCGAGGTTACGAAAGTAACCGGAGACATTCCCTTTCGAGAGCGGTCACTTCGACATTGCGGAGAACCGCATATGGAACGGTAGTATAATCCCGCCGTGAGAGCTAGCAAAATCAGCCAGACAAACTGGGTTAAAACACACAGGCATGGGAAGCATACAATTTTAACCATTCGCGAGGTCGCCCTAAGCGTCAACAGCTGATTGGCTTAAACAGGCCAATGAACTGCTAAATCACTGAACAGGCCAATGAACTGCTAGATCGGGCTCCTGCCAAATTTGCATATCCAAACCCAACAAAAGCAGCGGGCTGCGCTGGAACAGGGCAGACACCACAACAGTAAGAACCAGCACGGAATCCCGGGCGGATATAACAGTGATATAAAAGTACACTGTGATAAACTCACTTTGTCTACCACAGCTGGGGAAGCAGCACTGACACACCTACATTCACACACACAGCTACATACCACATTCATTAACCTGTCATGGTTCCACCTCTCCTTGTCAGGTATTTCTTGGTCTAGAGGTGGAATCATACAGGATCCTTTGTTTCCCTAGTCTGCGTCATCGTTGCTACCCTCCTGTTTCCTAGTTTGTGTTAATTAGTTTATCCCTGGCACCTGTTCCCTCTTGATTTGCTCCCCTTTAAAACATCCTCGTGTTCTTTGTCCTGTCTGGTTCATTGTATGTATATGTACGTCTTACCTCATCCGTGTCATAGATAGTCTTTGTATTGATGCCCTCGTCTTGCCTTGTTCCTGTTTCCCTTGTCTAGTAAGTGTTAGTTTAGTGTTCGTTCCAAGTGTTTGTTTTCTTAGTTTAGTCAGTCAGTGTCCTTATAAGTATTATGGTTTATCCTGTCTTGTTTTCCCCATTGTGGGTTTTGTTTTGCCTGTTTTTGTAGTCTTTGTTATTTTGTCAAATAAATACCCGTTAACCCCTTCATCCCTGCCTGTGCCTGCAATTGGGTTCTCCTGCCTTGTCTCTCTGTGAGATCCATGACATAACCGCTACCCTCCTTTTCCCTGTTAGCGCTGTCGGGGGATGTGGGTGCACACGCAACACCGATGGCACATGGACACATTTTTTCATCTCTCCACTTTCCCACTTTCCATAACTGTTTCCATACATTTTCATACATACCTGCACGTTGTCTTTGTTTCGTCTTATGTTTGTTATTTGTTATGCATATGGAGTGTATATGGTGTCATTATTTGTTAAGATTGGAGATACTAGTAACTGCGGTACTAGTATCATAGAAATGCATACTTACCTGTATAATGGTATGACCCCGAAAAGGGGCGGGGTTTGGCCTTTAAAAGCGCAGGAAAAACCCCAAATCAAGGCTTGTTCTGGTTAATCAAGTCGACGCAAGAGTGCTACTGTGGTGCCTCACGCAATCCCTAAAAACCTGTTATAGAGAGTGAATAGCTGTTTTCTTTGATACTCATCGGTGAAGGATTAATTTGCTACTTTGGTTTTTCTTTTCTCTTTTATTATTTCATTTGATACTTTGGATTTTATTGGTAACCGGGACACTGTAAATGTACACCTTCCCTGTGGATTACTTTTTGGCACTGTAAATAAACACCATCTTGCACAGAAGTGTTTCTGCGAGTGTGCCATCATTTTTTTTACATCTCTTTGGATTCACAATTCCTCCCGAAAACGAGCTGGTGGGTTCGTTTTCATCACATACACCAAGCACAGCGTAAACAGCAACGCGGCAACAACTGTGTAACATAAGCGATTATAAGGTAGAAGATACAGAGTGATCAGCTCTCACCGAGAGGACTTGAGACGACAAAGAGGACACGTCCAATCTGTAGAACCTGGAGAAAGTGTTCTGCGAAGACCAGACAGCCGCACAGCATATGTCCTGAATAGATGTGCCCTTAGACCAGGCCCACGAAGAGGCGATAGCCCTAGTCGAATGAGCTCTGATACCGAAGGGGCAGTTCTGTCCCTGACTCTCAAACCCCAAGGTAATAGCTTCCACCACCCAGTGAGAGAGCCTCTGTTTTGATACAGCCCGACCTTTAGTTCCCCCACCGAAACAGACGAAGAGCTGTTCAAACTGCCGAAACCCGGCCGTGCGATCAATGTAAGCCCGCAATACCCTTACCGGGCAGATCGCTCTCCGAGCGTTAGCATTCTGCGAATCTGACGACTCGGAAAACAAAGCTGGCAAAGAAATGACCTGTGCTATAAATGGGGTAGACATAGACTTTGGCACATAACCCCATTTCGGCCGGAGAGAGACGTTGCAGTCGCCGGCTCCAAAACGAATGAAATCAGCGCCGACTGAGATCGCTTGTAAATCCCCTATGCGCTTAGCCGAAGCAAGGGCGAGAAGGAGAACTGTTTTAAGAGTGAGCTCTCTTATGGAAGCCGCTTCCAAAGGCTCAAATGGGGGAGAAGAAAGAGCCTTCAACACCAGCGCTAAGTCCCAAGGCGGCACTGAATCGCGGAGGGAAAAGTCTCCTCGCTCCTCTGAGGAAGCAGAAGTGATGTCAGCCATGCTAACCCGGGGATATGTGGTTCCTGAGGTCGGAGCGCGGTGCAAACCCCGGGTGCCATGTTTTTCCCGGAGGTGCATGAGGAGCTGTGTAAAACTTAGAGCGCTCCACTAACGGACCGTTCCAGTGAAATCAGCTCCGGCTCCCTTACTTCCCTCGATGGTGGGGCAGCCAAGGCTACGTCGAGATCCCCCGGGTGGAACGTCCGCCTGCAGTGCACCTGTGCCGCAGACGGCTACCACCTGGGGGGGAATCGGCCATGCCTACCGTCCAAAGCGCGTAAGACTTCGGCATCACTGGTGTCGAAAGCTTGCGATGCCACTGGCCAGGCTGCCTCCTCTCTCTATGCCATGGCCATCCTGCAGGTCCGCCAGGCCAAGGCGTTGAGAGAGCTCCACGAGGGTAAGGCCGACCCGGGTATAATGCAGGATCTCCGTGCCGCCGCTGACAGCGCTCTATGGGCGACCAAGGCGGCGACACGGGCCCTGGGTCGGACGATGTCCACGGCTTTACCTTGCGCAGAAGAGTGACACCAAGGAAGTCCGCTTTCTTGATGCACCCATCTCGCAGGGTGGGTTGTTGGTAACACCGTCGAGGACTGCGCTCAACAGTTTTTGACGGTGAAGCACACAGTGGCAATTAGCCACATTTTTTCACGCCGCGACTCGGCCGCCTAGGCCTCCGAGATCCCGCGTGACGTCTGCTTCCCGGCAACCCAGGACCCCTTCGACATCGGCTCCGGTTTCTGTGCCCCCACAGGCGGCACCCCGGAAGTGGAGGTCGAGGGGGAAACCTCCACCCCGTCAGCAACCTTCTTGCAAGAAGGGACACTGACGGGAAGACCCCAAGGAGAACAACATCGGGCCCGACCTTCACAGCCACGGCTCTGATCGGTCGGTACGGGACGGCTCCTGCCTCGTCACCAAAGCCGGGCCCTTTTCAGGGCCTGGCGCCCACTTACTCGCAGAGTTTTTCCGTTCTCCCCGGGTGTACTTGCAGCCGATCGCACACTCCACTGGACTGTGCCCGGCGACCCGACCTCACGCCCTGGCGAGGCGTTGGGTCATACACACACGACAGCTGCCACCACTCTCAAACCGACAGTGCGTGCAGCGGTCCCGCCAGGCAGGTAAAAAGGCGGAGCCAACCTTCCCTCCGGGGACCCCCGCGACAGAAGGTTAGCTCCGCCAGCCGACGAACCACCCACCGTGGGAATGATGAAGCAGACCGTCCCCTTGGTCACCCTGTCACAGTCCCTGGGAGCTCGAGAGCTGCCCCACTGTCTCGCTGGCTAATGAGGGGCGGTCCGTCTTGGTTACTCGATCCAGTTCGCCAGAGACTCTCCCAAGTTTTGGGGCATCATCTCTCCCTCTGTCAGAGGCAGGGACGCCTCCGTACTTCGGGTAGAGGTCACCACCCTTCTGGCAAAACAGGCATCGAGTTCGTCCCTCAAAACCAAGATGTTCAGTGGGTCACGACCCGCACTTCGTTCCCAAGAAAGACGGTGGGTTGCGCCCCATAGTTCTGCGTACCCTGAACAAAGCACCTTCACAAAGCTGCCGTTCAGGGTGCTCACGCAGAGGCGCATCCTGACATCTATCAGGTGTCAGGATTGGTTCGTGGCAATCGACCTGAAGGACGCTTACTTTCATGTCTCGATTCCCCTCGACACCGGCCGTTCCTACGGTTCGCGTTCGAGGGGCGGGCATATCAGTACAGAGTCCTCCCTTTCGGTCTGTCCCTGTCTCCACGGGTCTTCACAAAGATCGTGGAAGCCGCCCTTTCTCCCCTTCGGGAAAAGGTGTGCGGGTACTAAACTATCTCGACGACTGGCTTATCTTGGCACACTCGCGAGATCTGTTGTGTACACAGAGGGACCTGGTGCTCCGGCATCTAGATCGATTGGGATTTCAGGTCAACCGAGAAAAGAGCAAACTCTCCCCAGTGCAGAGCATCCTCTTTCTCGGTATGGAACTAAACTCTGTCACCATGACGGCGCAGCTGTCCGCAGCACGCGGAACACTTCAGGCAGTCGGCGGTCCCCCTGAAACAATTTCAGAGGCTCCTGGGCACATGGCGTCCTCCGCGGGGGTTATACCCCTCGGATTGATGCACATGAGACCGCTCCAACACTGGCTACAGAGTCGAGTTCCGAGGACAGCGTGGCACACCTAACCCCTTGGTCTTCCATGACCTTACTCCGAGCGGGGGTTCCCCTCGGGCAGGTACCGAGGCACGTCGTGGTGACGACGGATGCCTCGCTGCAGGGGTGGGGCGCAGTGTGCAACGGGCACGCAGTAGCGGGGCGCTGGACGGGCCCCTGTCTGCGCTGGCATATCAATTGCCTAGAGTTGTGGGCTGTGCTGCTTGCGCTGAGAAGGCTACGGCCTCTAGTGCGGGGCCAGCACGTGCTGGTCCACCTGGACAGCACGACAGCCGTAGCGTACATCAATCGCCAGGGTGGCGTACGCTCACGGCAGCTAACACGACTTGCCCGACGCCTCCTCCTGTGGAGTTAGCAGGTGATCCGCTCCCTGCAGGCCACACACATCCTAGGCGAACTGAACCAGACAGCCGACGCGCTCTCTCGTCAGTATACGCCTTGCGGAGAGTGGCGACTCCACCCCCGGTCCAGCTCATTTGGGTGCTGTTCGGACAGGCACAGATAGACCTCTTTGCCTCCCGTGACACCACCCATTGTCCGCTTTGGTACTCCCTGACCGAGGCCCCCCTCGGCACGGATGCCCTGGCGCACAGCTGACCGCGGGACGGGCGGAAGCACACCTTCCCCCCCAGGAGCCTCCTTGCACAGACACTGTGCAAGGTCAGGGAAGAGGAGCACCAAGTGTTATTGGTTACACCGCACTGGTCTAACCACACTTGGCTTCAGAGTTGATGCTCTGGACAGCGACTCCCCCTGAACCATTCCCCTGACAGAGGACCTGCTCTCTCAGGGGAAGGACACGTTCTGGCATCCCAGATCAGACCTCTGGAACACCCATGTCTGGTCTCTAGACGGGACGAGAAGATCCTGAGATGGCTACTCCCCCTCTATGGCAGAGACCATCACCCAGGCTAGGGCCCCATCTACTAGGAGGTTACACGCCTCTAGACGGCGCCTCTTCTCGTCCTGGTGTCACTCTCAATGAGAAAGACCCACTGAGGTGCTCGATCAGGATTGTGTTGTCCTTCTTACGAGACTGGAGACTAACATCTCCCCTCCACACTGAAAGTGTATGTAGTCGCTATCGCCACTCATCACGACTCAGTTGATGGAAAGTTTCTAGGGCAACACGACCTGGTCACCAGGTTCCTAAGGGGCGCGAGAGGGCGGAATCCGCCTCATCTCCGCTCCACCCTCTTGGGACCCTAACGTGGGTCCAAGAGCCCTCGGAGGTTCCAATCTTCCTCACCTGAGTAAGACGGCCCCCCCTGTTGGCGCTCGCTTCCTTCAAGAGGGTAGGGGACCTCCAAGCATTCTCTGTGTCCCCGGATTGCCTTGAATTCGGCCCTGGTAACTCTCACGTTATCCTGAGACCCAGGCCCGGATACGTGCCCAAAGTTCCCACTACTCCCTTTCGGGACCAAGTGGTGAACTTGCAGGCGCTCCCCATCGGGGAGGAAGACCCAACCCCATCCGTGTTGTGTCCTGGACCGCACGCAGGGCTTCAGTAGCTCTGACCAGCTCCTTGTCTGTATTGGAGGACAGCAGAAAGGGAAGGCTGTCTCCAAGCAGAGGCTGGCGCACTGGGTCGTGGATGCCGTTACGACGGCATTCCGATCTCAGAATCTCCCATGCTCACTGAGGACTTACTCCACACGGGGTATAGCCACCTCCTGGGCACTGGCCAGAAGCGCCTCTCTAGCAGACATCTGTAGACGCCCAAACACCTTCGCAAGGGTTAACAACCCTCGCGTAAACCCGGTGTCAGCCCACGTCCTGCGTGGCGACATGTAGGACTGGCATCCGGGGGGGCGTATGCCTGCGAAAGCACCTTCCCACCCTCCAAGAGGTTGGGTCAGTGTGCTATCTACCTTTCTTCTTACCCAAACACATGGCTAAGAAACTGGTACCTCACCAACCTTCCTTCTTACCCAGACACTGGTGAAGAACAGGCATTCCATCCATCACTAAGCAAGCACCCCCTGGGGGTTGGTTGGGCAGAGCAGCCTTCCCCCTTAGGCCGGGATACCATATGAACTATCACAGATAGCTCTTACCGGACCTAGTGCTATCGGACGCAGTAACACCCTCTCCCCCCCCCGTGGGCTGTTCCGTCTGATATACCCTCATGGCAACGGTTCCCACACATGGTAACCCATGAGCTTCTTCAGGTGGGCCTCGACCTCGCGGTTAACTACCCAGTCCGCACGTTCCATGCGTTCTCCTCCAAGGACGAGACCATACCTATATCCACCATATTCCTCCCCACGGGTAGGAGGTGGCCTCTGCAGCGCATCCCTACTTAAGGAAGTTGCGCTTACCCGGTGTAAACCCGAGCCGGACGGCCTCTCGCCAGTAGAGAGCTAAGGCCTCCGTCCGTGAAAGGTTACCGGTCAGGGCTGTACCCATCTTTCTCCAAGAAAGCTCTGGAACCCCCCGACCACCACACTGGAAGGTTACAGTTTCGCGAAAGCATCGAGCTGACACGCCCAGGCCTGTTACCGTCGCTTCGCTAGAGATTGTGACGCTATACAGCGTTGTGGCGTTTTCCATAGGCAACCCCATCTGTCGTTCTCGACACAACGTCGAGAGACCGACAGAAAGGCAACGTCTTGGTTACGTATGTAACCTCAGTTCCCTGATGGAGGGAACGAGATGTTGTGTCCCTTATGCCACAAACACGTATCGTATTCTGCTGCAGTCGTGAGAGGCTCTCAGGCTCTTCAGAACAAGAGGTAAATGAATGCTGCACGCCGGCTTCCTTTTATACCGGACATCCAGGGGCGGAGCCCGGCATGCAAATTTCATTCGCCAAATTTCATTGGCCTTTTCTATAGTAGTCAGAGTTGATTGGTTCTCAAGGGCGAACCCCATCTGTCGTTCTCGACACAACGTCTCGTTCCCTCCATCAGGGAACTGAGGTTACATACGTAACCAAGACGTTATATTTTCATGGACTATATAACCATTATTTCACTAATAAACTTTTAAATAAATACAGCACTGTGGAATTAATTATTTATTATCTCCACAAGCGATCGCAGTTTTAATGAAACGTTAGTAATCGCATATATAAACAGTGCTTTGTCCGCGGGTATTTAATAAGACTGACAAAAATATCATTAACGTAACATACCAGTTGAGATATGCAATGATGTATATGCCGTTTTGTTTGTTACTTTCATGACAATGTATTTATTCCATAATAGTTTCCCATACAATGCGTTTACTTATTCGGCGTCCCATCTTGTAATGTTTTTATCCATCCGTGATAGTGACTGTATCTGTGATCGATTAACTAGAAGATAAACAGCGTTTCCACGTCTTCTTTCTTTCCTGACCTGTTTGATGCGAGTGTTCGTGCAGTGTTTGGGTTTCAGACTCCTCTTTTTATTTTTTTATTGGTTAGAATTATTTATTTTTGGAACAAAGACACTTTAGTAACAGTGCACTTTATTTTCACTCTTTCAGACGCCTCTATTTAATGGTGTATAGATGCAAATGTTTTGCTTTGTATGCAAGGAGGGAGTGATTGTTCTTAATTAAATAGTTTGTTCAGTTGTGTTGTAATCAGTGTGTCAAAAACAGAAGTATAAATATCTATTAAATAAATATCTGTTCTGCATATCGGGTATCGGGCACATAAACATGCAAATAATCGGTATCTGTATCGGTTTTAAAAAACCAATATCGGTCAATCACTAGTCAAGATGGGCTACACTGCAGCTCATTACTCTTGAGATAATTAAGTTTAGTTGTGTTTGTGTGTTCACAGCATTTCAGAGATGAATGTTATATAAATGGTGGATATAACGCTGTGTGGCCGCTGGAATTTGTCACACAGGACCAACAACTGATTGGGATCTTTATTTATTCCTTAATTGTTTATTATGTATCTATGTATTATATTTTTGGCTGTAAGAAGAAGAATCAAATACTTTAGAGTATTATTACAAGAGGAGTATTACAAAGGCAAATAAGGATGACATTAATTCCAGTTATCTCTTTGGTGTGCAGTTGTGAACAAATAAAATAAACGTCTTTATGCAACAATAACAATAGCAATATGGTAGTGGCAACTCTAGGAATAAAACACAAAATGTTTTACAATCACACTGCCAATAAACAAAAAATAAAATAAAATACAATTATGTGCACATTAAATGTCAGTGTAAACATTACTCACTTTTGAAATTAACCCCTATTTACACACACCAATCTGGTTGTTAAGCACAAGAACAGGTCTCAGATGCACATGTGAACTTGTTAGCTTCGTGCTAATGCACACACATTCACACATTTCTGCGCCACCATTTGGAACACAGAAAAATAACTTTCACTAAGTTATTCACACGGACAATATCAAGTTGCACGAAATCATCCACGTACCAAATCATCCACGCAATTCGGCGTAAACACCCAAAATATCGGGCAGAATTCTCTTCCCAACACGCCTCTTCTCCTCTATGCTTATCGCATGCGCTCTCTGACTGAGCTGCTCCGCGCACGCGATGACATCCTCGTCCCTCTTAAGGGAACCTTTCCTTTATTCAATGAAGATAAGCTTTAGTAAAATAAAATAAAGGCTAGTACACACCACCTGGTTACAGCTGGATTTGGAAATTGTTTGAAACTGATAGATGGTGTGGTCCCAGCGCTAAAAGATGCCGGACATGAACTGCACGCGGTAAGTCAAAGTAAGTCATAAGGCCATGTCAAAGATTGTCATTTTAAAGTCACTGAAATCAAACTTGGTGCTCTGACCTAAGGTCATGATAAGATCATACGATTTAACCCTGGATTTCACAGACAAGGTTACATTTTAATGACCCTAGAAATTTATTTTTCATGTACAATGCATGGGCATGGGAGAAAGGCAATGTGGGTAGGCAGGGGCGGATTAAGGTGTTCAGGGGCCCCTGGCTGCTCTTTGGGTGAGGCCCCCCTTAGGTTGCTTTCAGGTGCCTTTCACGCTTGCAGTTTAGTTCGGAACGGAGCACGGTTTGCATGAAAAATCGCTAATGTAAAAGCTGTCATGCTAACTCAGGTGCGCGCCAGGGTACCGAACCCTGCGCATGCACTTTAGCCGATTACAATGTATTTACTTCAATAAAACGTATGTAAGAGATGATAGCGTCGGTAATTCACCTTGGATTTTAGCAAGAGTGAGCCTGCATTGTTTTGCTCTTTGCGAATGGAATAATAACAGCAAATTAATGGTAATAAGACATTTCCAAATTAAAAAATAAATTATAAATAGTCTGTTTGTATGCATGTATGTATGTCGGGCGGTGAAGCGAGGCTGCCAGCAACACAAGAAGCAATGTGCTGTTGAGTATACTGCTGATGAACAGACGCTTTATAGCATGCACGTCGTACTAAAGAGATAATGTCCGAATTTGTATATTTTACAAATATTGTTAACAAATGTAACACTTAACCATAACATATCAATTGAAGCACATGCTAACTACACGTGGCCTACGTATGGTTATTAAGGATTATTAATTATATTATATTATTATCGTCACTCACCGAGATTCAAAAACATCCTTGCATCCAAAAAATTTACTTAAAAGGAAATTATATGTCTTCTGCAAGTACCCCTCGGATAGGTAACTTCCACTTTAAAAGCAACTTCCAAATAATAACAACAACCTTGCTGGATTTAATAACGTTTTCTTCTCCGCTATCTGTTTTTTTCTCATGTCTCACATCGCCTGTGCGCATCAAACATCAAGGGCGAAGCTTAACATTTTTCAACCAATAGCAACTTCCTTTACTCGAATGCTCAATTGTTGCTAGGCAGATCTTCTAATTTACTGTGTAATTATTATTGGCTGATTTCTACAATACAGATGTAATATAAAGGGTTGTAAATTATGAACAGTTTGCATTGCTTCTTTTTTTTCCATAAGTGGCATTTATGGGGGTTACACAACTCATAAAGTTCGGGTGGTGTCGCAACAATCTTAAGAGACTTTTTTACCTTAACTCAGAGAACAGAGCATAAATTTGAATCATTTGAAGTGCTTGCGTTGAACATAATTGTTCGAAACAAAAGTAAAAACCATTGCTTTCTCTTACACTGGCTACTGTGTATAGACCCCCTGGGCCCTAAACTGATTTTCTGAAAGAGTTCGTGGACTTCTTATTGGACCTATTGGTTAACGTTGATAAAGTACTGATTGTTGGAGATTTTAATATCCATGTAGATAGTGCTAACGATGCATTAGCAGTGGCGTTTAAAGAGCTTCTACACTCTTTTGGTGTAACACAAAACATCAATAGACCCACTCATAGATTTAATCACACACTCGACCTGATTATATCTCACGGAGCCGATCTAACCAATATCGATATTATACCTCAAAGCGACGATTTCACTGATCATCATCTTATAACATGTACACTGCGCACTGCAGTAATCAGTCGTATAGCTCGTTATCGACAGGGTAGAACAATCACCTCATCTACTAAAGATAGTTTCGTTAAGAATCTGCCAGATCTGACACCTTTAATAACCTTGCCAATTAATACAGAATCGCTCGATGACATGACCAGCAACATGTGAACTATTTTCTCTAATACATTAGAAGCGGTCGCACCCATGAAGTCAAAAAAGATTTATGAGAAAATCATAAAATCATAGCACCACTCGCGCCCTAAAAAGAGAAACGCGTAAACTGGAGCGCAAATGGAAACAAACCCATTTAGAGGTCTTTAAAATTGCCTGGAAAGAGAGTGCAAACTGTTATAAAAAGGCACTAAAAGCAGCAAAAGCAGGCACCTCCTTAACCTCATAGAAACTAACAAAAACAATCCAAGGTTTTTATTTATTATAGTTGCTAAACTAACAAATAAACAAACTTCAACTGACCTGGCTATTCCGCCACACCTTGGTAGCAATGAATTCATGACATTTTTTTACAGAGAAAATCGAAAACATACTAAACAAAATAGTTAAAACCCAACCTCCAAGTGTGTCCGATGAATTAATTCCTATTATCTTCCCAAAAGAAAAGCTACAGTGTTTTTCACCTATAAAACAGGAAGATGAAATTAAACTTATTGCAACATCCAAACCGACAACATGTTTATTAGATCCATTCCAACTAAATTATTAAGAGTTACTACCTGTTGCAATTGAGCCCATTTATAATATTATCAACTCGTCAATTAATCTAGGCCATGTCCCAGGACCCTTTAAGCTGGCTGTAATTAAGCCTCTCATCAAAAAAACAAACTTAGACCCAAATGAACTAGGAAGCTGTAGACCGATTGTAAATCTCCCGTACTTGTCTAAAATACTAGAAAAAGTTGTGTCCACTCAGATCGTTCCCTCCATCAGGGAACCGAGTTTACAGACATAACCGATACGTTCCCTTTCTGTCGGTCTCTTGGCGAGAGGCCGCACGGATCGGGTTTCACCGGGTGAGCGCAGCTTCCTTAATTAGGGATGCGCTGCAGAGGCCACTTCCTACCAAGAGGGAGGAGATAGTGGATATAGACATGGTCTCGCTGTAGGGGAGATCGCATGGGACATGCGGACTGAGTAGTTAATCGCGAGGTGGAGGTCCACCTGGGGAGGTCATGGGTTACCAGGAGTGGGAACCATTCATGAGGAAACATCAGACGGAACAGCCCAGGGAGGGGGTGTTGCAGATGTCCGGTAGCACTAGGTCTGGTTAGAGCTATCTGTGATAGTTCATATGTTGTCCCGGCCTAAGTCGGAAGGCTGCTCTGCCCAGCCGACCCCCAGGGGGTGCTTGCTTGGTGATGGATGGGATGCCTGTTCTTAGCCACGTGGTGGGGAAGAAGGGAGGCAGATAGCACACTGACCCAACCTGCTGGAGGGTGGGAAGGTGCTTTCGCAGGCATACACCCAGCCGGCAGCCGGCCCTACACGTGGCCATGCAGGACGCGGGCTGATACCGGTTTACGTGGAGTCGCGAGGGTGTTTGGGCGTAGCCCAACCCGCAGCTCTGCAGATGTCTGCCAGAGAGGCGCCCCTGGCCGGGGCCAACTGGGACGGTCTGGTGCGCCAATCTCTGTTTGGAGACAGTCCTCCCTGCTGACCTCCGAAACAGACAGAGAGCTGATCAGAGCCCTAAGCTCTGCGTGCGGTCCAAGTAGAGGCGCAGCTGGCGTGCTGGACACTACACGAGTGGGGTTGGGTCTTGCTCCCTGATAAGGAGCACCTGCAAGTTCGCCACCTGGTGGTGGGAACTTTGGGCACGTGGCCGGGTCGGGGTCTCAAGATAGCGTGAGACTAACCGGACCCTAATCTTAGTTAATCGGGGGACACGGAAAATGCTTGTAAGTCCCCTACGCTCTTGGAGACGAATGCCAACAAGAGAAGCGTCTTCATTGTGATGAGGAAGAGCGGCCTCTCTGAGGGCTCGAAGGGCCTGAGCCCGCCACGAGGGTATGGAGCGCGATCGAGTCCACCTTAGGGATCTACTGATCAGGTTGTGCTGCCCAAGGGACTTCCGCCACTGAGTAGTGATGAGCGGACGCTGCAAACACTTTCAGTGTGGAGGGGGAGAGGTTTAGTCTCCAGTCCCTTAGGAACAGCCTGTTCCGATCGAGCACCTCCGTGGGTCTTCTCATCAAGAAGAGCACCAGGACTAGAAGGGGCGCCACTTATAGGCCTACTGCTGCCCGGAGGTAGGGGCCCAAGCCTGAGTGATGGCTCCACCACAGGGATCTTCTCGTCCTGTCCAGGGGCCAGACATGGGGGCTCCAGAGGTCTGGCCTGGGATGCCATAACGTGCCCTTCCCCCAAGAAAGCAGGTCTTTCGTCAGGGGAAACAGTCAGGGGGGAGTTGTTGTCAAGAGCATTAGCTCCGAGAACCAAGTCTGGTTGGGCCCGTTGGACACAACCAGTAGTACTTGATGCTTCTCTTCCCTGACCTTGCACAGGATCTGTGCAATGAGGTTCACTGGGGGGAAGGTATCCTTCCGCTTGTCGCGCAGCCAGCTATGCGCCAGGGCCTCCGTGCCGAGGGAAGTCTCGTAGGGAGTGCCAAGGCGGGAAATGGGTGGTGTTCAAAGAGGCACCTGAGCCTGCCCGAACAGCACCCTGAGAGCTGAGTGCTCAGAGGTGGAGTCGCCACTCTCAGCAAGGCATCAACTGACGAGAGAGCCGTGGGCTGCCTGGTTCAGATTGCCTGGGATATGTGTGGCCCACAGTGAGCGGATCACCTGCTGACACCAGAGGAGGAGGCGTCGGGCTAGTCTAGGCACTGATACTAGGCACCTGACCATGGGGTGAGGGCGCGTCGGCAGAGAGGCGTAATCACCATCCGCCTGCTGCCGGTGTGCCATGCTTTCCTCTGAACTTTACTCTGTAGCCAAAGTTTTGAGCGGTCCCATGTGCATCAACCCGAGGGGTACCACCACCGTCGAGGATGCCATGTGTCCCAGGAGCCTCTTCAGAGGGAGCGCTGACTGCCTGGAACGCTAGGACGCTCCAGGCAGCTCAACACCGGCTAAGCATGCTCTGCAGAGTGCCAAGAAAATGCCAAGTTCCTTACCAAGAAAGAGGATGATCTCCACGCCGAAAAAGAGGATGCTCTACCTGGGGAGAGCCTACTCTTGTTCTCGGTTGACCTGAGGTCCCAATTGATCTAGGTGCCGGAGCACTACGTCCCTGTGTGTACCCAACAGATCTCGAGAGTGTGCCCAGATAGGCCAGTCATCGAGATAGTTTAGTACCCGCACACCTTCTCTACCCCGAAGGGAGTGAGGGCGGCTTCCACGATCTTCGTAAAGACCGTCGGGCAGGGACGGACCGAAAGGGCAGCTCTGTCACGGTGGAGAGCCTCTTTCTCGGTTGACCTTGTAAAAGACCACCCATTGGCCCAACGACGGAATCCAATGTCGTGGTTGAAGGGATCTCGTGTTCTACTTCTCCTCAGTGATTTCTACATGAAGTTATTTAAGAACTGTTACAATTTAATTCAATTTACATGCCTCTGTGGTTAAAACTGATCTGACTCAAATTTTTACTATAATAATATAAAATAACTTATATAACGTTTCAAATGTATCTGTTGATTGTAGTTAATTTATCTATAAATCTCCATACTTCAATTTTTATTAGAGTTATTCTTTCGATTGGGACCTGCAGTCGCACAGAGTCTCACGCCGGCCGGGTTCATGGGGATCTCACGGACACAAAACGGTCAGTTCCAATCTAGTCAGAGGTTGCCGGGTAAACTAATATCATTAAGTTTGGCCGCTATATGCTTGCTCAGAAACATAACAATAGTTATTTTAGTCACGATTATGCAACTTGCTAGAAGAGATGATAGGTGGAAATCTGTAACATGTGAGCTTTAGTAATGCCCCATTTATAATAAAAAGTCTAGTATAAACTAGCCCATCCTATCCTGACATATCAATTTTGCGGTAACAGAACAGGTTCCTTTCAATCTACTGGTAATAACAGACTCTGAAGAATTCAGATAATATCAACAATAACAATTTATTATACCAGGCAGGCACAACATTAATTAAAATCATAGAATGCTTATACAAAGAAATTCCTAATTTACTAAGCAACGATTATCAACATAGTATAAGAATAAAATAAAAACACAAAGTTTATCATACCTGGTAAAATCGAGACACACAGTTGCAGTGTGGGAAGTTCTGGTTACAGATGCTTCCAAATCGAGACACACAGCTGCAATGTGGGAAGTTCTGGTTACAGAAGCTTCCCTGAGTCCTTTGCCAATGCACCTTATATACCCAGATGTAACAAAGCCAATGGTAAGCGAGAAACTTGGTTTGATTGTTTTCTCGTCACTGAAGAGAACATCAAATGAGATCTCAATCTACATGTAAACAGGATTCCCTGAGAAAGTCACACCTCTTTGAGGAGTGCAGGTGATGGATTAGAGTTAAACAGTTTTAAATATACTCTCTGTTAGATTTGAAAGAACAAGACATTTTTACTCATCGCACCATGACCTTTAAAACAATACCATCATCAAAACTTCATACTATGACAATAAATGATATACACAGTATAAAGCGTAAGCATTTTCCCAGTGATCAGGGCCTGAAGAGATGAAGGGGAGAGGTGTGATAAGAAGAGGGGGTTCAATTCCTGGGCATCAACAACCCCTGAGGGGAGGGCAGGATATCATTCCTCAGGATCTAAAAACAAATGGGGTTTCATTGTTTTGTGTCCCAGCATCAAAAACAACCTTAGTTCTTAGGACTTTTCCAGCTGCCTTATAACCTGTAGTCCCAATCTATCTGCGTGCCAGAGCACTAAGTCCCTGTGTGCACATAACAAATCTCACGAGCGCTTCGCCGAGATAGTTTAGTGCCTGCACACCTCTCTCCCTGAGGGAGGTGAGGGCGGCTTCCACGATCTTCATGAAGACTCGTGGGAAAGGGACAGACGGAAAGGGAGGACTCTGTACTGACACGCCCGACCTCCAAAATCGAGACATGAAAGTAAGTGTCGCTTGCCATGAACTTGGCAAGCGAACCTTGCCATTAGGTCACTTGCCATGAACCCATCTTGACACCCAGTAGACGTCAAGATGTGCTTCTGTGTAGCATCCTGACCGGCAGCTTGAGTAGGTGCCTGTTCAGGGTCTGCAGATCTAGCAACCCTCCTTTCTGAGAACGATGAAGTACGGGTCACCACCCGTTGAACATCACGGCTAGAGGGACAAGGTAGCCGAGACGGATCATATCTCCTAGCCGTGTCGCGGTTTGGGCAAGTCTTGTCAGACTCCCAGGGACCGGCCGGGGACTAGAGGTACAATCTACTTCATCGACCTCCCGAGGGGGGGGGGGTTCGATGGCTGGCAGAGCGGATCTTCCGCTCTGGGGGGCGATCGGATCTGCTTACCTGCCTGGCGATGATGTAGCAACGTGCACTGTCTGTGAGAGTCCAGAGGGTTGCTGTTTATCCTCGACACTGTGTCTCGCCATGACGCAACGTCGAGTTGCCGAACACCGTCCTGTAGAGGGTGAGAGCGGCTGTGAAACACCCAGAGAGAGAGAGAACCCCTTGAAGTGGGCTGTTGGGACGGGGCAGGACCGTCCTTGAATGACCTCCAAACCTGGGGTCCAGCCCGAAGGTGTTCTCGGTCTCCCTGGGGTCTTCCCGTGAGGGCCGCTTTGGCTCATGCCGCGGCTTTTGACGGGGTGGTGGTCTCCTCCTTGACGATTTCTTCCGGTGGGCCAGCTGAATGAGGGGGCCGCAGTCGGGGAACATCGAAGAGGACCAGGCTGCTGGGGAGCAGACGATGCACGGAATCTCGACAGCCCGAGGAGGGGGGGGTCGAGTCCCGGTAGGGGAGGATATACTTGATACCCTCAGTCTGCTTTGTACTGTCGAACTCGGGCGTACCTTCTCGGTGTCACTCATCTATGCAAGGTTCAGCCAGAGGTGTCTCTCTCAGACCACGAGTGTGGACATTGTCCGATCCAGGGCCCGCGTGGTCACCTAGACGTCTGTAAGCGGTGTGGTGGCAGCGAGAAACTCCTGCATAAGCGCTAGGTCGGTCTTGCCCCATTGGGACTCCCTCCACGCCGTAGCGTGGCACATTCCCTCTGGGGGACATTGACATATCCTCTAGCTGACCCACCAACAGGGGAAGAAAGGGTGACAGAACTAGTTTGACCTGTACGTGCCGAGAAGGGGGCATTTCCAGGTCTTACCGAGTTCATCATGCACTTCCGGTATACACGGCACTAATAGGTAGGCGCGGCTTGGAGCCGCGCGCAAACCCAGGGTACCGCGTATCCAGCCGCGAGCGTTGGGGGACAGTGCGTCCACTACCGCCCCATGCTCACGGCGGCCCGGGAAAGCATGGCCGGCATTTTTGACGTCCGATTTTTCCTGATCTCGACCCTCCGAAGGAGGGAGCTTCAAGGAATTATCAGGGTCAAAGATGCCAGTCAGTCACCCTCCAATGTTGCAAGGGACATCTCATCATTTCTCATCTCATCATTTCCGACACGTGATTGAGGAACAAGACAGTTGGACCGTCTTTTGGTGAACGATCAAACGGCTGGCAGATTAGTCCTCGCAATAATCCTCATGTCACCCTCGGTGCTTGCCGGAGCGGACGGCAGGGTCACGAAACGGGGAGCAACACAAGGTGGCGGCTGGTTCCCGGGGGAAGACAGCCTCCTGTGACGCAACGTCTGAATCGTCATCCGCCCGCAGTGCGGGCAGGACGTATCCACAACGGCTGCCTCAACGTGCTGGAAACCCAACACCCGAGGCAGACATCGTGTCCGTCCCCCTCCTCGATGAGTGTGTTGCACCTGAGAGAACAGCGGGACATGCCACGCTTGAGAAATTTGCTCTTTTAGAAGGGAATTGCTTCTTCTAGAAAGATCTCAAACACTTCTGGCACCGCCGAGACGCCCAGGGGAAAGTCGCTGCAGGAAGGGACGATCCGCTGCACCACGTCGTGAGAATCCGGCGATGTAGATACGAGCAGTCTTGTAGTCAGGAGCGAACGTTCTGAAGAACAAAAGGTGAATGAATGAAGCACGCCGGCTTCCTTTTATACCAGACATCCGGAGGCGGAGCCCGGCATGCAAATTTAATTCGCCAATTTCATTGGGCTTTTTAAAAGTACTCAGAGTTGATAGGTTCTCAAGGGCGAACCCCATCTGTCGGTTCGACACAACGTCGAGAGACCGACAGAAAGGGAACAATTACCATACTTGCATACGTTTTGGTATTATTGCAAACTTTTCTGGTACATTGTAACTTAACAATAATTAAAATAATAGTATACCTAGATGAAATATACTAAAAATAATTGACCGTTTCTGTCAATCCAACATAACATTTATTTTAGTTTCATCAGTGTGCATTGCATAGAGAAATAATACCATGATCTTAATATCTTGTACTTTTATTTTTTTAATTATGATGTAAAGTATGTACAGCTGCTGATAAAATGGTACAGGTGTGTTTGAATGGGGCTGGAACTGAATTCTTCAGGATGGTAGCTCTCCAGGAGCAGGGTTGGAGAGCCCTGGTTTAAGATATGTGTTAAATGTGTAACACTGTGGTTGAAGCTGATTTTTTCTAATGCAATAACTAGTCAGTTTGAGCAACCAAACAATGGTCATGTAATCTAACAAAACAGATAAATCACATGTAAGTTTACAAGCTTATATTAATAATTTCTAGTAGCAAAGCTGTCTTTATGATGGTCCTATTACTTTCTTTTAGAGGCTGTAATGTGGCCCATATATTAATATTTTATTTTTTAATGTCTGTTTGCAATGTTTTCAACATATTACAATACATTTTGGTTTAATAAATAATTTAACATTAAACAACAGTTTTGTGTACAGAGGCACAACTTTAAACTGTTACACATACCTTTAGGAGGGTCTGTCTATATTACACATCATATGTCTTGCTCTAATAGGGGACCTGTCTAACTGTGAATTATGTTGTCCATGTCATTTTTGCATATTTCACTACAATACATTTTTGTTAAAAATCAATTACAAAACAGTTCAAAGACTAATATGTGCAATAGGCCAGCATGTGGCATCATTGGTTGGACGAGGAAAGGACTACTTACATGGAACCCTGCGTTGTCTTGTATATAATATGCAAACACCTCAGCACCTGAAAAAATGTGTCCCTGGAAATAATACACTGTTATTTATTGTGATTAAATTTCAATAGGTGTCACGTTTCTTGCGTATCTGATGATAAGGCATACTGGATTATATTACTGAATGCACTGAACCTTGAAAAAAAATGCACACCATGCACAAAGGTATCTCAGCTTTGTTATGAAAGGGGCTCACTGACAAATATTGATGCATAGGGATTGACTGTATAAATATTGATGTTCATTTACTCTTTTACATGGCCAGTGTTTCCCCTACCATTACCTTAGGGGGGCGCTCCGCCCCTCCAACGGCACCACCGGCCCCCCTTGAAGGTCAAGTTAATCTTATTTTATATATAGCGCCAGATCACAGGAGTAGAGAAGAGCGTAAGGTTACCTTTCAGAACATGTCTATACCTTTTTATTTTATTAAACAAACTAAATAGCATTATGGGCTTTATCTTATTTATACGGCGGCATGTCATTTCAGTCTCTACGTTTACAATTCTCCTTTGGTCTCTGTATCGAGTTCCGCTACGATGCGTGCGCACACACAGACACGTGCGCTCCGCTCACGCACAGGTAAGCACACTCCGACCAGTGGACAGAGAGCGCGTGTCCGACAATATTTCGTGTCAAACACCGAAAAAGCAAGCAGATACAAATATTTGCGTTTTAAAACGCTCCCAGGGTGGTGAAAATGGCCAAGTAAAGAAAGGACGCACCTGCCCCTGACAAGCAGCAACAGTCCAGTCGCCACCGGATGACAGGTTTCCGCCCAGCTTGGCTTCGTTCCATCCGCACCGCTAGACAGAATGAACCATTCACATCATCAGACTATTTCTGTAGTTTAAATTGAGCCGCGCGTCTATATAACTGAGCTGTACACATCACGAGCACTCAGGGAAATGTTTGTTGACTATATTTGGCCGATATCTTTAATATCTTCATATAGTGCCAAACGCATTTCATTTGAACCCTTTCTGCTCCGTAAATGCTGCTTCTCCCGCCAAAGACGCGTCGCATATAGAGACCTGCAGACACCAAGATCAGGTACATTAATGGACACTTTTACTGTAACGCTTAAGTGAGAAATGCAGCAGTAATGAAGTATTTAAGGCTGTCAGTCAGTTTACTGTTTGCTACATAGGTTTGTTGCATTATAAACCATAACGTCTTGTATCTACATTTTGCATTAATTATATTATAATATCAATAGCATTAATAATTAGCATGTTAATAGCATTTCATAATGAATCATGTTTTAATCTGGGATTATTTAGAATCAGTTCTAGTATGAATGGCATGAAAATGCTACTTGTTACCAACTTTGTAAGTACTTCTGCTCATGATAAATTATTTTCAGTTGTGACATTTAGTTGTCAGTGGCTTTATTAAAATAGGCCACTAGGACTTCACTTTAGCATTTTATATACATATTCGACTGGGCTCAATTGATTAACTATGATTTATTTGAAAAAGTATTGAAAATATAGAGACCGCACATAGCTCCAAGAACTCCCCCCCCCCCCCCCCCCAAAGCCGTAAAAATAGGGGAAACACTGATGGCTCTTAACAAATTGGCTATAGAAATATGCTTGTGTTTAAAAAATTGTTTGGAGAAAGATGCAATTAAATTAAAAAAATGTATTGTATATGTCATGGTTCCACCTCCTTGTCAGGTATTTCTTGGTCTAGAGGTGGAATCATACAGGATCCTTTGTTTCCCTAGTCTGCGTCATCGTTGCTACCCTCCTGTTTCCTAGTTTGTGTTAATTAGTTTATCCCTGGCACCTGTTCCCTCTTGATTTGCTCCCCTTTAAAACATCCTCGTGTTCTTTGTCCTGTCTGGTTCATTGTATGTAAGTGTATGTCTTACCTCATCCGTGTCCCAGATAGTCCTTGTATTCCTGCCCTCGTCTTGCATTGTTCCCATACCCTGTGTCTAGTAAGTGTTAGTTTAGTGTTCGTTCCAAGTGTTGGTTTTCTTAGTTTAGTCAGTCAGTGTCCTTATAAGTATTATTGTTTATCCTGTCTTGTTTTCCCCATTGTGGGTTTTGTTTTGCCTGTTTTTGTAGTCTTTGTTATTTTTGTCAAATAAATACCCCTGTTAACCCCTTCATCCCTGAGTCTGCCTGCAATTGGGTTCTCCCCTGTCAAATCCGGGTCAAATCGTGACAGTATATTGTGATTCTGAAAATTGATATGCCTTTCAGCGTTTAATGGGTCTGTCTAAACAATGTTAGTCATTTAAACGACACTTGATTTTAAATGATTCTGTAATCATTCTATACAGTTATAGACTACTTATGCTCTCAAAATACAAAAATTAAATAGTCTGTTTGTTTGAGCAATACCGCCACACCAGCAGGTGGTGGTAAAGCTCCGTGGTCCAATGTGCATGCACAAAATGACGTGTTAACACAGCGTGTTAAACGACGCGTTAACGCGAAATTGATAGCGCGCCATGAGAGTCTATTTCTTATGACAATTAAACATGTTTTTTTAGAGTAAGAGTGTAGTAATTATAATTTTTGGTTTAATCTAAAGTTGTAATACTAGTAATTGTTACACTCCCTGAATCGTAATAATTGTTCAAAAATAAAATAACGTTTTATTTTTATTTTTTAAAAGAATAAAAAAGTTACAGCTACAGAAGACCTCATTGAAATTGTGTAATTTAACGCTTCTTCACTTCATCTCTAATGACTTTGTGATATACATTACATTTAAAAATCACTCTTATGTGTTCCCAAATCTTTTTTTTTCTCAGATAGCAAGCTAGTTTAAATACTATTTATTTCAACATTATTAACAATAAAGCCAGATATTCTTGTCAAATTTTTTTTTTACAGGGAGTTAGAAGAGCATCGCATTTTCTCCGCTGTCGGCTTGTTAACCGGCTGAACAAACTTACCGGAGTGAAATAGCTTGTTTCTTATCAAGAACATGTAAAGCAAAATGATCAAGATAACCACATACCCCAGACTGTCAACATTGCGTATTTACAAGATTTCTAAAAATATACATTTTACTGGTGGGTGGATCAGTGTAAATAGACGGTTTCATTTTAACAACATAAACGTTACTGCGCATGCGCATTTTGTGACACCAACTTAACTTCACGTACAAACTTGGGGCAAACGCTGCACCTGCAGCGGACGTTTTCAGCCGAGCTCCTGGTGTTTTCAGCTGCGTGAAAGCGCCTCAGTGGACACAGCCCCTAAGCGAACATACAGTAAGACCATGTATTGCATACTCTGCACTGCACATAATAGCATCAGGTGAATAAAAAACACAATATACTGACCGTGTTCTGTTTACTCTCATGTGTCATGCACGATCATGCTGACGTAAAATGAATGCAAACACACCACCCTTACGAAAATGTTTTACAGTTAAAATTGAAAAACATGGTTTCTGTAGTAAAACAATGGGCATCACAAAATAACCATGATTTTCAAAACCATGTTTTTTGTAAAAACCATAACAAACTATGGTTACTGTAGTAAAATCATGGTTTTGCCCTAAGTAATCATAATCAATGCACCAAAAAAACATGGTTACTACACTTGTACCACCAAAAAAAACATGGTTAATTTCCGTAAGGGCATGGTTTGATAGAATCAAGCTGAGACACAAACCAACTCTGAGTGGGGTATCACAACAATCGCACTCGGATACACACACATCAAATACTACAGTGTTTCCTCTATATTCCTGGTTACTTGCAATGGCAAACACCACGATTCAAGCTCCAGTTTTATACAAGTATACGCAAAATATGAACGGCCCGTAAAAACGCCTCGGGGGATGATTACTGAGACAGAAAACCACTGTGCAAAAACGGTGTATAAAACAAAGCCACAATTCAAACCTAACCTGTATAATATGCGTGCCATTGTGGAATAACTCCCTGAAATATTACAGATGACATGATGAGCTAAATGCTGCAACAGCTAAGGATCCCGCTGCAGTTTCAACCGCAGCATCGCAGTTAGCCAATGCGACCTGCCAGTACTCCTGCTGCTATCTTAGTCACGTTGTTCTTTTAAAATTTGTATTTTCCGTTTTGGTGCTCCACTATTGTAATTTCTTTGGGACATTTTGCCGCTATGCTGTCTAGCAATAGCAGTGATGTAAATGAAAATTATTGACATTATTTAACCTGGAGCTGACTGGACAGGACCCAAATGTCACATCTATCCAATCACCGGCTTATTATTTTTAGTTATATTTCAAATTGGCAAATTTGTTCCCGCTGAAGTATATTTAAAATAAAAAAACTTCTTAGCAATCAGAGGCTTCTAAACAGATGGGGCCCCTATGTTGGACCTAGACACGTCTGTGCGTTAATCCGCGCCTATATATATTTGTGTCACTCAAAATAATTTAAAACAATTGTTTTTAATTAACATGTTTTCCTGTAAACACAGAAAACAAAATGTATATAAATTTGGGTAAAAAATCACTCCTTTAACTGTTAACATGCTAGCTGTTGATTCCATAAAAAAAAAATCGTACATAAATGTTGTATTGCAACATTTTGTTGGTAACGCAGTGTTTTAGGACAGAACATCCATCCATCCATCCATTTTCTACCGCTTGTCCGAACTACCTCGGGTCACGGGGAGCCTGCGCCTATCTCAGGAGTCATCGGGCATCAAGGCAGGATACACCCTGGATGGAGTGCCAACCCATCGCAGGGCACACACACTCACTCATTCACTCACGCACTCACACCCTACGGACAATTTTTCCAGAGATAGGACAGAACATACTTTACAAAAAAATAATAACTTTCATTATTTTAACGGAAAAACTCTTTGTACTCTTTATACTCTTTAGAATGTTTATTCTTGAGAGCTGCTAAACAGGCTAAAATGACAATCAAGATCTATTCGATTTTATTCTAAATTTCAAGTTCCCTCTTTTTTAGTTCTCCCACTTTACCTGACTTGAATATAATATATACAGTATATATTAAATATCCTTAATTCACAAACTCTAAAGAATGTCATCGGATCTGAGATAATTCAGTTTAAGGTCATAATTTAGTTAAAATTTTAGTAAAATAAGTCTACAATACTTTAATACAAAGTTATCTGTTTTTTATCCTTGTCCAACTAACAAACAGCTAGATCAGTTCATTTATATACTGAAGGCCACTCCCATTTTCTAAAGATCACGTGATTTAGGGGAAGAGTGTTTACCCTAACTAGAATGACAAAATGTGCATATTTATTTAGATGGGGCGTTAAAAAATGGGCGTTGTCTTTAGTATATAAATTAACTGATCTAGCTGTTTGTTAGTTGGACAAGGTTGAAAAACAGATAACTTTGTAAGTATTGTAGACTTATTTTACCAAATTTTGAAAAAATTATGACCTTAAACTGAATTATCTCAGATCCGACAACATCTTAAGAGTTTGTGAATTAAGGACATTTAATACATAGTGTATATATTATATTAAAGTCAGGTAAAGTTGGAGAACTAATACAGGGGGAACATGAAATGTATAATTAAAACAAATTATAATTTGTTTTTTTACAAAAACGTTTAACAGCTACCAAGAATAAACATTCTAAAGAGTATAACGAGTACAAAGAGTTTTTCCGTTAAAATAATGAAAGTTTTTTTTGTAAAGTTTTTTCAGGCCTAAAACACAGCAATACAACATTTATGTAAGTTTTTTTTTTTAAATGGAATCAACAGCTAGCATGTTAACAGTCAAAGGTTGAGTGTTTTTCTACCCAAATTACAAAGTGGCATGCATTTTTGTTCTGTGTTCACAGGAAAACCTGTTAATTAAAAAAAAAAATTGTCAATTATTTAGGGTGGGCTGCACCAATAAGGATTAAAGTTGATTTGTTGATCCTAGTTTTATTTTAATTCATATTACGTTGCACCACTCAATTTTAAACAAAGATGTATAGACCAATTTTTTGTTTGCAAACAGTGTGACGTGATTCTGTGGGCGGAGCCGAACTGGTGGCAGAAAGCATCTAAATTATCGTTCTTAATTTACGTTACATAATTTATTTTGTATTTGTGTTTGATAAACAGATTAGAAAACCTTACCTGAGATAAAATAAACAGAGAAACGAGAATTCTGGATGATTTCGTCAGTCCAGCCTGTTCATTTAATGGCTTGTTTAGCTTAAAATGTGATATTCAACGACGGTATTCCATAGTAAATAACACCATAATTTTTGCCATTGATTTCTGACAATTGTCTCCTACGTTTCATTCATTGCTGCTTTGTTTCTACTGTTTTCTGCCACCAGTATGCGCGGTAACGTAACCGTGATGTCGACTCCAAATTGGTCTGAGATGTGTTTTCTGCCAATTCAAAGCATAACCAGGAGAAGGAGCAGCCTTCCCTCCCGTCGCCGTCAGTCCATTAGAAGTTTTGAATGGATTTGATAGGGAACGCAGACGAAAGACCAGCGGTGACGTCACGGCGACGTCATGGTAGCAGCGTCTATAGGCGGCGACGTTACGACGGCGGATGTTAGAAATTTATAAAAAATATACGTGTATGAGATGTGGATAGTCCCATGTATGATGGGTGAGTGTGGTAAATTAATGGAAACAAATTATACATAAATGTAGATATCTTAAATCTCCTCATTTATTTGTTGTATTTAGGAACAAATCAAAGCATTTTTCAAAAGCCTAAAAAAGTCAAACGAGGAGTCTAAATGCAAGATAACTGTTTAAGCTGGAGACACATTTAACAACTAGCTCAAACAATTCCACATCCTGACTCAAGAGTTGTTAAAAGTGTGGTGTAGTGGTCTGATGGAGTCCTTAGATGTGTGCTCATTTCTGACTGTCAACGACTAGAATGAATCTGTTCCAGTCGCAAGAAAAAATCTTTAAGTGTTGAGTCCAGTCTACATTTATGTATAATTTGTTTCCATTCATTTATTAAAATACACAAAGCATAACAGCATTTATGTATCCCGTACAATAGCTATAAATTAGATGTGAAGGCATTAGCAACCCCTTTCTCTTTCATCATCTTATCCTGTATTGCTCTCCAAAGGGCATATACACAAAATAAAGCACAAAACGGGTTAATATTCAATTTAGCATTCAGAAATTTATTAGAATCGCTGCTTGGGCCTATACCATAAATAATGCCTTCTTTTAGAGGTTGCTAAGCGATCACGTTTGTTAAAAACGCGGTCCACTGCGCTACCTAGGCTGAGACATTAATGAAAGAAGTCAATGCATTTTACAAACATGAACGTACACAGAGTTATGAACGTACAGAATCTAAAAAAAAGCCTGTTTGTGCACATATTATAAACTAAAAGGAGGATAAACGTGCCCAATAGAAAAAAAATTTGCATTGCATTTAAAACGCTGTTATTAACGCCGTTTCTACGGCGAAATCGCATTAATTTACGGCGCGTGCGCTACAAAATGCCATACTTTCCGGCGTCTGTATGTCTTAAACGCCGTAAAACCAGGCGTCTTTTGAATACCAGGCGTCAGGTTGATGGCGAAATATGACCCAAACGGCTTTCCATACATATCCACCTCCCACATGCAGTAGGATTGTGTTTGCGGGGGTCGTCCTCGTTCGGGCTGTTTGCAAGCCTTTTCGGGACCGGACCACAATTTAGTCAAAAAAACGGTGTCTCTGGTGCCGCTTATATAACTCCTCTTCTCAGGATGTCGGTCTTTTCCGTATAATCACAGACGTTGTGCTTGCATGTATCGGATAAGAAAGCAAGGCATCTTGAACTTGATGCTTCACACCCTGTGCCCTGACTCGTGCTGAGGTGTTTCATTTATTTCCATTTTAATTTACAATAAACACATCACTGAAGCATGACATGACCCTTACGTGTCTGTTTCTGATCATTTTCCTCCACATGTTATTATAGATATGTGTTTTTTTATTATTTAAACCTCATCAAGTTTAAAGTTAATCCCTAACTGAGAGATAAATCGGAGTTTAAAAAAATGCAGCAACAAAGTTACTGTGAAATTTAAACCTGGATCAAATGATAGATTAAATATAAATATATGTAAAAATGTATATAAATGTATTAAAAAATATTGTAAACAAGGTTTACAGTTTGGTGCAACAGAATTATTAAATAAACATTGATCTAATCTAGATTTAAGCGTAAAAAAATGATCAATTTGACAACACCGACTGCAAAAACCAACAATTCATATCTATTTTACAAGACTATTTAATTTGTACAATGGTATTCATACTGTACATTGTACAATCTTCACGTGCGCCAGTGACAGTTAGGTTTAAGGGTCGTGTTAGAAGTGGGGCTTCATTATTACCTTTTTTTTGCCATATGTTTTTGATTAAATGCAAATATAGTCGATTAATAAAAATATATATACCATAAAACTGAACTGTGTGGATTAGGGTTGAATTTTGAAAGTAATTTCAATGTATTGAACAATTGCAGATATACTTTATTTACATTTACATTTAGTCATTTAGCAGACGCTTTTATCCAAAGCGACTTACCAGAGTTTAGGAGCAATAAGTGATATGTCATACAGGAGACATAATACATTAGATGCCAATACAGAGTTACTGGTTTCAACAAAAGCTAGACCACTACCTGTTGAGAGAAAGATTTTTTTTTTTATGAAGTTATCTCCATCAAAACTTTTACAAAACCTGGTCTTTACATTAATGTGCCATGTGGACGTACAAATATCACATAATGACACATATTGTTCATATACACATTCATACATGCCTATCGCAAAGTGCAGTATAAAATGATTATGTTTTTCTAACACTACAGAGAAATGAGTTGTGCAAAAACTGATGAACTCATGAAGAAAAGCATTTTAATTGAAGATGGAAATCTTGCTCGATATCGTCTGAAAACAACAACAGATAATCTGAATCAATCTGAGTCACATAGAAAGATCATCATTGGTAAAAGAGACACAAAGAAACCTCATAAAACTATTCTGATGGTGGGAGAAACAGGCACTGGAAAAACAACCCTCATCAACACAATGATCAACTACACCTGTGGTGTTCAGAGAGAAGACAAGATCTGGATTGAGATCACAGATGATCAGAGTGACAGAACATCAGCTCACAGTCAGACCTCCGTCATCACTGTCTATGGTGTTTATTTACCAGAGAGTTCACTCGACCTAACAATCACTGACACACCAGGATATGGAGACACTCAAAGAATTGAGCATGATAAAAAGATTGCTGAGAGTTTACTAAAATTATGTAAATCTGATAATGTGGTCCATGAAATCGATGCTGTTTGTCTTGTGATTAAAGCAGATCAAAATCGACTCTCTGACAGACAGAAATACATATTTGATGCTGTTCAGTGTTTATTTGGTGAAGATATTGAAGAAAACATTGTGATTCTCTTCACACACTCAAATGGTTTTCCTCCTAAAAATGCTCTGACAGCCGTCAAAGAAGCTAAAATAAAGTGTGCTGTAGACGAGAAGAAACACCCAATCTATTTTCTGTTTGACAACCGTCAGTCTGAGACTCTTGGTAAAGAATATAAAACAAAGCAAGATCAGTCATGGGATTTCAGTTACAGAGGAGTGGCAGGAATTTTTAACTTTCTTGACATAATAAAACCAAAGACATTAAAAATGACCCAACACGTTTTGCAAAAGCGGCAACAGTTAGAGGAAAACATCTCCAATCTAAAACCACATGTTCAAAAAATGGAACAAAAGCAACATGAGTTGAAACAGGCTCATGATGATCTGGAGAAACACAAAGAAGATAAGAACTTTGAGCTCACAGTTGAAGTGTCCTACAGAGTAAAGGCTGATATTGATACTGATGTAGCCAAACAAGCATTGTGCTGCATCGTCTGTGAGGAGAACTGTCACTATCCAGGATGCTGGTGGGTAACAAATCTCTCCTGGTGTGAAGTTATGAAAAATGATCACTGCACAGTGTGCCCAAATAAATGCCACTACAGCAAACATGTCAAAGAAGACAAAATATATGTAACACAGAAAAAGACTGAGAAGAGGATTGATGAAGTTTTAAAGAAGGAATATGATGACAAAATTGAGGACAGTCTGTCTAAGGTCAACAAGCTGAAGGAAGAACTTCAAGAATTAGAGAAAAAGAACATCAAGCTGGTAACTGATGCTTTTTACTGTGCAGAGGGTCTGGAGATTTTTGCTCTGAACACTGATTCTCTGTTCATACTTCAGCACATTGACTTTCTCATTGAGAAGTTGAAGGAAATCAAAGAACCTGAAAAAGCTAAAGATCTAGAGAAAATCAAGAAGAAAGCAGGAGAAAAATAAGCACCACATGCAACTCAGCACCTTCGCTTCATTTAGTATACGCAGATCAATACGCAGCAAATAAGTGCTAAGACTACTTGATCCACTTTAATCGATCTAAATATTTTTCTGGCGTAGAAAAAGGAGGGTTTCATGTGAAATTTTTCAGACTGTCTTTGGTAAACTGCAGTTTTAAGAAGAAAATTCTCAGCAATGATGTTGATGACTTTGCACATGGTTTGTTTTTAATCATACTAAGAAAGGACACACAGACATATAAACAACTTTAACATTTGTAATGTTTTAATGCACATGCCCCCAAAACAGTGAGCAATTATAAGGTCACTTCCAATAATCTAAAGACATTAGAATGACAATTCTCCTCACTCTGAAAAACACCAGAGAAAAGATGCCTAGCGTTCCTGCTCATCTGTGTGAACATGCCATAGGCGTGCTGCAGGGAGTCATGAGGATGACAGATATGAGTAGAGCAATCTTCTGCAGTGTCTATTTTGGGATAGATAGATGATGATTCCCTTAGAAATGTTCTGAAGTTTGTATGGTAACACATCAGAGCAAGAACAGGCCGATCTGGTTTATATCATAAAGAGATGCGCTAAAAAGAAACTTTTTCAATTTTTAAAAGACAATAAACAACAAAGCCAGATTTACTGGGGAATATTAATTTTGGGAATGTTTTATATAAACTATAGATGCAGAAAATCCAACTATATTAACAGCAAAATCGTCAGTGTTAAAAACTCTCACAGTGTATTTATAATCCACACTTTGAGAGTGTGGATTATATATACACTGCGAGTGTTTATTTGACATTTTTTAACACAGACGATTTTGCTGTGGAGGCATAGACTTTGGAAGCATCTGTCCTCCATTGAAATTTACTCGCTGAACGTATCGCTGATTTAGAAGATTTTAAAATCTTTTCCTCTTTAAAATCTTTTTTTTTTCATCAATAAGCATTTTGAAAACACTATTTGTGTGAGAAACACAGCGAAATCATCTCTCCCCCACTGTGTGTTTGTGTCTTTGTGAATCATCATGCCTCACTTTGTCCATCTCTACCCACAGCAGTTGAGACAATAGCCTGAGAGACGGAACAGTTAATGCTGGAGACTTCAAACAAACAAATATATGAAGGCACAACAAGAGACTCTTATTTACAGTAATCTGATACAGTACAAGTCATTTAATCTTTGTGATATTCTGTCCAGTCAGAAAAAATGTTAAAAATCTGTAGTTATTTTGTCTATGTACTATAAACTATATGGCGAAAGTTATCAATTAAAAGTCTACTTTTTTACTGCTTATTAAACTGCTCAAATATACTTTTTTGTCGAATTTTTTTTACCAATTAACAAGCAAACATCAATTAATGACATTGCATTTTTGTTCAACATTTACTGTAAGAAACAAAGGACAACCAGCACGCCCTGTCATTTACAGTATAAAAATAACATTAAATCAATGTTCATTAACTTTTGTGTGGTTTTATTGTGTTCATTTGATTCATAGAGATTTTATTGAAGCATGAAGATACTTGAATTTTATTATTTTTATTACATTGCAACTGTCTGTTAGTTGTCTGTTAGTTTACAGTATTTACTTATGTCTATTTATAGGAAGCCCCTTTGGGTGTCAACGAATGAGCAATCAATGGTTTGTTGAGTGAACTGAGTCTAAATGTGTGTGTTTGATGTCTTTACGCAGACAATGCGAGCACATGAAATTAATTAATTTTTACAGGAATAATTTCAGGGGTTTGTATGACTGTCTGGGATCTCATGGGTTTTCATGCTCAACAGGTGTGGCACACACATTCATAAGTCACAAACCCCACCCTCTCGGTGAGCAAAATTAAAAAATCAAATTGAACAAAAAAAAATGTTGGCATAGATGGTTTCTGTCATTTTAGTTCTTATCACAACGATGAAGGCCTATTTAGGTATATTTATTTTTCTAATAAGTGTATTTTAGTTATAAGATGTTAAGAAAAATAAGAAAAAGTGATGACTAATGATAATTTATGTTTACAATTTAGTCTCTGGAAATAAAGTGCCACATCTCTATCATTACTGCACAGACTTTGGCTCTAAATGACAATTTCTGCAAGATGTCAGTGGCCATTTCAGGTATATTTGTCTTAATTCTAGCCACCGCGCTCCGTATCGAGGTATCAAGAATCCAGCCGTGAGCGCTGCAGGTTGAGCGTGCAGTCTGCAGACCGCTGCCCCCTCGAAGGACCGACCAAAGCGTGCGCATTTTCTTGATCTCTGGTGTCGAAAGCTTACACTGCTGCGGGTCAAGCTGCCTCCGCACTTCATGCCATGGCCATCCTGCAGGCTGAGGCATTGAAGCAGCTGAACAAGGGAAAGCGTGACCCAGGGACCCTTCCCTCCGCACGCAGAGCTTCAGAAGCTCGGAGCAGCTCTTTGTCCGTTTTGGAGGACAGCAGAAGGGGAGAGCAGTCTCCAAACAGAGATTGGCACACTTGATCGTGGACGTCATCACCTTGGCGTACCGATCCCAAGATCTCCTGTGCCCTCTGGCTTAGGGCGCCTCTCTGGCAGACATCTGCTGAGCTGATGTTCTATAACCTCCGTGTAGAGCCGGTGTCTGCCCGCGTCTTACACACCAGATAAGACCGACAGCCGGCTGGGCGTAACGCCTGCAAAGCGCCTTCTCAGTCAGAATGCTTTCCCATCTTCCCTACTTCCTCCAGTGGACAAAGTATAAGCATTCCATCCATCACTAAGCACTTCGAGCTTACGAGCCAGGTGGAGCGGCTCGTATTCGAGGCCCAGTATAGGTGAGTTTCCCTCACGAGGTGAACCCATATACTTGGGCTAATGCTCCACACGTAGTGACTCCCAACTTCCCACGTCCCCTGTTCCCCTTGGTTGAACCTGTGACCTCCCCTCGGTGGACTCCACCACTTCTGTGCACCCCTGTTGGGCCTCGCACTACTACTCCCATGAGATCTCCATACTGGTGAGAATATGTACAGGTGTTCCACGTTTATGCTCCTGTACTGGATGCTCCGGTCACCAAAACAAATTCCTTGTGTACCGCTTTTATACCCCTTTAGCAGAGACAGTGCCCCAAGTTCGCTTAACTTGATTTTTTTCTCCCTCTACTCAATATTTACCTGAGGTTTCCCTATATACCAAGATTAAGTTAAAAGAAAACTGACGATTAATGTCCTAAAGACAATAACATACAAAACACTAAAATAGGTTTAAATGCATCAATTAAGTAACAACCCCAGTTAAATGTGCTATAAACTACAAGTTTCAAGGATTATTGAGTGTCAAAAGTATTAAACATTCACTCAAAGTAAACTTTTCAATAAATGATTTATATTACAAATCAAGTGTAGAACAAAAATAAACTTATAACAGAATAATCAGATACACTTAAATATGAAAAAAAAACAATTCGCCTTAGTCCCTGTAAATTGTACAATCTGCAAATAGAAAATAAAGAAATACCAGTCCTTACACCCATTGCAAGTTTGTAACATTACTCGTTGGGGCCCATATACGCAGATTCAGTAGTAACATTACCTCGACCGGTAGGACACAGTCTCTCCACACACTTACCATCAGATGATGAGAGAACGACGTAACAGAATGCAGCACGTTGATGTATTCCGCAGCTCGAAACGGGATGCATCCGAACTTAGATGACATTATCTCCCGATGACACGTATGAATCCCTTGTGGCCGGTGGAACTTTGAACGTCAACTGGTAGCTCAGAGCACTTTCCGGGTTCCAATCCGATTTCCTACAGTTTCCCGTAAACACGATGTAAAGTCTCTACATTCGCTCTGCTATAATCGTCCACTGACTTAGCAAACGAATCAGAACGAGTTAGCGCAACACATGCCGAGTTGTACACACAAGCTCACAGCAATGTGATATCCAATCTGAACTTCGAACTGAAAGTCCTGGTCACATCACATAAACGTGCAAAACATATTCCTACCTATTCCAGAACAAACTACTGGATGACATGCAGTCTGGCTTCAAAACAAACCACTCCACTGAGACGGCACTGCTATCGGTCACAGAAGCACTGCGGCTAGCCAAGGCGTAATCTAAATCCTTGGTCCTGATTCTGCTAGAGCTATCTGCAGCGTTTGACACTGTCAATCACCAGATACTGCTAGCAACCCTGTCATCGCTAGGAATCTCAGGCTCTCCCCTCCGCTTGTTCAAATCCTACCTCTCCTACAGGTCCTCTCCTACAGATCCTTCAGGGTGTCATGGAGGGGCTCGTTGTCCACTGCTCACCACATGATCCATGGGGTCCCTCAGGGGTCGGTGCTTGGACCACTGCTTTTTTCCATCTAAACGACATTCTTGGGACCCATCATACAGGCACATGGCTTTCGTATCACTGTTATGCTGACGACACCCAGATCTACACCCAGACGATACCACTGTAGCAGCTCGCATTACAGCCTGCCTCGAGGACATCTCAGCTTGGATGAAAGGGCATCACCTCCAGCTGTAACCTGCCAAGACAGAACTACTCATGTTTCCGGCACACCCTACGGTCCAACACGATCTCAACATCCATCTTGGCAATACCACAATCACTCCTTTCAAAACAGCCAGGAACCTCGGAGTAATATTTGATTAACAGCTGTCTTTCAATGATCACATTGCACGGTCATGCCGATATGCCTTATTCAACATTAGAAAGGTCAGACCCTATCTCACTGAGCATGCGGCACAACTCCTTTTCCAGGCCCTGGTAATCTCAAGGTTGGACTACTGCAATGCTCTCCTTGCTGGTCTTCCTGCAAAGGCTATCAAACCGCTCCAGCTGGTTTAGAACCCAGCAGCACGCCTCGTCTTCCAACAGCCCAAAAAGGGCTCGCGTGACTCCCCTTTTCATCTCTCTCCACTGGCTACCGGTTGAAGCCCGTATCAGATTCAAGTCACTAATGCTTGCCTACAGGACTATCACTGGATCTGCACCGGCTTACTTCCACACTCTCCTGCACTCCTACACCCCATCAAGATCCCTGCGTTCAGCAAACCAGCGGTGTCTTATTATATTGCCTTCCCATAAGGGCAGTAAATCGTAAATCGCTCCCGCTCATTCTCATTCACAACTCCTTCCTGGTGGAACATTCTTCCTAACTCTGTCCGTTCAACCACATCTCTCCCATCTCTTCTGTGAATACTTGACAATTGTCTAGCTTTTGTTGAAACCAGTAACTTTGTATTGGCACTTAATGTATTATGGCTCCTGTATGACATATCGCTTATTGCTCCTAAACTCTTTGTAAGTCGCTTTGGATAAAAGCGTCTTCTAAATGTAAATGTAAGTTAAAGAAGCAGAACAAAGGTTTTAATAGTGCTTTTTTATGCAAATTCACAGCTACAAGACTGATTAATTGAGACCTACAACTTAACCTTTTTTAAGGTGATTTGCGCTCCTACTTATCAACAATGCAAATTTGTTTGATCATTTTTGTTGCTGTCGTTACAGGTAAGAAACAAAATAGTTATCTCAAGGCATATTCACAAATTTTCATATTAGTAAAATACTACATCTTTGCAATTAAAATAGTTCTAATGGAATCCTTGTTCAGAAAGTTTGCTTTACGCTAGACACTTAAAATATTTCCGTATATTTTTATGGATTGCAAATTGACTTATAGTTCCTTAATTGTAGCTCTAGGCCACTGTTTTCTAACCTAGTTAGAATTCTATTTCCAAACCAAAAAGTGGCTACTGATTAAGCACCCAGTCAGGAATCCTAAATTCTGGGCTGCCAATGGAAAATGTTCCCATTCTCAGCTTGCTGCCTTGTCAGTGATAGCTGCATTGAATCAACATTACTTTTACCACCGCAAATAACATCGAAAGAATGTAGAAGTTCCAACAAACCATCATTATTGTGATCAGTATTTGAAGAGTTTGGTTCCAAAATGAATTAACTCTGTGTTTTTACATTAATTCAATAATATTTTTTTATTGTGCATTCCATTTAATATCAATCAAACTGCAAGTTGGTTTGTTTTGATTCAAGCCATATTAACTCAGAAAATACAGCTTACTAACATGATAAAACACAACAAAAACATGATAACATAATAAAAACATTATTTTTGACATAATTTTGTAACCAAACTCATCATTTGCTTTAGTCGGGGTCTTGAGTGTTTTAACGTTAGGTTTTCATTGTCTGTTATAATAGTGTGCTAAAATATTTGTTGAGGCACAGTATCAAAGTAACAGTTTAATTTGGCACAGTATCTTAGCGTTGTGAACCAGAAATCACTACTCAAATCAGTCAGTTAGTATAATTTCATTCAGTATTATTTATCATCTTTTTTTCCAGCTTGACACCCATCACAAAAATGAACCTACTCCAAGAGGAAAGAGAATTAACTTTGTGAAAGTCAAGAGTCCAACTAAAGCAAACATATTTTCACCTTCCAAACAAAGCATTGATGAAGGATATATGTTTGGACTCGGTGAAGACCACTAGAACATTTGACGAGTCCAATGACCGAGTTCGAGTCTAGTCCGAGTTCAGATACCAACGAGTCCAAGATAAGTCCGAGACTACAGAAAAATGTCTTGAGTCAGGACTCAAGTACTACAGCACTTGGCTGTGTTTCCCGATAACGTTGTCTATTAGCGTGCTACTCAAGTTATACCTTTTCTAGGCATGTTCCCGGAACTATACCTTTTGAGGTTACATAAGGTAAACCTTCTTAAGAGCGACGTTAGCAGGTGCTGTCCGTTGCAATGGTGCTGAACTGGCAGATCTCGATTGCTCGACAATCAATTATTCGCTAAATGCGAGGACTGCTTCCCAGCTTTATGTGAGATTGCGGTGTTCTTTATAAAAAAGCACTTAAGAAATAGTTGAAATTACTTTATTATGTCAAAGTAATCCAAATTGTAAATCAAATCCAACCCTGAATATTTTAATTTAATTTTGAACTGAGTGCCCTAATTCACAGTGTTATGCCCAACTGTGTCATGCCTTAAATCCACAACAGTGTCCAACAAAACTAAAAAAGATATGTGGGAAAGTATAGACAGAAAAATTGCAGCTTCAAGCTCCACTGCACAGAGAGACTGGGAAGTTGTCCGTAAAAAGTGGCACAATTTTGCCTGTGCAGCCAAAGCGAGAGGTGCTGCAGTCCGGAGAGACAGGGCAAGAACCGGTGGAGGCCCCAGCTCTGTGCCTGCAATCAGCCCCGACGAGGAAATGGCCCTGGCAATCATTGGTCAAGCGGTCGTGTGTACTACCAGGCCACTTTGCAACCTCTTTGCAACCACTTTCCAACACAGCATGTTGGAGCAGAATGTTTGTGACAGAGTGAACACACACCGCCACACAGATGTTTTACTCACACCATATCCATCCCCACTGCATAAAAACAGAGCGCCACTAGGAGCTGAATTTCGGTGCTAAGGGGGTGTAGTGGAGTAGGCGGGGCGAGACCGTGGTTCGAGACCGGTGAGTAATTGTGAATAAGCGCCAGCTGTGCGCACACCGGGCTCGAATCACGTAGGAGATTGGGAGCATATAAAAGGAACGAGCGACCGGACCGTCGATGAGAGAGGACCGGGCCCGAACTTATGTTAAGTTGGTTTTTATGTTTATGTATTTTGTTATTCGCCGGCAGTCGTCCGTGAGGGGCTGCCGGCTGTCTTTTACTTTATTATTAAAAACTTTATTTAAATGTTTGCCGGTTCCCGCCTCCTTCCTTCCCTTTTAATGAACCTTTGCTACAGTGGTGCCGAAACCCGGGAGGAAGGAGAGACATGCTGTCGGAGAGTCCTCGCCGCCGAGTGGCCTCGCGGTGCCGGAGAGTTCGGGCAGCGCGGACAGAGGCGTCCGCCAGTGGCTGCCCGAAGCGGTGGCTCTGGGGAAACGGAAGTGCACAGTGCGGCCACCGTCAAAGCTTCGGTGGAACGGCGACCTTTGCTGCCGCGCCTCTGGGTCGAGGTGGGGTGGCTTTCGTCCAAGCGGGAGCGGGGGAGTTGCCGCCGTCCGCCAGAGGCCGGAGCCTGCGTCCGTCCCCCGAGGGGGAGGAGCAGGGGCGGGAGTGCCGAGTGCGGCCACCGCCTGCCAGAGCCGCCTGCGTCCGTCCGCCCAAGGGGGAGGAGCAGGGGACGGGGAACCCGCCCCGACTCCCAGATGGAGGAGCCACCGCCGGCCGCCAGGGGGCGGACGGTCGAGCCGTCCACCGAAGCCCCAGGGCCACCGCAAGGCACCGCGAAGGAGAGTACTCCGGCTGGTTGAGGACCGAGCGGCAGCATGTCAGGGAACCGGACTATAATTTTTTTTTCTCCTCTCTCCCCTCTCTCTTTCCGGTCGCTCCGAGGGCTCCCGTCTCCGTTGTCTCGTCTCATCGCTGCATACCCCTACCCCGCCCCCCCCCCGAGGGAGGGGGAGGGAGCATGCACAGTCGCGGGGGTACCCCCCGGCCTGTGAGGGGTGATGGGGGTATGTAGTGGAGTAGGCGGGGCGAGACCGTGGTTCGAGACCGGTGAGTAATTGTGAATAAGCGCCAGCTGTGCGCACACCGGGCTCGAATCACGTAGGAGATTGGGAGCATATAAAAGGAACGAGCGACCGGACCGTCGATGAGAGAGGACCGGGCCCGAACTTATGTTAAGTTGGTTTTTATGTTTATGTATTTTGTTATTCGCCGGCAGTCGTCCGTGAGGGGCTGCCGGCTGTCTTTTACTTTATTATTAAAAACTTTATTTAAATGTTTGCCGGTTCCCGCCTCCTTCCTTCCCTTTTAATGAACCTTTGCTACAGGGGGTAGCTCCAGCGAGACAATGTAGGACCAACAATTTGTTGAAAAAACAGATGCTGAATTCGCTGCCATGGTAGCCAAAGTTTTTTCTGAATTGCAGTGTCTGTCATAGTAGCCAGGGGATCGAAGTTCTCACGCGCGAAGTAGTTTACAAAAACCAAATGGCTCCGTGGACGGCGCCGTCTTTGATTTAGCACAACTATTCGCTGTATAGCTGCCATAGTTTCACCAAACTCCTCCACTCACAATCATTCTCTTTAAATAGTCTCTTAGGCCTGTAGCATCTAATAGTTTGCAGCTGGAACATATAATTAAAGTGCTAACAACATCAGTGAAATGATGTAAATGTTTTACTATTTAAATAAAAAAAGATTTGCCTAATTGAACACGGAGTGTATTACAGATATTTAATTATAAAGACTTCTATGTACCCAAGCTTTTGTCACAGTGGTGGCCCCTAGTGTAGTCAAGAGGGATAAGGTATAGCTAAGAGCGCTGCAGACCAACCTTTCGAACGTATGACTTACAGAAGGTATACTTAACTAAGAAGGTTTCGGGAAACACGTATTAACAATAAGGTACAGCTTAAGGTATAACTTAAGAACGACGTAGCGTTAAGAAGGGTTCGGGAAAAGCAGCCGTGGTTTCCCAAAACCATCGTTCCAACGATCAATCACAAGCAGCATCGCAAAGTTGCGTAGTTGGAACTACAGGTCTAGAGCTGTGGTTAGAAGCATCGTTCTTTATTATTATGACATGTAGACTTACATGCATCAAGCTTTTGATCAAAGTAAGCAAGCAACACGGAGTGCATTCCATATCATTATTATTTCTAAATATATACAAATTAAGTTTTACATCTTTCAGTTTGTCAAGAAAATAGAAGCACTGTTGTTTGAAAAGTGCGCATGCACATGACCAGCGTGCTCTATGACCCTGGGGAATCCCTGGGTGGAATGACATAGGAGGACAATTATAAATAAATCAAATATCGTGAAATAAAACTACAGATAACAAAAATAGAATAACAAAAGTAGTCCTTAAATGCAATGTATGTTATTTTACAGCAAGAATTTGACATTAATTCGATCTGAACATATTTATTAGAAGACGTCATTACTTCACCACCTGTGTGGCGTCATCAACTAGATCGCTGAACAAACTTGGTTCAAACAATTGATCTCCGATAGAGTTACTACGGTTTCAGGAAACAGTTGTAACTACATCGTTAATTTCCCCAACAATGCACTGAACTATCGTGGTTAACCAGCGAGTTGTCGTTGTTCGGGAAACTCACCTCAGAGCGGATTGAAGAGAAAAGAGATGTGAAAGTCATACAAGCAAACAAAAAGCCACAGAGTTATAAAAACAAAGAATCACGAGAACATTTCGATGTTTGGACATTTCAAGAACTCATGGACATTTCGAGAAGTCATGGACAAGAAAGTAATGGTGTTAGCAAGACCACAGACATGTTCAACCACATGCCAGCATAATCTATCAGCAGTGCCTTAAAGATCAAGTCCATTTAAGGGTATACATGTGATGATTTGTTTTATGGCTTATTAAAGAATATGTAAAGATCTTGAAGTTCTTGAAAAGATTTAGAGTCATTTATTACAGACAGGTCTATGACTCAGGAAAGAGACAATGAATAGGCTACGCACGCAAGAGTGGTTCACAATTATCTTGTACAGACTTTTATTGTAGACCATGCAGAAAAAGGTCTGGAGAAGAATGAGAAGTGAAATGGTCAGAAATCAGGATGTTTTAACCACAGGAATAAGAACAAAGAATCACAAGTCAGAAGACATTTAGATATTTTAAAAAAGTCATGTGGAAAAAGAAGACGTGGTTTTAGTCAGCAAAATCCATCAGTGGTGTTTTAAAGAGACATATACGTCCATTGCCTCCTAATTGCCTTCACAGAATTCCGTCCCTAAAAAAAGTTATGTTTTTGTTTGTAAGCCTGTCAAGATGTAGGTTTTTATGTGTATGTCTTGTACGTATTTGTTATTATGCAGATTAAGGAAAATACTGACAGTGTATTGAATAAATAATTAATTAATTCATGTTAATAAATATTTCTAAAGCAATTTAAGTCTTGTGATAAAAAATAAATTATTAAGGCTCAGAATTAAGTAATTAGTTGTTCATCAATTGTACAGTATTAACTCATCAGGTCCTCCAGTTAATGACAGACGACAGTCCATCAGCCATTTGAAGACAACAGTGCCAGCCCAGAGACCAGGACTTTTAGTTGAATTAAATCCCCTTTGGACGGGAGTAGGTCGAGCCCCCCAGGTGGCAGCTGTCTGCGACCGCGGCGGCACATTCAACCTGGGGGACATCGACGTATCCTCTTGCTACCCCACCATTGAGGGAAGAAAGGGCGATGGAACTAGTTTGACGTGCACACGCCGAAAAAGGCGTTTCCAGGTCTTACTGAGTTCCATGCACTTCCGGGAAACACGGCACTAGGGGCGGGCTCAACCCCGAGGCACCATGTATCCAGCCGCGAGTGCTGGGAGAGGCAATGCGGTGCACTGCTCACGGCGGCCCGGGAAAGCATGGCTGACATTCCTGAGCTCGAACCCCGTAGGAGTGAGCTGCTAGGAATCGTCGGAGTCAGATGCCAGTAAGTCATCCTCCGATGCTGCAAGGGACATCTCATCAAGGGCTGCCCCAGCGTGGTAGAAACCCAACACTTGAGGCAGACATCGTGTCCATCCCCCTCCTCCTTCTGGAACTGCCGAGACGTTTGATGATTGTCACCATTGTTAGGGTTTGTTTGATTAGTATTGATGTCAGGGAAACTCAGAGACAAGTCTGAGTGCGGATACTTCAGAGTCGATGACAAATCCGAGACTACAGAAAGCGTACTACAAGTAATACACCACTGCATAGAACTAAAAATCAAACATGAAAAACCACATCAATAAGCTGAATGTTTATTCAACCTGATCATTGTGCCAAATAGTAAAAAAAAGTATGTTTTTGAGTCTGTTGATATGTTGATCAGTTAATAAACAATTTCCCTGAAACGCCAAAATCAAAGAGAATCAAGTTCAAAATTCAATTACTGCAAAATTAAAGATTAAAAAAATAAACATGTAAAATGCTTCAAAAATATTATAATTATCATTATTCTCATGTGTATGTTTACATTTACTTGTTCAGCAGTGACTTTTGTCCGAAGTGACATACAAATAAGAGAACATTTAACATTTTGTCTGTTTTCATCCAGATGTTTTATTTGTAGTTTTCATCATAAAAGTAGTAAAAATAATATCAGAACCAGATAATAAAGTGTAAAATATTACCTGGAAAATCCTTGCATGTTTTTATGGGATAAACACATTTTTGAAAGCAAAGTGTCCTAAATACATATGTGGTCTTGTGTAAAATGTACCGTGGATGCTGCTTACATTGGTTGTCGTGGTTACCACATTGTCTGAGGTGAGATGGAGTTGAAAGTAAGAGGATGTATCTATGGACACATGGATACAGCGGAGAACATCAAGGATTCCAGGACATCTCACTCCTGGAATCTCCCTGCAAACAGACCATAATTCACCTGCCGTCGCCCTTAGAACATACAGGAGATGGTTTTGCCATGTTTAAGGCAAGTATACAGTTAGATGTTAACACGTTATTCTGCAGAATGTGTATGTATGTTATAAGCACATTGTGTGTGGTGATGGTGTGTGTGTAGGTTTTTACAGTGTCTTTTAAAGTGTCCCGTCCAGCAGAACAGATTCTTGTTTTCACTCAAACACCTGAACACACTGTTAAAGTGTCATTATATAGGGCTGCCATTCTTAAAACTCACCATGACAACAACAACAACTCATGCGTAACATTACAACTGAATCTGCCATGATCCTGTCCTTCTGGTCATGAGTTTTCCAGTACTTCAACTGTTTAATAAAATGTAAATTTGCACACACTTAAATTTTCTTTTTTAAATTGACAGCACAAGAAAATGGAAACAAAAATGGAAAGCAAACAAAGACACACAGTATGTATGTGTTAGTCAATCATACATTTATGGCATGTGGAAAAGAGTTCAGTCAAAGAGAAAAGTGGATTGGGTCAAATGCAACTCTGCAACTTCAAAGCAAACAAAACTAAACTATTCTATTCGAAAAAGCCACATAAATTGTTAATGAGAAGCTGAAGTTGAATAAATGTTTGTAACCAGAGCTCAGGGTTTGGCTGGTTAATTTGACTCTGTTGACCTCTGCTGGTAGATTATGTAACTACAGCATCTCTCAAAACATCTCTTCTATTTATTATTTGGAAATGAGATATGTAGTTAAACAGTGTCAGTTATCATGGTTTGTACATCTTACAGTAGCTGTTTGTTGTACAGTGCCTGATGAAGATCAGAAGATGGACAGTCTCTGTCTCATCATTGGTTTGAGGCTGTTTGTGTTCTAAGTGATAATCAGAATGGTGAGCTCTAATGGGATTAGTCACATGATCCTTTTGGCTGTAAAATCAGTATGAGCACCTTTAAGACAGGTAGTTCACCGCACAGTTGATCAATAATATTATGACTATGTCAGCGTTATATCAGTTAATAATTATGCTCATTTTCTTCTTTTTTTACATATAAAATGTAGTTGACATGTTTGCTAATGTGGAACTTATTTGGGCACATTGTGCAGTGATCATTTTTTAATCACACGACACCCTGTGAGACTGAACCACCTGCTTTCTATAAACTGACAGTTCTCCTCACAGACGGTGCAGCACGTAACCTTTCTAGCTGCAGCAGGACCAATATCAACCTTTACTCTGTAGGACACTTCAACTGTGAGCTCAAAGTTCTTATTTTCTTTAACATCTTTCTTGTGTTTCTTCAGAGCTTCTTGGGTTTGTTTCAGCTCATTTTGCTTTTGTTTCATTGTTTGAACAAATTATTCTAGATTGAGTATGTTTGCCTCCAACTGTTGCCATTTTTGCACAACAAGTGAAGTAATTTTTAAGGGCTTATGGCAAGAAAGTTGAAAAAACCTGCCATTCCTCTAAAACTGAGATCCCATGACTGATCATGGATTGTTTGATATTCTTCATCACAGGGCACTAACAGACGTTATGTTCCTCTGCCCAGATGGTATGGGCATTTTGGCTTTGGCTCCCCCTGCTGGAGTTGTTGGATCTGCTGTTCCCATGTCTCCACTGCATGCTTGAGATTTTTAATTGGACACAATTGAAGGTTGTCTCCAAGCTGGCTTAAAAAGGCACTGGAAGACGACTTTGTGTGTGGGCGAACAACATGCTGTTTAGACGTGTTTTGTGCAATCAACCGAATAAATACCCTAGACTGAACAAAAACGTGTCTTAGTCCTTTTATGTTGGGGCGACTCAAGAAGCACCCTAGCATAAATTGGTCGCTCGCCCGGAATTTTGAATTCTCAGACTTAATAAGTAACAGCGTGCCTTCCTAGCGTAACCTGGAGAAAGTAATTTTCTGGGCTTTTTGTTATTAGATTTAATGGGCACCCTGGTTAGTTAGCCATCGGGTGAACGACAGAGTTCACCACTTTGTTATTTTAGTTTATCATTTTTGGGTGGTTTAATCTGAAGTAGTTTCGAAGTGTGGTGACAGGTCTACGGGTCTGCTACCTGCTTGCGAGTTTAACATTTAAAGGAGCCTACCAAGTCTCCACCGAAGACTAGGCAAGGTTTATTTATTTTTATTCTGGTAAATAGGGTGCAATGGGGTGCCTATGTGTCTATATTTACAGCCCAGTAAATTGCTATGCTTTTGAGTTTAAAAGGTTTACTTCTTGTAACAAAAATCTGACTTTGTGTTGTTGTGCAGTTAGATAATTGTTTAAGATATCATCTAACCTTTGTGGCTGCTTCGGATTTCCTGTGCGGGGATTGTTACCCACAGCATTAGCTTATTTTGAGTAGTGGTCGACCTCTCAGTCAACAATTTGATCTCACAGTGATATCACCATGAGCTCCCAGGATACTCATGATGTGGTCACAATGTGAGGTCACAGCGAGTTCAAAGTGTAACCTTACATCGCACTCACTGTGTGCTCAAACTGTGAGCTCACAGGACAGCTCACAATGTGAAGTCACACAGCGAACTAAAAGTGTAACCTCACAGCGCACTCGCTGTGTGCTCAAACTGTGTTCATACTGTGTTCACAGCGCACTCCCTGTGTGCTCATACTGTGGTCACAGCGCACTTATTGTGTGTTTATACTGTCGTCATATCGCACTCGCTGTGTGCTCACACTGTGCTCATACTGTGGTCACACCGCACTCACTGTGTGCTCATACTGTGGTCACAGCGCACTCACTGTGTGCTCATACTGTGGTCACAGCGCACTCGCTGTGTGCTCATACTGTGGTCACCCTTTCTTCTCCGTTGGTGGGTCAGCTAGAGGATATGTCGATGTTCCCCAGAGGGAATGTGCCGCTGCGGTCCAACCCGCAGTTGGCTGCCACCTGGGGGCTCGATCTAGACTCCTGTCCAAAGCATGTGGGCTTTCCGGTGTCCCGGATGCCGGGAGCTTGCACTGCTGCTGGCAGAAACTGCCCTCTCTTCGCGCTACGGCGTGGAGGGGGGGCGGAAGCTGCCCCTCTCTTCACGCTACTGCAGCCCACTTCAAGGGGTTCTCTTCCCAACAGCCCACTTCAAGGGGTTCTCTCTCTCTCTGGGTGTTTCACAGCCGCTCTCACCCTCTACATGACGGTGTTCGGCAACGCGACGTGGCGTCATGGCGAGACACAGTGCCGAGGATAAACAGCAATCCTCTGCACTCTCACAGACAGTGCACGTTGCTACATCATCGCCAGGCAGGTAAGCAGAGCCGATCTCCCCCCCAGGGGCCCCCCACAGCGGAAGATCCGCTCTGCCAGCCATCGAACCCCCCCCCTCGGGAGGTCGATGAAGTAGATTGTACCTCTAGTCCCCGGCCGGTCCCTGGGAGTCTGACAAGACTTGCCCAAACCACGATGAAAATTCAACAAACTGTGCCTTGTATCATGAAATTGGTTTGGCTTGATTATGTGATAAAAACAGAGATTATAACCTACATTTTTGCGAACGTCAACCGAATGTCAAATATATGCAGTCTTTCACGCCACCAAGTTCTGTAAAGCTCCATGAGACTGACATCTAGTGGTAGTTGCTTTTTTTAAGCACAGTTGTGTGTGGACCGGAAGGTATTTGTGTGCGTATTGTCCAACGCGAAAAAAAAAAAAAAAAATCGCGAAACAAAAGTCTCAAAATCCAAATGCACCGAACAAGATGAATGCTCGTGTTTGCCTGATTCACAAATGCACAACTTGTCCTCGGTGTGCGCAAAATGATCATATATTAGCACAAAAAACAACATTTGTATTAAAAAATCTGGCTCTATTTTACAAATTGTGTCATGTTTATAAAAATCTAAATTTCGCAAACTAAAATTATGAGGCATTTGTTTGTGGATAGTAAAATACATGCGTAACATGCATCACGTTCACGGATGACTGCGCATGCATTTGTTAATAGTTTTGAAATAAAATTAATCCCATAATAAAATGTCTTCGGTACTTCCTTTTATGAATTCGTGCTCGAATCTGATACAGAAAAGGAAGATGATCAAGCCGATACATCAACTTTGCCAGCGTGACTTGAGCAGGTTGTTAAGGATTGGTAAGGATTTATTAAAAATATATTATGTGAAATAGTTAAAAACTATAGCTAGCTGTGTCACCTTTTATATCGTCTCGGTTACGTATGTAACCTCGGTTCCCTGATGGAGGGAACGAGACGTTGTGTCGAAGCCGACAGATGGGGTTCGCCCTTAAGAACCTATCAGCTCTGACTACTTTAGAAAATGCCAATGAAAATTCATTCATTCAAAGCACACCGGCTTCCTTTTATACCGGACATCCGGGGGCGGAGCATCTTTTGGCAGGGCAAACAAAGAGTCTTTCTTTTCGCTACGAAACACAGCATCTCCACGACATGGCTGTGGCGGTCACGATACAATAAGATTTACAAGTACGCCCACCTTACATGCATTTAGATTTGGGCGGCCTTAGTCAAATCATGTTACGAAGTGACGTACTGTACATTCGCTGGGGTGTGGTTACATGAGGCGTTTTAGGCAGGTCTGGGTGAGAGTTCGCTTTTAGATAGAATGCATCTTTTAATTTTTGCAATTTTACGTGTCTAATAAATGCTTGGGTAACTTATAACACACCAAAGACACAGAAAAACACATATTCGCGCCCTATGACCCCTTTAAAACTTATAGAACACTTGAGGTCTGTAAAGTTCCATATTTCCAATTCTATACAAGAGACTTTTTAGAACGAAGAAGACAAATCGGTCTGATGAACGTAATAAGATAACAGTTGTTTCATTTAATATTGACATTGCCTTAGATGTTTCTCTAAATGATTCCTTTGGAGAAATAGATCAAAATGACACTTATTTTGTGATTAGAGTTTGGTTTATGACAGAGGTCTTCAATTGCTCATTATTAACATTGAATACATATATTGAGACACATTCACATGGGTATAATATGATTGATAAGAATATGAAGAGTTTATTTCCAAAATGAGATAAATCGGCTTTTACATTTAATCAAAATTCATGTTTTTTTATTGTGCATTCCAATTAATATCAATCAAACTGCAGGTGGTTTGTTTTGATTTGAGCCATAATAACTCAAAAAATACAGGTAACTTACACAATAAAACATTATAACATAATAAAAAAAACATGATTTTTGAAAAAAATCGGAGTTATCTCATTTTGGAATCAAACTCTTTATACGGTTTGCATGTTTAGGATATTGACTGGTCACAGATCCGTTCATTTGTCATGGCAAGACTTGACAGACCACACAACAGATTTAATCTAATATATGAAAATTTGTCATTTTATTAACCTTCACAGGAATTTAGATAGCATTAGTCTTTTTCTTGTTGGTTCTCTGCCTCAACCTAATTAGACATTTTGTCGACATTTACCGAAAATGGTTACAGTGTACTGTTTCTGATCAACTTTTTCATTAGAACATTTGTAGCCAAGTCAAAAAAATTGTTCTGATTTTCATCTTATTTTTCATGTTCTTAGGCTTAATGTTTTATGTATAATGCATTATAAAGAGTTATTAAAGGGTAAAATGCATTATAACTCTTTATAATGTGTGTTGTAATGCATTATATGTAGTTGTAAATAATTATAACCAATTTAAAATGTGTAGTGTAACAATGAATTGCTAAGTTTTATAATGTATTAACTGTAATAACAATTATATACAAGTGTAGTGTATTTCGGGGAACTATGAGTTTGATCACAGTAAAATACGGATAATTAATGATGATTAATTATACCTATTTTATACACTTTTATCGGATTCAGCAGACCTAATAATAACAACAAACTAGATTCACTCGTCCACCAAGGGATCAGCAGATCGTATATCAAGTCTAAGAAATATTACTTTCCTGGCCTTGGAAACATAACACTCTTACTGTAGTACAGTACCGCTCCAGAAATTATAACGAAATCAAGCAGTTTAAGTGACGTTAATACGTGATAAAGAGACACAGCAACAATTCGATTGTAGATAACAAATGCGGGTTTATTAACTATACTAAAAGGGGAAACAAATACAACCAACTAGATATAAACATGTTAAAACAAAAGTAACATGAAACATAAAGACAGTAAAGAAAGGTAAGAGATTAACAAACAAAAGGGCTGGCAGTATTACAAACGGATGTTCAGATCTGCATGAACCATCGAAGACAATTTCCTTGTAAAAGGGGGTTACGGCTTAAACGCAGCTGTTTAGAAAATAGATTCTATACTTGCATTGGTTTCCTTTGAGTGTGCTTGGACAAGGTCTTGTGCCCTTGGAAAGTGGTTTTCAGATGTCTTTATGGTTTCGATCCGTCGGGTCCTTCCGTGGAGCCGGATTGGCGGATGAGGTCAGAAACAAACTTTTTTTTCGATTTCAGGAAAAACTGTCTCCGAAGAGAGACAGGTCTCAGGAGGTGTTCTTGAAACTCGCGAACACTGAAGAGCCTCGATTGCTCCGTTCACGGATGTTTTAAGCCTGGGGGTGACGCCCCTCCAAGGTGGGCGATCCAATGCGATGAGATGATTTTAGGCGCAAAATCAAGTTTCTTTGTTTCGCTTATTAGCTCATTTGCATTTAAGATCACTTAGGGGTTTGGCACTGTAAAACTCTTACAATGACATAAAAGGAGTATGGTATAAAACACATTACTGTGCTATACACCATCTTTTAAGAAATGAAGAGAGAGACATTTAGATGTAAAACTTCAGGTCAATGTACTTATAATCCTGGCATGTTTTATAAGAATGAAAAGATAAGCAGGATACAACTAACACACATGCTTTTGAGGTTATAGGTGAGGCTGAATAACATTGGGGCAAAGATACAAGGTGGAGAAATAGGTTTATACCCATTTAAACCATTCTTTGTGGTTAAGAAGAAAGAGAGAGACATTTTCAAGACTTGACTGACCATTTGCCCTCATTCCTGTTAACACATCTGGTGTCCATGTTAGGGAAACACCCCCTCCTCCCTGTTAGAATTCCTTTGAAGTCCAGAGTGTGTGTGTTGGAATCTATCCTGATCAAATGATGGATGTTTTAGAAGAGGGCAGTTGGATCAGACGTGCTGGCGCCGTTTAGACCCCTACTGAGAGGTCATGGTGTTTTACGATCCCAAATGGTAACCTTTGGTCAGGCCAGATCCTACATATTCCCCCCTTCGGCCGACGGGGTTCGCATAGAAGCTTAGTCGGACGATGATTGTTTGGATCGTAATGGTCAAGGTGACAGGTGGGTCTTATTCGTCCTCAGTGTGTGGTGCACTGGCAGTGGGTCGATCTCAATCAGATTAGGTTCGGGTTCAGCTTGCGTGTCCCTCTTCTCGCGGCTCCGCTTGAATGTCAGAGGAAACACCGCTGTACACTTGTTTACTGACTCCTGCATTCCGTTGATCCTTTTGTAAAGGACAAAGGATAGGCCAAGGGTAAGGGCATATCCTAACGTGGTGGTTAAACAGTGCGGTGTCAGCGGCGGTCCAGGATCGGACCACAGGGGAGTTGGCAAGACTGGGGTTCAATACCACGTGGTCCTATGAGTAGTCCGACATAGTTCACCTTGGTTCTACCCCATTGTCCCTTATGGAGAGCAATCTTAGCACCTGCTGTGGTTAGTTGGTCCAGGACGTGGTCTATCTCTTTTAGGTGGTCGGCTACAGTCTTACTTTTCATAAGGACGTCATCTATGTAGATGAGATTGCCTCTTACTCTGGCATCCGGGCACGCTTTGTTGAGGAAGATGTTGAATTCGGCTGGTGAGTTGGCATACCCAAAGGGGCACCGTGTGAAGGTGTACTGTATTGTCGGTTTCCAAAGGTGAAGGCCAGCTTGTGTTGATCTTCCAGGTGCACCGGTATAGTCCAGAATCCTGAGGCCACATCAAGTGTAGAGAAGATGGTAGCCCCCCTTATCCTGGGGATCTCTTGATCCAGCTGAGTCATCGGCCATCGTGACAAGGGTACTTGTTGATTTAGTTTCCTGTAATCAATCGTTGGTCGCCACTTGCCATTTGGTTTGAGGACAGGCCATATGGGTGCTGAATAGGTACTGTTGCAGGGCCGGATGACACCCTTTTCCAGCATAGAGTTGATGATCTCTTGTACTGGCTCATGTGCCAGTACTGCCTGACGAACGTGGGGGGAGCATTCGGGTGCGAGGGAATTCGTACCATATGAAGGTTGGTGAGGCCGCAGTCTAAAGAGTCTTTGGCAAATGACGCTTTGTACTTGTACAAGACCTGTCGAAGTTTTTGGAGGTCTTCTCTGTCCTGTATGGCATCTGCATCCTTCAGGATTTGTTGAACTTGTGCCTCAAATCCCGGATAAGGCTCCTCCAACGTTGCGTCATCTGTCTTGTTGACAGTTACAGCAGTGGTGACTTCATTGTCTTCACAGATGGGTTGGCTACAGACAGTGTACACTGAAATATCTCTATGTCTTTGGTCATTTCGGTCCTACACACCTGTTCTTTGGCGATTGGCATGACAGAGGCGAGTGAGATCATCTTGAAAGGTGCTGTGAAAGCTGTGTTATCTAAGCTCCCCTCTAGAATCAGTGGTGGTGGGATGGGGCCTATGACTGGTACGGTGAGATCAAAGTCATGGAAATCTTGGCTCATTAACCATCCTACACGGTAGCCCTCAGGAAGTTTAATAGGTGTAGCCGTGCAGTTAATGAACAGGATGTACACTGCACGGGATGTAATTTCAGTGAGGGGTGTGGCTTCTAGGGTGAGGCCAAGCTCCACGCACTCCATTGATGGCTGGAAGTAGGCCAGTGTGTGGTTGAGAGTTTGGCCACACCGCATGTTGAGCCGAACCGCGACCCCTTTGGTGTAGACCGGTACTGCAGTTTCAAGTTCATTCACGAGGGAACAGACTTCTGGGATGGTCTGACCTGATGCAAGGTTTGTGTGATTGATGGGGCCCCCAGGGGGTTGTAAGATCAATGGGGCTCACACCACATCATTAATAGTGTCTACGTGAGCTTGGAGGCGGACTAGGACATCTGCACCCAGGTAGATATCGTGTGGTGAATCCTGAAGAACAAGGAAGTAATGAGTTAAGGACCGGCCATTCCAGTTCAAGTTCAAAGCACAGACTCCTTTAGCAGTTACCATGGTTGACAGGTGGGAGTCCAATGGGAATCGTGTGCTTTTAGCTACAAAGGGAATGTCCGGTGTGTGTAGAGTGAGTGGTTTAAACAGCGTGGGGCTGATGGCGGAATTGTCTGCCCATAATGCCAAAACAGTGTCTGTTATTGCCATGTCGTTCAGGTAGATTGTTTCCTTGACCAGAGGGCAGTAGTAGCTGTCTGGGTCCTCGGCTGGTTTTAGGGAGCAGAGTGGAGTTCCTGAACTTGGGGCTGACCTTGAGTCGGTGTTCTCGCGACCGGCTGGGGTTTGGCCATTGACCTCTGTGACCTGGCAATGCAGTTTGACTGAGTTGATTGAGGGGAATGGCAGTGGTTCTCGCACTTGAGCCCAGATTTTTAGCTGTTTAAAATCCATCAGCGGCTCGAAGCGATCTAGCAGGTCCTTGCCAATGACGAGAGGATAAGTGTCCATTGGTGAGATGTACACAGGGTGTACCAGACTCATGGGACCGATGGTCAAGTGTATGGGAGCTATTTGTTCCAGTCGGACCTCAGTTTGGCTGTATGACTGTACATTCAACGCGCAGCTCTGCGGCTGGAGAGTCCGATTCTGTTTTTTAGCTTCTTCCAAGAGTCTGTGAAACAACTGGGATGACATCAGCGTGAGGTCACCTCCAGTGTCAACAAGGGCCTCTAACCTCACCTCATGTTCCAAGGTGATGGCTAGATATAGTTTCCTGGCCACTCCTTTCTCAATCAGATTTCCCAGAAGTCTTGGTACAGGGGCCTGTGTGGTGACTGACAGGCAGTTAGGGCTGGTTTCTAGTTGTTCGGTTGGAAGACAGACAACTAACACAGCACTTTCTGGTATCTTGGGGTCTTGATCGATGATTGACTGAAAGGTTTTGTCTGATTCTGGGTGCTCGGTCGTCAGTTGGGTTGGGGTGTTGTTTCTGAGTTGGTGGGGGCGTTTGCAGAGATCTGTGAATTGTCTTTAGGAGGAGGGCATTCTGAAGGGTCGTTGCTTTTCACCACTTGTAGTCACAAGAAATCTGGCTTATCCTTCTTGTTTTGTTTGTTAGGCCCTATTTGTACCAACTCCCTTAGTATCTTCAGGATCTCTGCTGACTCTGAGGTCTCTGTGCTGTTCTGCTCTGGAGAACAATGAGGTTTGGACAGGTCACAGGGGTGTTGGGGTGCCTTCCTCTGGTGACGGTTTGGGCTGGTTGCCCCTGCTAGTGCGGGTCGGTGATTCCTGGGTCGGCGATTACTTTCCCATGCAGCACCGCCCCTTGGGTCGTCCCATGAACGTGGCCTGCTCCAGGGCCTCTCGGAGTATCCTGTCTGACGCTTAGGTCGAGCAGCCGTGTGGTCACGCCGTTCCTGGCTGACAGGAAAATCCCTTGCCTCTCTGTGGACAGGCCTAACATTGTGACATGGTTGAGAGCCCTCCAGAGTCAGCTCGGGGTATTGTTCAGAGACAGTTAGAATGACAGGATTTTTTATAGTCTTTTTAGAGGCAGTCTTGTTCTTTACATAGGCCTTATGGGCTAGGTCCCGCAGCTGTTGAGTTGTCATGGTGCGGAGGCATGCCGTGACTCCTAAGTGGTGGCTCACGCTAGGATGCAGGTTACGCAGGAAAGGAGTTCTAAAGTTAAAATCCTCCATCTCTGGCACCAAAATAGGTTCGTCTCAGTCTGTTGTAATAGGCCTGTGGGGTTTCGAGGCGGCCTTGTTTAAGGTCCATGGCAGCAATCAGTCCCTGTTCAGACTCTGGGTCTGAAAACTCCTTTATTAGAGCTTGCTGCAGTTGCTTGTAATCCCCTTTTACCATGTCAGACTGCCGGTCTAGGAAACTGCGCACCTCGCGACTGGATGTAATCCTGAGCAAATACAGCCTGTCTTTGGTGGGAACATTTGGCATGGTTTGCAGATGAAAGTTAATATCCTGCAGGTAGGCGTGTATGTCGTGTCCTCCTGCAGGGTTTGGTGTGAACGTGGGGATGTTTCTGGCAAGCTTGTCCAGGTCCTTGGGAGCCATGCTGTGGTTTGTAGGGATTCTCTGGAGATGCTCCCATCCCTCAGTGGCAGTTAAGGGCTCTTGGATGCTGGCAGGTGATGTTTTGAAACGCAGGCTATCAGCTTCCCCTCTTTCGGAGGGTACTTGGCTGGGAAATCTGGTCCTGCTTGCCGGGGGAAGGTCAGTAGTGTAACCCTCCCCCTTTCGTTCAGCTTGAAATTGGTAGGCGTACTTCAGTTCCCTTTGCACGGTATCAAGTTCAGACTGAAGTTGGTCGTGTTGCTGAGCCAAGTTTTGGGCTTCAGCTCGGGCTGATTGAAAGTGTCTCTCAGAGGTTTTGAATTTTGCATCCCTCTCTTTCAGTTCGGTTTCAGCCCGTCGTAATAGAGTCTCTGCTTTCTGGAGCTTGCATTCTAGGTCCTCGCGGGCCTGCTTTTCCAACCGTTCTCGGGCTTCTATGTCTGCACGGAGGTCGGTCAAGGTGTCCTGAAGCCTTTCCCTCTCTTCCTTTAGCTTGGAGTCGCACTCCTCCTTTGCCAGCTTCGTGGTCTCTAGGGTCAGTTGATCTAGGCTTTTCTGGGCGTCTGCCTGGTTCCTGCGAGCCTCCTCAGCCTGAAGCTTTAATGCCGTTGTCTCCTGCTCCAGGAGGGTGACTTTCCCATCGCTCAGCTTCAACTGGGCGATGAGGTTGTGGGCGAGGGTACCAATGGCCTTGGCCAGCTCCTTGTGGGCGTAGCTCTGTGTTGGATCTTGGGCCATCAACTGGTCCAAGTTGTCATCCAGCTGCTCTCGGTCCAGGCCCTGTAGATCCTTGGTCGCCTCGGGCAGGACCGCGTCCGTCATTGCGCTCAACCAGGTCTCTAGCTGGTCCCAGTGGGTGACAGGGCTAGGCGATCTGGACATACTGGCACACTGGGGGTGAGAGAGAAAAGCACAAAGGGCCAATGCAAGTCCTTACAAGTTTAGTGAGCTCTATAACACTTGTGTTATGTGTTGTGCAGCTAACTGGGTGAACAGTCAGTGGCGTAACTTAAACACCTATTTATCCTAGCAGTGAATTGGCAGGGTGGATAGAAGGTGTGTGAGTGAGTGTGTGGGCCCAGGGAAATTGTTTGAGTAAATGTTTCGATGGGTCCAAACTTAGGGTGTCATTCTAATGACCGGGAAGTTTACCTCATCAACATATTACTGAGAATTCCCTGATGGCTCATGCAGATTCAGTCTTCCAGAAAACAAAAAGTAAAACAAAATTAAATCAATAACAAAACTTCAATCATTCAAAGAGCGAGTTTTAAGTTTCGCTCAGCGCGCATTACCGTTACACACAAATGCCAACACAAATGAACGTGATACTGGGCTCTGCTCACAAACAACGTTTAAAACTGCCCGCATTCTCCACCAATTATGTAGTGTATTTCGGGGAACTATGAGTTTGATCACAGTAAAATACGGATAATTAATGATGATTAATTATACCTATTTTATACACTTTTATCGGATTCAGCAGACCTAATAATAACAACAAACTAGATTCACTCGTCCACCAAGGGATCAGCAGATCGTATATCAAGTCTAAGAAATATTACTTTCCTGGCCTTGGAAACATAACACTCTTACTGTAGTACAGTACCGCTCCAGAAATTATAACGAAATCAAGCAGTTTAAGTGACGTTAATACGTGATAAAGAGACACAGCAACAATTCGATTGTAGATAACAAATGCGGGTTTATTAACTATACTAAAAGGGGAAACAAATACAACCAACTAGATATAAACATGTTAAAACAAAAGTAACATGAAACATAAAGACAGTAAAGAAAGGTAAGAGATTAACAAACAAAAGGGCTGGCAGTATTACAAACGGATGTTCAGATCTGCATGAACCATCGAAGACAATCTCCTTGTAAAAGGGGTTACGGCTTAAACGCAGCTGTTTAGAAAATAGATTCTATACTTGCATTGGTTTCCTTTGAGTGTGCTTGGACAAGGTCTTGTGCCCTTGGAAAGTGGTTTTCAGATGTCTTTATGGTTTCGATCCGTCGGGTCCTTCCGTGGAGCCGGATTGGCGGATGAGGTCAGAAACAAACTTTTCCGAAGTGACTGCCAAACAGGAAAAACTGTCTCCGAAGAGAGACAGGTCTCAGGAGGTGTTCTTGAAACTCGCGAACACTGAAGAGCCTCGATTGCTCCGTTCACGGATGTTTTAAGCCTGGGGGTTTGACGCCCCTCCAAGGTGGGCGATCCAATGCGATGAGATGATTTTAGGCGCGAAATCAAGTTTCTTTGTTTCGCTTATTAGCTCATTTGCATTTAGGATCACTTAGGGGTTTGGCACTGTAAAACTCTTACAATGACATAAAAGGAGTATGGTATAAAACACATTACTGTGCTATACACCATCTTTTAAGAAATTAAGAGAGAGACATTTAGATATAAAACATGCCAGGATTATAAGTACATTGACCTGAAGTTTTACAAGAATGAAAAGATAAGCAGGATACAACTAACACACATGCTTTTGAGGTTATAGGTGAGGCCGAATAACATTGGGGCAAAGATACAAGGTGGAGAAATAGGTTTATACCCATTTAAACCATTCTTTGTGGTTAAGAAGAAAGAGAGAGACATTTTCAAGACTTGACTGACCATTTGCCCTCATTCCTGTTAACACATCTGGTGTCCATGTTAGGGAAACACCCCATCCTCCCTGTTAGAATTCCTTTGAAGTCCAGAGTGTGTGTGTTGGAATCTATCCTGATCAAATGATGGATGTTTTAGAAGAGGGCAGTTGGATCAGACGTGCTGGCGCCGTTTAGACCCCTACTGAGAGGTCATGGTGTTTTACGATCCCAAATGGTAACCTTTGGTCAGGCCAGATCCTACACAAGATATTATAATGCATTAAAAGGTGCATTACAATGCTTTAAAACTACTTCTATAATGCATTGTACATACATGCTTCAAGGAAAGTGTAACTAAATATTTTTTTGTTCGTTTCTTGAAAACTTTTAAAACAAATTTGCCCTCCAGTTTAAGAGGATAAGAATGCACAGTTCACGTGGACTAGCATGCAAAAGCAATAAGAACTCTAACACAGTCTGAATAATACGTACCAATCACTGTACACTACGCACATTGTGCGTACATTTGCTGCTGTGTAGTTATATGTAAATTATGTGTCAGTATGATGTGTACACTACGCACAATGGGCCTCATTCATGAAACATTCGTAAATATATGAGTGAACTCCAAGTAATTTGCTCGTTAAACAGACGAACCCGCAAACTTTCCTATGGATTCACAAATACTTCGTAAACGTCAGATTTCGTAGTAAAATGTGTGTATGTTAATAAGTTCCAATCACTCGTAAACAGGGCGCGCATGCAGGCTCATTCACAATTAGCATAATCCCGTTTATAAATTACAGCTACACAAATTACGTATCTCGGAATGCTGGAATCCTCTGGACTTCATTCTCTGGTTTGGCTACATTATATTGCATAAATGCAAAATAGACTAATAGGCTATATGCTTACCAATAAATTAATCAATTAAACTGTGTCCACCAAAGAGTTTTTAACCAGTTAAATAGTAATACCTGGTGTTCTTCTGAAAAAAACCAGGTGGTGGTGCTTTGGAGGGACTGCGCGTTATTCTGGAGATGGGTAGTTTGCAGTGTTCACAATATCCGAAACAGTTAGCCTACTTACTAGTATCTTATTTCGAACAATATTACTTAATATGAAAATGCAGTAATGGTCAAGGTCCATTAACTAACAAGGTCAAAAATGAAGTCAAGTCTGAACATGGCTGTATTTTACAACGGGATGCCACCAGCAGTCACTTTAACCGCTGCAAAAATTCTGATTTATAAACGCAACATCATCGGACAAAATCACAATACAGTACAGCTACATTAAAGAGCGGCTATATGCTGTTTGCCCTTTCTCGACAATGTGTTGCTGTATTATGAACGCTTCTTTGATTTTAAATGCAAGTGACATACACATGGAGCTCATCTGAAGAGAGTGCATGCAAACACGGAAGATGAGGACGGGCACGCGGCCATGCTCCACTTACACCAAACAAGTCAGGAAGGAGAGAAGACGGGCAAGCACCATTTGTCCACTAGTTATTTGATAATAAATTCTGTTATTAGCACGGATGGATACAAAAACATGTGACGCTAAATATACTTGGGCAGCCATAAATATACCTGGGCCAACAGCCCAAGTAAATGCATTGTATGGGAAACGTTGCTATGGACAATGGAGAAAAACTAAAATAAAAATAAATCCAAAGCATAAAATAAACAGGAAAGAAAAATTTTTAAATAGTTAACAAATTATGACAAAATGAAAACAGAAGAATCCATGTGTTAAGTTAAATTGATGGCTAGTAGGGCTGGGCGGTATGACCAAAAATGAATATAACAGTGTTCTCCAGATTTATACCGGTTTCCCGGTACATGACGGTATTTTTAAAACCACATTTTCTACTGATTGAGAGGGGAAATAGGGCTGTTGATTGCCTTTAAATGCCCTTTTACACTGTCATGGTGACAGTAACCCCAATAATAACTGCAAAGCTTAGACTTCTTTAACAACTGAATTGCATGCGAAGGTAACTTGCATACATAATATTTAAGCAGATAAATAGAGAACAGGGCTCGAAATTAACTTTTCCTTGGAAGCACTGATGCTCCCAACTTTAAGAGTTAGGAGCATCCACCCAAAAATGTATAGTTGAAAACAAAATAGTACAATTGCACCATTAAAACATGCATGTGACATCTGTTGTGTATTACTTAGTCACAATGGCTTCATGATTTCCTGAAATCATATTTTTATCATAAAACAAAGGCTTAAATTACATATGTGAGAGGAAAGCGATCGCACCACGCTGTCAATCCTCCTAACTGACCCTTATTTCTCACCATAGCATATAGAGAAATGGTTCAAACTAAAAACACATCGTAATATTTGCTTATATTGAGCAGATATGAGGGGTACACGATCGTAGCTCTACAAGGACAATGGAGATCAGACCAGAACCAGAGATGAGCAAAAACACTCCTGAAGTCAGTCATTGCCCACCAGGTATGTCTTTGTAGGAGTAAGAGTAACAGCAAACATTAAATTGATCCAACAAGCATTTTGCATCATTAGCTTTTAAATTTACAAAAAATTTAGAATACATATATTGTATTAAATGTATATTATGATGTTTTACAGACATTTCCAAATCCAGAATCCAGAAAATGACTAGTTTCTTTTTACATACCGTTTCATATAGTGTTGCTAATGTTCGTGTAATTTGTTACATTTATCTTTTTGTAATGTTCCAACAGTTATCTGTTTGTATGGCAAATTTTTAATTAGCTGTAAGAAATGTGCTACTCTGTCTGTGTTGTGCGATCGTCTGGATAGATGAGAAGTCCCGCGGAGCTCCGGAGCAGTCAAAACAAGAAGCCAAGTGAATTAACAGATGGTTTATTGCTGAATGTTCAAAGAATAGAGGGGCAGTCCCTCTATTTATACAATAGGTTAGAAACGGTGTACGTGGCATATATTGCAGACAAAACAAGTGTAACATAATTCCATTTAGGGATGAACAGGAAGAACTGTTTCCGCAACCAAAACAGCTACGGGGGGCAAAAACTCATGCAAGGACAAGCAATAGTTATAATGCAAGGACAAGCGATAGTTAGTCATAACATTTATATAATACACATCCACCAGTGAATTTCCACCAGTATATTTCCACAATATATTTCCACATTAGCCAAACAAAAAACAAACACCCTTAAGAGTAATCAGGAAAAGACCTATGAAAGCATTGCAAATAAATTGTTTACTTTATGTTCTTTGTGTATGTTTTTGACCAGCAAACTATGTGTAATGAATAATTGGTGTAAATAAATTGCTCACCCTAATAAAATCACTGGGTCTTACCTGGCCACCTCTAAAAAAAAGTTCTGGCTAAGCCCCTGAGCCTAAGGCACACCTGTGCAATAATCATGCTGTCTAATCAGCACCTTGATATGCCACACCTGTGAGGTGGATGGATTATCTTGGCAAAGGAGACGTGCTCACTAACACAGATTTAGACAGATTTGTGAACAATATTTGAGAGAAATAGGGCTTTTGGGTACATTTAGTTTTAGTTTTAGATCTTTGAGTTCAGCTCATGAAAAATGTGGGCAAAAACAAAAGTATTGCAATTATCATTTTTGTTCAGTGTATATTATTAAAGTAATCCATGTGTCTCCAGTGGTTAACCTCATTTTTAAGAAGCAACACCAAATCTGTGTCCACTAAAATAATTAATAATAATGACATCATTAACAAAATATGCATCTCTGTAACACATTCACAAGAGCACCACAGTGCATGGTTAAGGCACTGGATTCATCTGGATCGCTTAAATTATGTATTTGCACTTACCGTTGAATCTCAATTTGTGTTCTTAAGATATACAAGAATCATATGGGTTTAGAATATGGATGAGTAACTAATGACAGGATTTTTATTTTAAAGAGTAAGTAGCATGAGATCATGAAAATGACATTTCATGCAGTCTGTTATGTTGCCGTGTTTGAAAGTAAGCTGTCTGGCAAGTTGTAAGTCCGAAGGTAAATAAATAACAAAGTTATTGGCTTCTAAGTCGACTCTGAATCACGCAAACGAGACGTGACCTAGTTCAAGTCTCTAACCGCCGCGTATCTACGTCACTAGAAATAGTCCCCACCTACGTTTTGCTGGGACTGCCGCAAAAACTTCACTCTCCTCCCCCAAACACTGTCGCTCGGCCGTGATGCGTGAGTTTCTCAACGTAGAACTATGAGGCGCCGTTTAGGATTTAAATCAAACTGCGCTCATGAATACATATATAAAAGCGTGCATACACATACATACATTGCTCACATATACATGCATACTTTTGAATGTTCAAGCAAACACATATGAAAAACATGTGAGCACTAATGTGAAATCCATACCAATACATATAACTCGATGCATGCAAATACACCTATAAAATACTCGCACATACATACAAAGTCTGCGTACACACACACACTCGCGCACTCGCACATACATACAATACATACACATCTATAAACACTCGCACATACATACAAACTCTGCGTACACACACATCTATAAAACACTCGCACATACATACAAACTCTGCGTACATACACATCTATATAACACTCGCACATACATACAAACTATGACACGCTTTAGTTTGCATATAGTGATTTCATATGTGGATATGCGTGAACTTTTCAGTGTAAACGGAAGTCTTCTTCATTTAGATCAGTATGAATCTGAGAGCGATAATAGCCTTAACGTTTTTTAGTGCTTTGCTTGCTTGTGCAAGTTGCAATGAAGATGATAGTATGAGGCGCCGTTTAGGATTTAAATCAAACTGCGCTCATCAATACATATATAAAAGCGTGCATATACATATATACATTGCTCACATATACATGCATACTTATGAATGTTCAAGCAAACACATATGAAAAACATGTGAGCACTAATGTGAAATCCATACCAATACATATAACTCGATGCATGCAAATACACCTATAAAATACTCGCACATACATACAAAGTCTGCGTGCACACACATCTCTAAAACACTCGCACATACATATAAACTCCGCGTACACACACACCTATAAAATACTCGCACATACATACAAACTCTGCGTACACACACACCTATAAAATACTCGCACATACATACAAACTCTGCGTACACACACACCTATAAAACACTCGCACATACATACAAACTCCGCGTGCACACACATCTCTAAAACACTCGCACATACATATAAACTCTGCGTACACACACACCTATAAAATACTCGCACATACATACAAACTCTGCGTACACACACACCTATAAAATACTCGCACATACATACAAACTCCGCGTGCACACACATCTCTAAAACACTCGCACATACATACAAACTCCGCGTGCACACACATCTCTAAAACACTCGCACATACATACAAACTCCGCGTACACACACACCTATAAAATACTCGCACATACATACAAACTCTGCGTACACACACATCTATAAACACTCGCACATACATACAAACTCCGCGTACACACACATCTATAAAACACTCGCGGATACATACAAAATATGACACGCTTTAGTTTGCATGCATAGTGATTTCATATATGGATGTGCGTGAAGTTTTCAGTTTAAACGGAAGGCATTTCAGTTTAAACGGATGTCTTCTTCATTCAGATCAACATGGATCTGAGAGCGATATTAGCCTTCACGTTTATTAATGCTTTGCTTGCTTGTGCAAGTTGCAATGAAGATGATAGCAGATGTCTTTAATAGCGTTTTACAGTGCCTTACACGCATACAGCAGGATCACAGTGAGACACTCTACAGAGATTTAGATAACCACGCCAGAACAATTGACAGTATTTTGTCCGTGGTTCGTAATGGTCAAAATGTCGAAACCAGAGAACTCGTCGTTGTTCTCGAAACGTTGTACCGTACGCTGCGCCAAATAATCACCCCGTTTGATGGTGGGAGAGCCGCTGGACCACTACCAGTCCCACCACCGACATCAAGAACAGGCCACAGAGGCCGTCCACGTTATGACATCTCGTATGAGCAAATGTGCCATTGTCTCCGGCTTGGGTTTAACTGGCAAGGAATCGCATCCTTATTTGGAATAGATCGCCGAACTTTGTTCCAGCACAGACAGCATCTTAGGATTGGACCGCTGGAGTTTGCACAACTGTCTAACAATGAGCTTAACACACTAGTCAGACAGATTTTGCAGAGAACCCCAAACGCAGGCGAGACCTACATTCTGGGCAGTCTCAGGTCTCGCCACATCCGTATCCAGCGTTGGAGGGTGAGACAAAGTTTGCAAGAGATAGATCCTATCGGCAGATCACTCAGGCGCCGACGTGCCGTTAGAAGAAGAATTTACTCTGTGAAAACTCCTAACCAATTGTGGTACGTCCAGCGGTTTATTTAACAACCTTAAAATATTTAGATATTTAGCGGACGCTTTTTTTTAAAACTATTTTTGTAATTCTTGTGTAACTTGAGGCTCGAACCCACAACATTTTGCTCTGTTTACGCAATGCTCTACAATTGAGCCACAGGACATAATGAAAATACAAAGCACCTATAGTAACCATAGTTTTTATATTATTCATATTTTTAATTTGAGAGTGTAGTAGTAACCATGTTTGTAATTGCTAATCAGTTTGGAAAAAAACTAAATGACTACACCTTTACTGTTACAAAATCATGGTTATTTTTCATAAGGGATTATTGACACTAAAAATATGAGAAAAAAAACTAAGCATTTAACGTTAATAAACTATATACTAATTAGTTATTCTCTCTTCCTAACAGGCATATAGACGGAAACCATAAACTGGTCAGGTGGAGGCTGGTTTTCCACGGGTGTGTTGATGGATATAGCCGCACCATTATTTATCTTAACTGCCTGAATAATAATAGAGCATTTAGTGTTCTCTCATTGTTCCAAGAAGGGGTTCAGAACTTTGGATTGCCATCTAGGTTGAGATGTGACCACGGCATGGAAAACATTGAGGTTGCACGTTACATGTTAGACAGAAGAGGACTAAATAGAGGAAGTGTCATTACAGGCCGTAGTGTTCATAACCAACGGATAGAACGATTATGGGCAGAGTTGAACAGAGTTGTTTCATACTATTATTCAGACTTGTTTACTTTCATGGAGGACCAAGGTGTATTAGACTCTCTGTCTGAGCATCATTTATTTTGTTTACATTTCATTTACCTGCCTCGGATCCAGAGGGCAGTTAGGGAATTTAGGGACATGTGGAATAACCACGGACTGTCAACTGAAAGAGGACAAACCCCTCTGCAGTTATGGCACAGGGGTATTATTAGTCATATTGGCAACAACACCACAGCTATATCTGGTGTGTTAGAGAATGATCAATATTTTTACATGAATGGAAACAACCAAGCACCTGAACTACACACCAGGAATAATATAGTTGTTCCTGAGAACAGTTACCACCTGAATGACACTACAATGGAAAATATTCATCGTACCTTTAACCCATTTCAGAATGATGGAAATCACGGAATTGATCTGTTTTTGGCACTTGTACAGTTAGTGGAAAGACAATCCAATTGAAAAGCGTAAAAGCAATTTAATGCAAACTTTAGTTTTGACCAATGCTTAGAGATATAATCTCGTAAAAGGTTGACAATTGTTGCATATAAATGTTTTTGGACAAACAACTACTTATGAACAATTATAAGTTATGCACCATAACTCATAAAATGTAGACATCTGTTGCATTAAGATATGTTTTGGATCTCTGAACTTGTAGTTATGACCAATTATTAGTTATGCAACATAACCAATAAAAGGTTGACAAGTGATGCCTAAAGATTGACTGTTTCAGTTGAAAATCCTACTGCTAAGAAAAAATCTTGGCTTAACTTGTTTAACTGAACATTGCTGGAAATTGATTAAACAGTTGACTGCATTACAAAACAAATGTATCAAAAAGAACACGTTGGCACAACATCAACAATCTGTGATTTAAAAGTGTCTTTTACTCCTTACCAAATCCGTGAGTGTTATCAATGGCAAAGTCCATGTTGCTTTTAAAAGCACTATATGTGCTATACAGTGGTAAACGAAGACAGTTGATACATGTATTTGCAACTGGAAATCTTTGGGGAGTTTCGGTGTCATGATGAAATGCGATTGATGGCTGAGGATGAAATCCAATTGGTGGGACTTGATCGGATCCTGTAGCAAATGCTAAGATTGCTCCAAGCCTCTGTGACCCCTCCTCTGAGTATATAGGAAAAAAGGCAAAACATAAACGATTATACAATTTATTAAATTGAAAGAAATTATACTTTCCTTTTTTGTTGCAGTGTTATTACACAAATATATCTGCAAAATGTTAACAAAGGATCATACAAATCTTATTCTGCTTTCTATTTAAAAGCAGAGTTTAAAACAGCAGAATTTACAAAAATAGGATGTGGGATTTTTCAAAAAGCAGGACAGTTTAATGGATCAATATTATTGTGTTCAGTATTAGATCAGTACTAAATGAAAAAAAAATGTGTCATTTGTTTTGGGCGGTTATAACAGAACTTGGAATGTCACAAAAAGCCAATTAGAATAAAATATTGGAGGGAGTCATATGATACATATATATAATGTAGTAATAGAGTTAGCAGTCTAAATGCAGCAATTACAATATTTGGTTATTTCTGAAGGCCAGCTATCAATGTGTTGAAAATCCTGCACCACACTTTATGAGATTTTTAGAGAATGCTGTTTTGCTGATTGCTCCAATCAATTAATTAAATTTAGCAATGATGCATCTCTAATTTATTAGATGTTATCAACATCTAATAAATTATCAACAAGCTCATTAAAAGGATTACCTTCCACATCCTGCAAGTAGTCCCTCCAGAATGCTATTACTCTGTTCTCATTTGCTCTTTTGTTGCTCCCATTCTCAGACCAATTTATTTCAAACAGGTCATCCAAAATGTCTGCTGTCAGCTGATTTGGCTGGTTACAAAATGTAGATCTAAAAGCTTCTGGGTGTTGTTGGAGTTTTGCAAGGATGCCAAGAGTTTTTAGTCCATCCCTGAACCTAAATTAATGGAATTCAGTATGAATCATGATTAAATAACATTGATTAATAGAACTTCTCAACTTTTGTTTATAAATATTAATCCAATGGGCTAGGTATATTTTTGAAGTTCTAACAAACCTTTCAAATGGTCCACGAACTCGATTCACCACCTGAAACATCAGTATGTCTTCAACCAGCCTGTCCCTGTCGGCAATGCTTTTTAATGGCCTAAGACAACCTGCGTTGGCAAGGTAGTCCATTATGGGCTCTGTTGAGTGTTGTAGCTCTTCTAGAGTTGTGGCTTCGGAAACCTACACGGTAATAAATGACACATCCATTTCAAGTAAAAGTTAGGAAATGTTTCAGAAACGTTTTCCATTAATATAGTTATATTGCTATAGTAAGCTTTGGATTTATTAAGAAACACAATTTTAACTAAATCTGATAAAGCATGATTGCATAAGGAAATATGACTTTTATACTGTAGTTTGTAAGCAAACCTTTTTGATTTTATTATAAAGCTCACAATCAGCTACATCGTTCAAAACAGGTTTGCACATGTCTGGGCCCTGAAATAAGCTGTCAAAGAGGGTCTTTGATAAACAACCCGGTGCAGGTCCTCCATGTACAAGACTGACTGCAACTGCTCTCCCTGCAATGAAATATCTGTCCTCCCTGAAGGCTGATATAAAATTAGAGATCATGTTAATACTGCAGATTTCACAGAAAAAAATAACCATTATAAAATTTTGAATACAAGTTTTAAAATAGCAGAAATATAAATGTATACCTTGGGAATCAAGTGCCAAGTTGAGACTGCCCTCTTTTCCTTCAAACATTGATGACTGCATCAGTGCAACTAGGAGTAGCCGGAAAAACTCTCGCCTAGGACCACCCAGATCAATGGCTTCTTCAAACTTCCCTTTATCATCAGAAAACCTGATGACCATTCTGTTGTTTGGATTGTATGAGAGTCTTGTAAATCCACGGATTGCACCATCCAGCACAGATAAGCGGTTGATGTTAAACTTGCAGTTTTGATTTTTTATTTTTGTTGACAGTTCTTCCAATATTTGCTTAATAGACACTTCCACTGTAAGGGGAATTCTGAAAAAAGAGTAGGTTTCATTCATATTGTATTATAATATAAATTGTTGATGAAATTGAACAATACAATGACTGAATTCTCTGTTTGACAACAAAGTAACTACCTGAATTAATAAGTAAACAAGGTGAACTAAGCAGTATCAAATAATTCAAGTGAATGAGGACCGTATTAAAACTGAAATATAAATAATAAAGGAAAATACACCAAAAGGTAACTGTGTACAGCATATTGTAATGTGCGATATAGCTGAAAAATGTTTAGCTATACAATGTCTGTGATCTTTAAAGGGCCTGTGCAATAATGTTTCATGCATTCTGACTTGCTGTCTTCTCATGCTTGACATGGTTCACTTGTCAAAAAACGAGTTGGACGCATGACGTAGTATTTCTGTGCTCTATAAACTCCCCCAGCCTTCGTATAGGCTTCGTAACCGTTTTTCTTGGACAATTCTCCCAGCAAAGGCACACCCACGCGCCACACAGTCGGAGCCAGAAGTAAGAGCACGCCTCAACCAGGGAGAGAGGGAGAAGGAGCATGCACACACAGTCAACAAGTTGGAGCAAGAGAGAATGAGCATGTGTGTTCGCGAAGTTAAACTATGTTTGTTTGTTCACTCCATTTCAGTGATGGATGTTATAAAAACGGTGGATATAACGCTGGATTTGGAGATCATTTGAAACTGATAGATGGAGCGGTCCCAACTCTAAAAGATGCAGGACATGAAGAGCACGCAGTAGGTCAAACTATGTCAATGGGATTATGGATTGTGTGCTCGCATGCTTTAGTTCCGCCACTGCACGCCTCCAGCAGCTAGACTGATCTCGGAAATAATTGTACAGCTGTATCAGTCTTTTATAAATTTGATGAAACTAAAGACTCTACGGATATTTGAAGGGTGCGATATTATTCTGCAAGTACTCAAGATTCACATGAGACATACAGAAACTGTCTAAGTTAGGGCCGCTTTAACTAGAATTTTAGACAACTGAATAATACTCACACTTGGTCCTCAATGCTTGCCATTATGGCACTGCAAAGATCTTCATCATCTTCCTCATCCTCAGACACTGCCCGAATGAGAGAAATGTAGGTATCATAATCACCCTCCCAGGAAGCAGATCTGGAAAACTGCTCACCGTCACAGCAATCAGCTTCTGAGTGCGGTCCTGTGCAAGGCCGGCCACCGGTGGAGGGCTGAGCACCGAACGAGCTGGTGGAGGGCTGCGCACCGAAGGAGGTGGTGGAGGGCTGAGCTCTTATTGGGGACTGAAAAGAGATGCTTTGAATATAAAAACTGAGAAGAGAAACACATTAAAAAAAGGCTTCAGTGCTTGAGAAGTTTTAAAACAACTCACAGATGGCACTTACAGAGTCTTGTGTTGTGGACTGGTCATTCAAGTCAAATGGTCACATTTTCTCTATTTTCAGAAACAGAATCTAATGACTGGCAGGCCCTATCGTCACCAGGCATATCAGCCTCAAAACAGCTGTCATCGGAGTTGTCTGTTTCAGCCTTGGAAAATATTACAGCAAAGATGTGATATCTTGTAAAGAACAATAATTGCATAATATTTCTGTGAATTCACAAAAGTTTCACAACAGTTAATATAAAAGCCTCCTTCTAAACAACAGTCTTGCTGTTTTCATGAAAAAACATTCATGAAAAATAAAGATATAAAAGATTATTATAAATCATTCAACAAACACAGTCTTACCAAAAGTAGTGGTCTTGAGGGTCTCACATATAAGGCTTTTAATTTGAACACTTTTAAAATCAATCTGCCATCAAGTTCCTGGCCTTCACTTAACTTTGGTGTCATGAGCTTGTTGCCACATCCCATAAGTATTTCTAAACTGCACACAATAAAAACAGCAGTACAAATACACCATGTAATAATACATCAGGCAGAACATTTACATTATGATAAATACAACTTGTTTGAATAAAAAATAACCTTTACCTCACATCATATGGCACTTTTTCTTTGAAGCCTTGTTTTATTTTACCGAGTACGGTTGTACCGTCCCAAGCCTTATCGAATTCAAAGGCATTTAATATGTGGCCAATTTCATGTAAGTGTTGTTTATTCTTTTGTTTTACGACGAAATTATCGTGTGGGGAGGTCAACAATATAACATCCTTATTAAAAGTCCATCGTTGGCCTTGCCGGAAATCGAATTGATCATAAACTAATTGACATATTCCTTAGTCAAAATTATAATTGCGCAAATCTCTGAGTACATTGGTGGTACAATTTAGCTTACAAAAAGTCGGGCTATGGATAAGGGCATTTCCTAGATGTTTTTCTTACTTTTTTCTAGACCGAGACTTCCAGTTACCATACTGCTGCCGAGTGTGAAATCTTGGTCCTTCAACTGCCCCAGCGGATGAGGATGATGATGGTGGCGGCATTGTTTGCCCGTTATTCATGCTTTGTACACCAGGCGTCGAAGGCCGGAACAAAGTGCGCAATTCAGTTTCTGATTGTCGCTGAGCACAATGCGACACGTTTGATTCACGGAATCAGCAATTGATTTAATAATTGATGGTGAAGCAAGAACATTTCGCAAAATGCTAATCGCTTCGGTTGTAGCACGATCCCTGTCCATTGCCATTGCCAACCTCGTGGAGTCGCCAGGTTACTTCCGTTTACACTGAAAACTTCACGCACATCCATATATGAAATCACTATGCATGCAAACTAAAGCGTGTCATATTTTGTATGTATCCGCGAGTGTTTTATAGATGTGTGTGTACGCGGAGTTTGTATGTATGTGCGAGTGTTTATAGATGTGTGTGTACGCAGAGTTTGTATGTATGTGCGAGTTTATAGTACGCTGTGTAGTGTAGATGTGTGTACGCAGAGTTTGTATGTATGTGCGAGTGTTTATAGATGTGTGTGTACGCGGAGTTTGTATGTATGTGCGTGTACGCAGAGTTTGTATGTATGTGCGATATAGATGTGTGTACGCAGAGTTGTATGTATGTGCGAGTGTTTTATAGATGTGTTTAGTTTGTATGTATGTGCGAGTATTTATAGGTGTGTGTGTACGCAGAGTTTGTATGTATGTGCGAGTGTTTTATTGTGTGTGAGTTTGTATGTATGTGCGAGTATTTATAGGTGTGTGTGTACGCGGTATGTATGTGCGAGTATTTATAGGTGTGTGTGTACGCAGAGTATGTATGTGCGAGTATTTTATAGATGTGTGTGTACGCGGAGTTTATATGTATGTGCGAGTGTTTTAGAGATGTGTGTGCACGCAGACTTTGTATGTATGTGCGAGTATTTTATAGGTGTATTTGCATGCATCGAGTTATATGTATTGGTATGGATTTCACATTAGTGCTCACATGTTTTTCATATGTGTTTGCTTGAACATTCATAAGTATGCATGTATATGTGAGCAATGTATATATGTATATGCACGCTTTTATATATGTATTGATGAGCGCAGTTTGATTTAAATCCTAAACGGCGCCTCATAAAATCGCGCTTAAGTGTTTAAAAGCCTTTACATAAATAAGCGCGTGATTATATAATGGTACGTAATATTTTACGATTCATTCTTGAAATAGGGTCTTAAGGTTGAAAAGTCTTCTTTCAAACGTCACCTGAGCACAAACCCCTATTATGATATTGTTAAAATCCATGCTTCTAATCATGTTCCGGAAAAATCTGTGTTAAATGGCTCAGTCGTTCTTGTACCACTGATGACCGCAAACGAGACTTAATAAAAGATAACTTTGACAAGGAGCGCTCTTCACTCCATACCATTTGTTACCGATCAGATGAGCTGTCGAATATTGTTTATTTCTTTTGACTATTTTTCATATATTTAGGTGATTCTTGATTTTCTTTTCTTGTCTTGATCTTCTCCAGAGTTTCAACTTTGTCAAGCTCTTTCATTTCTGTCAACTTCTCAATGAGAAAGTCAATGTGCTGAAGTGTGAACAGAGACTCAGTGTTCAGAGCGATCATCTCCAGAGACTCCACACTGTGATAAGCTTCAATCAGCAGCTTCATTTTCTCTTTCTCTAATTCATATAGTTCAACCTTCAGCTTGCTGACCAAAGACTCAACATCATCAATTTTGTTTTCATATTTCTTCTTTAAATCTTCATAAGTTCTCTTCTCTTCTTTAGACTTTACTGCATATATTTTGTCTTCTTTTACATGTTTGCTGTAGTGGCATTTATTTGTACACACTGTGCAGTGATCATTTTTCATAACTTTACACCAGGAGAGATCTTCGACCCACCAGCATCCTGGATAGTGACAGTTCTCCTCACAGACGGTGCAGCACGTCGCCTTTTTAGCTACAGCAGGATCAATATCAACCTTTACTTTGTAGGACACTTCAACTGTGTACTCAAAGTTATTCTTTTCTTCAACTTCTTGCTTGTGCTTTTGCAGAGCGTCTTTAGTTTGCTTCAGCTCATTATGTTTCAGCTCTATCTTTTGAACATGTGCTTGTAGATTAGACATGTTTGCCTCAAACTGATTCCATTTTTGTAAAGCGTCTTGAGATATTTTTGAGGTTTTTGGAATGATTTTGTCAAGAAACTTTAAAAACTGTGCCACTCCTTTATAACTGAGAATCCACGATTGTTCCTGGGTTGTCTGATATTCTTCATCAAGAGTCTCTGACAGACAGTTATCAAACAGAAAATATATGGGTTGTTTCTTCTCATTCACAGCACACTTGACTTTAGCTTCTTTGACGGCTGTCAGAGCATTTTTAGGAGGAAGCCCATTTGAGTGTGTGAAGAGAATCACAATCTTTTCTTCAATATCTTTACCAAACAAAGACTGAACAGCATCAAATATGTATTTCTGTCTGTCAGTGAGTCGAGTTTGATCTGCTTTAATCACAAGACAAACAGCATCGATTTCATGGACCACATTATCAGATGTAAATAAATGCAGGAAACTCTTGGCGATCTCTTTATCATGACTGATGCCTCGAGTGTCTCCATATCCTGGTGTGTCAATGATTGTTAGGTCGAGTGAACTCTCTGGTAAATAAACACCATAGACAGTGATGATGGAGGTCTGACTGTGAACTGATGTTTCTTTACTCTGATCATCTGTGATCTCAATCCAGATCTTGTCTTCTCTCTGAACACCACAGGTGTAGTTGATCATTGTGTTGATGAGGGTTGTTTTTCCAGTGCCTGTTTCTCCCACAATCAGAATAGTTTTATGAGGTTTCTCTGGGTTTCTTTCACCAAAGGTGTGTTTTCTGTATGGCTCAGATTGATTCTGATTATCTTTTGTTGTTTGCAGACGGTATCGAGCAGGATTTCCATCTTCAATTAAGATAGTTTTCTTGATGAGTTCTGAAATTGTGCACAATTCTTTCCCTGTACTCACCATGTTTTCCTGTAAATAACAAAAACAGTGTTATTTATGTTTATGCAACATCAAACCTGATTGGCTTAGAGCCATGCAAAATTCCACCAGGATCACCACAGGAACTGATTGTTGAAACACTTCAATAACTGTTTGTATCACTCCGCCACTAAACTAACTCAGACTTTAAACTGCTTTAAAAGCAGTTTATCCTTTCCAGAATGTTTACTTCTGTGATGCTTTCTCACTATTTGTTAAACTGACGTACAATAATCGAGATATGAAATAACAAACTGCACATTAATTAATTTGGTGTAACCTTACATATAAACGCGTGCACTGTGATCTGCACATGGGTGCACATCAGTGTTGGGAGTAATGCGTTACAAAAGTAATGAATTACAGTAACGTATTCCTTTTGCTCTAACGCAGTAGTGTAAGGCATTACTAATCAATTTTCAGTAGTATTGTATTCTGTACATGTTCAGTACAACAAAATTTTCGCCCGCGAGACATTAACAAATCAAAAGTTCTATTTCCTGTTTGTGAATAGACGCGTGTGGTGTCATTCATCTCACTCTGGCTGATGGAACTTTGTATTTTGTATTATAAGGTCCGAGGCTATTGGCCCCGACCGGTTCGCTGAGAGCGTGTTTTTGGGAGATATTTTAAGGCGTGTCCAACACCATCAAAATTATTTAAACAATTGCATTCGACCCAGTTCTGGGGGAAGCAGTTTGTTGCAGCCGAAGAATCAACTGAAGCGCGTAAAGGTAATTGATTAATCTTGTCTTTATAGAGTTAAAACGCAGTTTCTTTACTTTGTTTACAATCGCTGTGTCATATGTTTGTTGCGTTTGTTCTCATGCTGTTTTTCATATGTTATTGGGAGATATTTGAAGGCGTGTCCTGCTGAATTAAATTGCATCATTCAGACGGGTATTTAAGTGAGATTAACCACCGAAGAGCAAAGAGCGTAAAGACCGTCGACTCCACCGAGCAAGCGAGCGAGAGGGTGAGTCAGAAAATCGTGTCAATAACCTGTCTCCGATCTGTACCATCAGGTGAACATAGGAGGGTCGTTTGGACGAGACCAAAGGGAAGACGACCGGTTGAGACACTGCTGGTCTCAAGTCCGGGTGGTGGACGGAGAAGTTCGCCAGAACCCACCTCACCCACTGCCATATTTCACGGTACAAAATGGTCTGCTCTACTGCGCCGCACAAAGAAGGGGGGAGGAAAAACAACTCCTGGTAGTCCCAAAGTCCAAAGTGAATCCCATATTGGAATTGGCCCATACCCACCCCTTAGCGGGACATTTAGGACTGGTCAACACCGCTCAGCGCATCAGGGACCGATTTCATTGGCCAGGTTTAGACGGAGATGTGAAGCGGTTTTGCCAAAGTTGCTCTACCTGTCAAGTAACGGCGCCAAGTAAACCTCCCCCCAGTCCGCTTATTCCTTTACCCATAATTGAGGTACCCTTCAACAGGATTGGGATGGATCTGGTAGGCCCGTTGCCGAAATCAGCCCGGGGGCACGAACACATCCTCGTTATCGTGGACTACGCCACCCGGTATCCAGAGGCGGTGCCCTTGCGGAAGGCGACTGCAAAAGCCATTGCCCAGGAGCTTGTCTTGTTCTTCAGCCGGGTGGGGATTCCACGAGAGATCCTGACGGACCAGGGAACCCCGTTCATGTCACGGTTGATGGCGGACCTCTGCCGTCTCCTGAAGGTAAAACAACTTCGGACGTCCATATATCATCCCCAAACAGATGGGCTAGTAGAACGTTTTAATCAGACGTTAAAGAGGATGCTCCGACGGGTGGTGGCAGAGGATGGGCGCGATTGGGATCTGATGCTACCTTATGTGCTCTTCGGCATTCGCGAGGTGCCTCAGGCCTCCACGGGGTTCACCCCGTTTGAGTTGCTCTTTGGGAGGCAACCCCGAGGCCTGCTGGATGTTGCCCGAGAGGCCTGGGAACAACAACCAGCACCCTATCGCAGTGTTATAGAGCATGTACAGCAGATGAGGAGTCGTATCGACCGAGTAATGCCCCTGGTAAGGGAGCATCTGGCCGAAGCCCAACGCGCCCAAAGCCGCCTATATGACCGATCCGCACAGCCCAGAGTGTTCACACCAGGGGATCGAGTGTTGGTGCTCATGCCATCTACAGCATCCAAGTTTTTAGCCACGTGGAAAGGGCCGTATACAGTACTGGAGAGAATGGGGCCGGTCAATTACCGCATTCGGCAGCCAGGGCGGTGAAAGGAAAATCAAATTTACCACGTTAATCTGTTGAAGAAGTGGGTGGCAACCCAAACGCAGGTGGCCGCCTTTGCGGAAAAGGAGGCACCAGTGGTACAGATGGGGGAGCAGCTTTCCCCCATACAGAAGTCGGATCTCACAGCCCTGGTCGTCAGTTCGAGGATGTGTTCTGCGAAAGACCAGGACGTACCAAGGTGACTCAACACGAGATCCGTACCCCCCCCCGGAGTTGTGGTTAGGCAGCGGCCCTACCAGGTCCCGGAGGCTCGCCGGTTGGCAATAGAGGAGGAGATTAACAGAATGAAGGAGCTCCAAGTCATCGAGCCATCCCGCAGCCCATGGTCTAGCCCCTCATGGTTCCAAAACCCGACGGCACTCTCGTTTCTGCAACGACTTTCGGAAGTTGAATGAGGTGTCGACGTTCGACGGGTATCCTATGCCTAGGATAGATTAACTTCTTGACCGCCTGGGAAAGGCCCGGTTCATATCGACTCTGGACCTTACGAAAGGATACTGGCAAGTGCCGCTGTCCCGGAAGATAGAGAAAACGGCCTTTAGCACACCATCGGGGCATTGGCAGTACTGTGTCCTTCCGTTTGGGCTGCATGGAGCGCCAGCAACGTTCCAGAGGATGATGGACGTCGTCCTTCGACCTCATCAGGATATGCTGCACACATTGACGACGTGGTGATTCATTCCGAAGTTGGGAGACCATCTGGACCGGGTACGGAGAGTGCTGCTCGAGTTGAGACGAGTGCTGACTGCGAATCCCAGGAAATGTCACCTGGGACTCGCGGAGAGCTGGGGTTTCGGGTAGGTCGGGGGGCTAATTCAGCCCAGGCAAAAGGTCGAGGCCGTCCGGAAGGCCTCGAGGCCCACCAACAAGACCCAGGTACGTGCCTTCTTGGGACTAGCGGGATACTATAGATGTTTCATCCCGCAATTTCTCCTCTTTAGACAGCCCCTTGACCGACCTGACCAAAAAGGGGCAACCGGAGAAGCTAAAGTGGAGTTCAGAGACGGAGAAGGCCTTTCAGACGTTGAAGGAGCACCTAACGTCTGCTCCGGTGTTACACGCCCCAGACTTCGGTTGCCCCTTCATCCTCCAGACCAGAGATGGAGAAGAACACCCGGTGGTCTTCATCAGCCGAAAGCTCTCCCCAGCAGAGACCCGCTACTCCACAGTGGAGAAAGAGGCCCTGGCCATTAAGTGGGCCGTCCTGGAGCTCAGGTACTATCTCCTCGGGTGTAGTTTTTCTTTGGTCACTGATCATGCTCCACTGCAGTGGATGTCTAAGGCCAAGGAAACTAACGCCCGGGTGACCAGGTGGTTCCTGGCGCTCCAGGACTTCCATTTTAACGTGGAACATCGGGCCGGGGCCTCCCACGGTAACGCGGATGGTCTGTCGAGGATGTGGTCAGGGTGGACAGCTCGGTCAAGGTCACGACCCCCCCCTGTTCCAACACCGACATCCTACGTAGTAAAGAAGAGGCTTCTACCCACCAGGTCGACGCTTAGGGGGGGAGTGTGGCGAGTTGGTCCGCACCCAATCAGCGTCGCCATGGTTACTCAGGAAATCAGCCGATCGTCAACACCTGAGACCAATCGTCAGCGGGGATAAAAGCCTCACAGCCAGGAGAAACAGGGAGTTACAGCTCCAAGCTTCTTACCCCGCTGACGTGTCTTGTCTTTCTATTCTCTTCCAAGATTCGGACGTATGACGATCGGCAGACATCCCGACTAAGAGGACTTCCGGGAGTAGTGGACTTACCTCACTCGATGCAGACGGTCTAGTTGGACTTAACGACGTGAAGGGCCACGAGTGGAGGATATTGCCCAGAGCTGTGCTTCATGAAAAGCACCTTATTTTTGTTTACGTTTAATAAATCACCCTCCGGGGCTTTTGTTCATCCACTTCCGTGGTTGTCTCGTGTCTTGCACCCCACAAGCTCTCTCTCTCGGATGCTAACAGCGCCACCTACACTCTTTGCTCCACACTAACCTCCTGCTTAGACAGCTTATGCCCTCTTACATCTAGTCCATCTCGTGCAGCCCTTTCTGCCCCCTGGTTATCTGATGTTCTCCGTGAGCATTGTGCCACGCTCAGGTCTGCTGAGTGAAAGTGGCGCAAATCTAAAGAACCTACTGACCTCTCGCTCTATCAGTCTCTCCTTTCTTCTTTATCTCCTGATGTCTCCTCTGCGACAACCCAGTACATCCACCGCCCGTGCCGTCACATTGGTCGCCCGTAGAGCGGAGATTCTGCATTATACTCGGGTCGGCCTTACCCTCGTGGAGCTCTCTTAACCACCTTGGCCTGGTGGACCTGCAGGATGGCCATGGCATGAAGAGGGGAGGCAGCCTGGCCCGCAGCGGCGTAAGCCTTCGACACCAGTGATGCCGAAGTCTTACACGCTTTGGACGGTAGGCGTGGCCGATTCCTCCAGGTGGCACTGCAACCGCACGTTCCACCTGGGGGATATCGACGTAGCCTTTGGCTGCCCCACCATCGAGGGAAGTAAGGGTGCTGGAGCTGGTTTGACTGGAGCGAGCCATGAGTGGAGCGCTCCAAGTCTTACACAGCTCCTCATGCACTTCCGGGAAGAATGGCACCGGGGGTGGGCGCGGTTTGGCACCCCGCTCTGACCCCAGGAACCACGTATCTAGCCGCGAGCATTGGGGAGGAGGCGGTAGTGCGCACTGCAACCCAATACTCGTGGCTGCCCGGGTAATCATGGGTGACATCTCCACGTCTGCTTCCTCCTTAGCTCGATCCCCCTTGGGGGGGAACTTGGAGTCTTCAGGGTCAGATGCCAGCAAGTCTCCCTCCGATGCTGCGACATCTCATCGTCGCCACGCATCGTTTCCGGATACGTGACTGAGGATCCGGACGGTTTGCCACCGTCGGTTGGGGAACGGTCAGAAGCGAGGCGGGGTGCGAGCGGCCCGTGAGCGCTTGGCTGGCGGGTTTACACTTGCAGAGGTCCCCATATCACTAACGCTGCTAGCACTGGCGGACATCGGGGCCTTAGCCACCGACGTCACAGCACGGGTAGCAGACGAAATGGTGGCTGGTTCCCGGAGGAAGACCCGTGACCGCAACTTCTGGATGACCATCTGCGCGCAGTGCGGGCAAGATGTGTCAACGAAAGCTGCTTCAGCGTGCTGGACGCCCAGACAACCGATGCAGCTATCGTGTCCGTCCCCCTCCTCGATGAGGGTGCTGCACCCAAGAGAACAGCGGGACATGCCGCGCTGGAGAATGCTCAGTCCTGAAAATGACTTTTTTGAAAATCTCTCTAACACTTCTGGAACCGCCGAGACGCCCAGGGGAAGGTCGCTGCAGGTTGGGACGATCCGCTGCTCTACGTCGTAGATCCGGCAATGTAGGAAAATCATTTGTTTTAGTAGTACTCATGAGGGATGGCTCTGAAGAACAAAAGGTAAATGAATGATGCACGCCGTCTTCCTTTTATACCAGATATGCGGGGGCGGAGACCGGCATGCAAATTTCATTAGCCAAATTTCATTGGCCTCTTCTATAGTAGTCAGAGTTGATAGGTTCTCAAGGGCGAACACCATCTGTCGGCTCGACACAACGTCGAAAGAACGACAGAAAGGGAACCAGTTTTTTTGCACATATGCTTTTGTTGTCCATATGTTGTCCCAATTGCTTCGATTGTCTACCCCATCTGTAAGTCGCTTTGGATAAAGGCGTCTGCTAAATGACTAAATGTAAATGTAAGGACAAGTTTGCATACTAAACTTTCCAGGCTATTTAAAAAACATTAACATTAACTCAATACTTAGTCATACTCATATTATATATTATTCATCCATCCATCCATCCATTTTCTACCGCTTGTCCGAACTACCTCGGGTCACGGGGAGCCTGCGCCTATCTCAGGAGTCATCGGGCATCAAGGCAGGATACACCCTGGATGGAGTGCCAACCCATCGCAGGGCACACACACTCACTCATTCACTCACTCACACCCTACGGACAATTTTTCCAGAGATGCCAATCAACCTACCATGCATGTCTTTGGACCAGGGGAGGAAACCGGAGTACCCGGAGGAAACCCCCGAGGCACGGGGAGAACATGCAAACTCCACACACACAAGTCGGAAGCGAGAATCGAACCCCCAACCCTGGAGGTGTGAGGCGAACGTGCTGACCACTAAGCCACCGTGCCCTCCTTATATTATTCATTCATATTATAATATTTATATGGTTATGTCTATAGCTATCAGAGTTAAAGAGAATAAAATGTGCCTCAACATCGAGATTTATCAGAGTAGAATCCGACTCCAATGAGGTGGATATAGTCCGGTAGTCGAGGGTATACGCAGGTATACGGCATATACCCACCACTTTGTCAGACGGCAATGCTTATACCCAGTTGTTTAGTCCAGGGTATGCGTGGGAACATGGCGTATCCCCTCGCTAATTTTTCCATGGTGTGTAAGAAAAGGCGTGAATAACAGGGCAAACTGAATGAAGTGTTGCCAATATTGTAGAAAACGCCTATGACTGATCTCAGATCTGATCTACCTCAGCGTTATAATAGCGCACGCAATCTAATTGAGGTGCCAAATCAAATGAAGGAAGGCGGAAGTTGCTTTTGACAGAAGCTCAGCTCAAGGTCAGTTTTAACTGTAATTGTGCTAAAAGTTAAAAGTAACTAAATGTTTAATGTTTGACAACTGTTGTATCATAGAAATGTTAGGGGCCGTTCACATGTCACGTCTAAAAACTTATGCACAACGCTGGCTGCGTCGCTTTCTACCTCTTTTCCCTGCTCTCGGGAGTTTGTGCGCCCGTGCGTCAACATGGTAGACGACAGAATGTAATAACAGTCCAAAATTAGCTAATAAATATTTCAAATTCACATTTCACGTACAGTTTTTTCTCATGTGGCAAGTATCCATGTTATAAGCAGGATAATGTACAAGCACCCGGCTGTTATCATGAAATAAGCCCCTTCAGTGTGATACCTGGGCATATTTCTGTGAAAACAACCAGTTGCTTGTACATTATTCCTTACATGTAAACGCCGTAAGCATATAATTTACACGTTTCATGTAATGTTAGAAATGCATTACTTTTAAATGAATCGTTGTTTTTTAATCCTGTTTCAAGATAATTTTAATTTGACCTATTTTAAATAAAAAAAGCAAGTATCTGCAATTTTTGTAATTTGATGTCTATGGCTGTACTCAAAAAGTTTTAAGAAATTCTCGTATCACTCATTTACCTACATGTCAACCCAAATCTCTTTTATGAAACAAAGATTATATCAATCTGGTAATACTTTCATAAAAATATTGTGTTTACTTTTTTTACTGATGTTGACAATGACGAACAGACAGATATCATTGTAGCTATTGTTATCTAATTTGTCTTAAAAAGTCATAAAATGCACATATCTAGATCAAGGAAGTACCTCTATACTTCTAAAATCCTGCATATATCTTCATGTAGTCTGTAGGTCAGGTTCAATGGCAGAATCTGCACCTCTTCTGTGGCCATCACTGATTTCAAAGGATGGTGGAAACCTGCCTACATTATAACACCAGGGGATTCATCCTTTGCTGGGCCACTTTAAAAATGGGGGCATAAATTAAGAGTATACCCACTTCTTCAGACACCACTATGTGTGGTGTATTTTGAGCCGAAACTTTACAGAGACATTCTGGGGATACCACTGACCAGTGCTCGAATTGAAGGGAGGCATTGGGGATCCCCATAAGAAGTAAAATAGACCTATGGGGGTCCCTCAGATGTTTTTATTTGATTAATAATGATGAAAAATTTTATTAAATTCATGCAACGGATATGGTCAATTTCGTGAATTAGTTATTTACAATAATTGATATTACGTTTGTTTATGGGCTAGTTGTCATGTCTCTTTAAAGCTATGTAAACTGCAGTGAAAACGTTGAAAAATCCGCACAACACTAACACACAGACTGACAGTTGGTCTTGTCACAATTTATATTTTTAACATCTAATTAACTAGTTTCTTGCATTTAAAGTCTTTTGGAACAAATATTGTACAAAGTTTCAATCATCCAGTTGTTTTTAGGGAAAATAGTAAATACTACTGTGGCAAGGGGGCGTGGTCTAGCAGAGTCTGGAGAGAGAGAGACAGGAAATCGGCGGGAAATAAGTAGGTCAAAGGCCGATTGTAAACACCTGTCTGTAATTACAGTGATTGGTGGGAAGAGGATAAAAGCCAGCACGGAGAGAGATTCTGGGCAGATTAGTTTGGATGCGTTCGAGACGGTGTTGTCGAGAGAGAGAGATCGAACCCGGAAGTCTACGCATGTGTCACGAGGACACATTTAAATATTATTTACTTTTACGTTATGTTTTGCTTTGGATTTAATAAAAGTTACTTGGCAGCCACACCGACCCTGTCTCCTTCCTTCCGTGACAAAGAACCCTGCCACAACTACATTGGCAAATAATGCTAGAATTATTCTCTTTGATGTACACTACTGTTCAAAAGTAATTTCTGTTCACCAAGCCTGCATCGATTTGATCCAAAATGCAGTTAAAGAAGCCTGTTCTTTTATGTAAGCCTGATTTGAATAAATAGTATATGGTTATGTATATTGCGAGACTAAATTGTATTCTAAATTGTATATTGAGAGACTAACCCCCACCCCCACCATGGTGGGGACCCCCATAAGACTTGATTCAATTTGAGCACTTCCACTGACTATTTTTACATTGCAGAAAACACCTGGATTAGCGGCCCTTTAAGATAGGTCTCCAGTCTGTCTCTCAACACAACGTCGAGAGGCCGACTGAAGGGGAACGTCTTGGTTACGACTGTAACCTCCGTTCCCTGATGGAGGGAACTAGACGTTATGTCTTCATGCCACAACGCTTCGCTGACCCGCTGCAGCGACCGGGAGATGTCTCTCAGGTTCCTTATCCCAAAGGGTGAGTGGATGGCTGCCTCCGCCTCCCTTTTATACATGGGGGGGGTGCGTGTGCCGTGTCCCCAACCCCCCTATTTTTAAATTCCTCTCGGAGATGATAGGTTCTCCAGATCGAACCCCAGTCTGTTTCTCAACACAACGTCTCATTCCCTCCATCAGGGAGCAGAGGCTACAGTCGTAACCGAGACGTTCAATCTCAACTCTACACATGTATGGAATAACAAACTTCAATGCTGTAAAATGGCTACTAGGTGGCGACTAATTTAAAATAAATTACAACGCGGGACGCGAGGGTCTTGATCACACGCTTATGATAATGGAAATTGCCGTGTCAACTTGTTACAGTAAATAAGCTCATGTTAAAAACAATGGGGAAAAAACTGGAAAGTGCCGCAGTGCAATGGGATTAACAAAATCACAGCTAGTTGCCTTTTAAAAGTCTCTCTCTTTCATTCACAAGCACTTCCTGCCTCGTTATTTCTCATTAATCACTTCATTGAAGCAGCACAGCGCACATTTAAAATAAGTGACGGGTTGGAATTAGTAGCAGAGGTTTGTTTAACTGTTATGCTGGGCTGAAATTTGTGGCGGAAGAAAGTAGTTCCCATTTCCTTTAAAAACCGGAGGGTTTTAAAGACACTGCTATGTGGTTTCTGATTTATCTAGACACATGTGCCTGTTGTGTAAATTCAATATCGGCCTTCAGAGTACATTTATCTAACACGCCATTAGGCAGAAACTTGACTCAGACTACATCAAACACAGGTTCACTTGCATTTGCTATTCACAGTATTTTGTGCATTATGTGCAAATAAGTAATGTTCATAAATAATTCTCATCAATAATGTATGTAAGTTAGCTTTATTAGGATTTATTTTTAAATTAAGTTAATAATTATTAAAGCCCTTTCAAAACAAACAATATGATATTGGATGCAAGTCATGTCTGTGCAATGCATCAACCATCTGCCATTTTACCAGAATAAACAGACAATGGGGCAAAAAATAATTGTCAATAAAAAACAATTTATATTTGATATTATACAATACATTTGATATTATATAGACTACAACGAGATACTTTGCTTTGCATACAATGATATGTCCTTAATTCATCCTTTTGTGAAAAAATCGAAATGTTTTGTGAACAGACATTATTCAGTTTAAGACGATAATTCAATTCATAATTCAATAAAGTGAATCTACTTACAATATGATTTGTTTTTAATTTCCGTTCTGTTCTACTCCAAATGACAAACCACTAGATCCGGAGGTGCATTTATATGCTGAAGACCACAAGCGTTTTCTGAAGATCATGTGATCTAGAGGAAGACAACTGCCGTCAGAAATGTATTTTGAGTAAAATGTTACTTTTATCTCGTCATAAGACTTTATTATATAAGATTTCATTTTCATGCATTTTAAGGTGTATTTGAGGGTTCTTCCCCAATCTAAACATATTCACATTTTTACTCTGTGTTATTGAGGCAAACTGACTACACAATAGTTTGTTATAATGATATATTGTAGATCACAGAAAGTGATGACATATTACTTCGAAGAACTGAATCCATTAAATTGATTTAGAGGTGTTATAGATATTAGACCAGTGTTTTTGCTTCCAAAATAAGAGTGTTGTGGTTTGAAACATATCAAGTTCAGCCAAGGTATGATAATGAGATGGTAACTGTTAAGTTACAGCTTGCCAAGTTTTGAGCGAAATCACATGACCTTCACAGAACGGATGTGTCTTCACTATATAAACTGCACCTTCTGATCCAGTTACTTGTCAGCCAGAGAAGAAGGACTTTTAAAAAACAAAAATGTCGTAAGTAGACTTAAGTATTGAATAATAACCCAAATTATGAATCATGTCTATAGAAAATATAGCATTTTATATATACATTGTATCTATTGAGTAGGTTTTGATTGCTTACATTCACTGAACTTAAAAGGCTGTAACAATTTATCAATATGTGTTTCTGAAATTTAACATCTCAGATATGTGCCAATATCTAAACACTGAAGCCCACAGAGAGAATTTTGGTTACACATTATTATTAATATTGTTAAAGGGAAATTAGTTATTTAATTATACACGTTATATTTAAATAATAATTTGTGTCTGTTTATAGCACAGCCTTATGATTTCTGCATTTTTCTTTATGAAAACATGGTTTGTGCATTTATAAAAACATCTTCAGCCAATTCAGTTGCAAATTCCAATGTTGAAACAAACATTTGCAAACTGCATTGCAATCTTTTGTGGTTAGAACCACCGCTCTGCACCTGTGGTTAGAAGCAAAGTTGCATAGCAGTTAGTTTGCTTTGCGCAGTTGGGCTGTGTTCATTTTTATTTATTGTCGGACCTCAATTGATCTCTTCAATGTAAAAATAGAGAATGCTGAAAATAAACTAAATTGAATAAATATCCATCCATCCATCCATTTTCTACCGCTTGTCCGAACTACCTCGGGTCACGGGGAGCCTGCGCCTATCTCAGGAGTCCCAAGTACTGACACGGCCCGACTAAATTGAATAAATATGTAACATTTAATTTCAAATGTAACAAAATAAATTTAATTTCAATTATACAGCTTTCAAAAATAAACTTGTTCCCATTGTTGGTTTTATGAAAAGTTTAATAGAACACAAGTTACAGTGCAGTCTATTGGCTGTTGCCACCATGAAATGTTTTCTTTTTGTGTGGAAACCTTTAATATACAATATTTATTTTATCATATGTCGTGACGACAAAAAGAAGATTCTGGGCAAAAAAAAGAAAATTCAGGATGCACTAAAAATGTCTTAAAACAAAACTTTCAATATAGTTTTTATTGCATAAGTGTAATAATATTAGACTCTATAACACATCAAAAACACTAAAACTGAACAGAAAATAATTGTAAACATTTTAGACAATTTTATCAGCACAAAACCCATCTGTTTTTCATTATTATTACAGTATCTTTTATAAAACAAAGTTATCTGAGTATAACCCTTATGAGGTCCCCCGCAGTAAAACATTATTCTGGATGGTGGTAAATACAGCCCATTTTATTTTCACTTTCTACATCTTTTGATAGCTAACCGAAAATGTTTATTGTCGTTTTTAAATATTTAATTGGCCGTCAACAAGGCAGAATTTGTGCCTGAAGCTGGCAGCTGTGGGAAACGGATTCGGACAGGCTTCATACACAGCTTAACAGAATTCTATCTGAATTATAAAAAGAGAGAGCTAATATATGTATAGTTGTGCTTAAAATGATTCAACCCCAGGTAAATATGATCAAGGAAGGCTGTGAAAATGTATCCACATCATCAATCCTCTTGATCTTTTATTAAAATATTTTACAAAAATCTAACCTTTCATAGGAGAATACGAATTTTAAATGGGCGGATGTCAATATGAAATAAATGTCGTTTTATTTTTGACCTGGCTTATTTTTGTAAATGTAGTTATAAATCGGTGATATTATACTACATGTAAACATCTGTTATGTAAAATACCTTGTTGAGGCCAGTGCCTAATTAAAAACAATTTCCTGTAATTTTCCTAATTTTGCAACATTTTCCAGATTCTGTAAAGTGTATTTAAAGGGGTCATTTGACGCGGCTAAAACAAATATTATTGTTTGCTTTAGATGTAATACAATGTGTATACACGATTAAGGTTCAAAAACGCTGCATGTTTGTATCTCCTCTTTGCCCCACCTCTCTGAAACGTGCTGATATTTTACAAAGCTCATCGCTCTGAAAAGCGAGGTGTGCTATGATTGGCCAGTTCACGAGTGCGTAGTGAGTGGTCGAATACTGCACGGAAATGTAACGCCTCTTACCATATTCGGAACAACAGGTTCCAAAGCAATTGTACTGACAGGCGAAACAATGTCAGCGGTACTTCCCTATTAATTTGCCCCCAAATCTGATCCGGAAAATGAAGACAATCAAGCCGATGCATTAACTGTGCCAGTACGACTCGAGCACGATGTAAAGGATTGGTAAGGTTTTATAAAAAATCTATGTTAAATAGTTTAAAACTATAGTGAACTTTTTTACCTTTTATATACGACGTTATAAAGATTTGATGTCAGTTTATTGAAATCGTATTGAATTATAACAAAATGTAAAAACCTACTTTTATTCTATTACCGTTTATGTGTATGTGCAAATGTGAAAACTGTAATAAAATGCTAACTGAGATTGAAAATGTATGCTCCTTGGAAATACAAAAGGTACTAAGTAGTTACTTTATTTATACATATAATCACACACACATGCTTTTACTTTTATCTGGATTACAAATACTAAGTCTCGTCTTCCACAGGCGAACGAATAAAGTGAGGGAATGTTAACACAGTAAATAATGCACTACACCTATATCATCGCGACACAATAAAGACAATAAACCCCATTATAAACACTACATTTGTTGCCTCTAGTTGGAACATAATTACTGATTATTAGGACTTATGTTGTATTTTCGCTAAGTGCTTGTCTGCATTTACGGATTACACAAATAAACAACATGCGCTACAAACACACAACAGACTCAACTCGTGTTAGTCCGTAACAAAGTATTTTACAATGAAAATATACCAAAATAATTTAATTTAATTCACCTCTAAATATTAAACTTTGCAAAGTTTTTATGGTTGGAAGCTTTCGTGCATAGCCAGTCTTGATCTCTCCCAGAGTCGTGAAGCAATCGTTCGGATTGTACTTCTCTGGAACAGTGTTGAAAATAAAATGTAACCATTCTTTTTTTGTTGTATCGTCTTTTAGCTGGGCAAACAAAGAGGATTTATTTTCACAACTAAACACACATCGTCTCCGCGACATGGTTGCGCCGGTGACGGTACAATGAGATTTAAAAAACGAAATGTTATGAACTGACGTAGATTCGTCGGGGTGTGGTTACACGAGACATTTCAATCAGGTCTGGGTGAGCATTCGCTTCTAGATAAAATGCATCTTTTGTTCCGACACTTCAGTTTTTGCAATTTTACGTGTCAAATACATGCATGGGCAACTTATGACAGATAGAAAGGACAAAAAAAAAACTATTTCCGACGAATCACCCCTGCTTTTGACTGCAACTGTATATGATTATGAGGTTATAAAAACATACATTACGATCTAATGAGCTGTGTAAAAAAAAATTCTGTTTGTTTTTTATTTAACACTACAGAGCAAAGACTTCTGGAGAACTGTGCAAAAAGGATACACTCATCAAGAAAAGCAACTTAATTGAAAATGGAAATCCTGCTCGATACCGTCTGCAAACAACAACAAATACTCTGAATCAATCTGAGCCATATAGAAAAATCATCATTGGTAAAAGAGACACAAAGAAACCTCATAAAACTATTCTGATGGTGGGAGAAACAGGCACTGGAAAAACAACCCTCATCAACACAATGATCAACTACACCTGTGGTGTTCAGAGAAAAGACAAGATCTGGATTGAGATCACAGATGATCAGAGTAAAGAAACATCAGTTCACAGTCAGACCTCCGTCATCACTGTCTATGGTGTTTATTTACCAGAGAGTTCACTCGACCTAACAATCATTGACACACCAGGATATGGAGACACTCGAGGCATCAGTCATGATAAAGAGATCGCCAAGAGTTTCCTGCATTTATGTAAATCTGATAATGTGGTCCATGAAATCGATGCTGTTTGTCTTGTGATTAAAGCAGATCAAAATCGACTCTCTGACAGACAGAAATACATATTTGATGCTGTTCAGTCTTTGTTTGGTAAAGATATTGAAGAAAACATTGTGTTACTCTTCACACACTCAAATAGGCTTACTCCTAAAAATGCTCTGACAGCCGTCAAAGAAGCTAAAATAAAGTGTGCTGTAGACGAGAAGAAACAACCCATATATTTTCTGTTTGATAACTGTCTGTCAGAGACTCTTGATGAAGAATATCAGACAACCCAGGAACAATCGTGGATTCTCAGTTATAAAGGAGTGGCACAGTTTTTAAAGTTTCTTGACAAAATCAAAGCAAAACCCTTAAAGTTGACTCAAGAAGTGCTGAAACATCGAAATCAGTTGGAGGCAAACATCTCTAATCTACAATCACGTGTTGAAGAGATAGAGCTAAAACAAAAGGAGCTGACACAGACTCAAGAAGCTCTGGACAAACACAAGCAAGAAGTAAAAGAAAAGGAAAACTTTGAGTACACAGTTCAAGTGCCCTACAAAGTAAAGGTTGATATCAATCGCGCTGCAGCTAAAAAGGCGATGTGCTGCACCGTCTGTGAGGAGAACTGTCACTATCCAGGATGCTGGTGGGTTACAAAACTCTCCTGGTGTAGTGTGATGAGACAAAAATACTGCACAGTGTGTACAAATAAATGCCACTACAGCAAACATGTAAAAGAAGATAAAATATATGCAGTAAAGTCTAAAGAAGAGAAGAGAACTTATGAAGATTTAAAGAAGAAATATGAAAACAAAATTGATGATGATGAGTCTTTGGTCAGCAAGCTGAAGGTTGAACTATATGAATTAGAGAAAGAGAAAATGAAGCTGCTGATTGAAGCTTATCACAGTGTGGAGTCTCTGGAGATGATCGCTCTGAACACTGAGTCTCTGTTCACACTTCAGCACATTGACTTTCTCATTGAGAAGTTGACAGAAATGAAAGAGCTTGACAAAGTTGAAACTCTGGAGAAGATAAAGACAAGTAAAGAAAATCAAGAATCACCTATGAAAAATAGTCAAAAGAAATAAACAAGATTAAAGCTCATTAAACCCTCTTGAAAAGACTTGCTTGTGTGATCATCAGTATGTATTCCGGATCGAACGTTCTCCGGATCGGTTCCACTTATGTGTCAACAAGATCTGCAGATTCTGTAGCCATCTTTAAGAATCGTCTGAAAACGCATCTCTTCCGTCAACACCTGACCGATCAGTTCTGACCTCCATTTCTTTTCTACTCTTCTTCTTCTTCTTCTTCTTCAAAAAAAAAAAAAACTAACTTAGCTCTGTATACTGTTGTAGGCTTTATGAAACCAGTTTTATTGGTTGCACTTATGCTTTTTGTTGTACTTGTGTTGTCCCAATTGCTTTGATTGTTTACCCCATCTGTTAGTCGCTTTGGATAAAAGCATCTGCTAAATGACTAAATGTAAATGTATTTTTGATCCCCAAAATGAAATGCCAGTTTTAATCTAAAATTCAGAAAGTTTTCTCACATAATGTTTCGACTCATCAGACCTTTACCTATTACCAATAATTGGACATTTGACAAATTGTAAATTCAAAAATATTTCATATACAATTCTGTGATTTGATTTATATTAATAGTTAAAGGCCCTGTGAAATTAAAAACTTCAATGCCTATTTTTTCATGAAATATTGCAGCGTTTATTGTAAATAGGTTATCAATGTGGGTCATTATCTTTTTTAAATTCGTGTGCCCTCAAAATCTTTATTTAAAATTTGAAAATGCACTGTAATGTATGTATGTTATGTATAGAATGATGTACTATCCATCCTCAGTTCCATTTCAAAATGCAACGGCTGTGTTTATACATCCAATCAAATTGCAGTGAAAGACGAAAGGCACTCAAGCTATTTTTCTCATTAGAAATTCCACTTCACTCGAAATGCATCAAAATATGGATAAATAAATGATTTTTCCACGCGTGGGTTTAAACGCAGTTTTTATTCATTTTTCTATCATAGCGGGCCAATTTGAACAATTTAATGATTGAAGAAAACAATGAAACCATAAAAAGAAACCATGAAACATATTGTTAGCTGCCCATCATGCTTTCACAAGTATCACTTACGTGGAAGGACGAAAAAGTTTAATATTGTTTAATCAATTATTAAGCACATTTAACATGATAGACAACAAAGAAAATAGGACCCCAATATAAGTTCTTTATTTATAACTCCACATACGAATATGGCCATAGTGAAATGAAACGCGTTTCAGGCATTGGGCATCAGTTATTTGAGTCCACCTGAAACACTTTGTGTTGTTGTGTTGTTGCCTATTTGCAGCGCGTTTCTGTATTTGTTTGTATTGCGAGTATTTGCAGGGCATGTGTCACCAAACCAATGAAGAGGCTTTGTGAATCTGCTGGTGTTTTTCTGTTTGCATGTGTTTTTGGCTTCCGTACAGCATCGGCTTGCGTACAGCTTAGATTAGAGGGCATTCAAAACAAATTTAAACTAATAAACTAAAACCTGTTGTGTTGTTTTCTTTTCTTTGGCACCACTCTTGTCGCTTTTCCTTGGTCTTGTGTTTTTTGTTGCTTGTTTTACAGGTCTGTACAGTACGCTATATTGTAGCCAAACACTTTCTTATTATTAGCATCATTCTTTTTTAATATTATTATAATTTTTGCCACAATATTATTTTCTTTACACATTGTTACTTTCACCTTTGTATACAATAAATTCTTAAACGTTATTAGTTTTTTGCGTTTGTCTTCACACACACAGCTTAATTGTTGAACCCCATCCAGCACAGCTCAGACCGATCAGTGCGTGACATCACAATACCACGAGATGAGTGATTTAAAAGTATACGACGCAGCTGTTTTTTAATGCTGATGTTTATTTTTAATGTGATGTCACGGGCCGTTCAGTCTGAGCAACTAACGTGAAAAGTCAAAAAAGCCTATTGTTTCTGTTGTAATACACGTTATGCCTCAAATACACTGAACTTCATACTTCACATGAGGTGGAAGGTAGCAATTTTTTTTAACATCAAATACTGTAGAATTAAGATAGTGGAGCTTGTAAACATTTTCTTCTGAATAAAAGTTTTCTTCTGCCATTTTCCCCCTTTACAACAATTCTAGGTAAAGTCCTGGGCCTGTATGTATAAAACTTCTCAGAAATGCTCCTAGAAGTAGTGCTTTGAGTCAGCTTACTGGAAAGTGTAAAAAATGTCTTACAAGTTGGACTTTTTTAAGAGTATGTAACCTTTTATAAAGAAGCTAAAAGCAACTTTCAGTAAAGTTTAAGACTGATTCTTAAGTGCTTAAGTGTTGTGAACTCAGGACTAAAATGATTTAAACATGGTGGACCCTGGATCTCTTAATCAGCCAATAGGGAGCCTGCAAGCCTGTAGTCACAGCAGCATGGCAGTTTTTATTTATGACTAAAATAGGACAAAACACGTATTTTATTTAAAAATAGTTTTATTATTTTATATATACAGCTGCAATCCATAGATAACTTAAAATACGGCAAAATTCAGTTATTGGGCAGGTGCCTAATAATCAGTGATGGGAATAACGGCGTTAGAAATAAATGGCATTACCAACGAAACGGCGTTAGTTTTTTCAGTAATTCACACATAAGCCTGTGTGGTTTAAATCTTGTTGAGTTACAATATACCCTTCCTTGAACTGCCACCTTACCGTGGTGGAGGGGTTTGAGTACCCGAAAGACCCTAGGAGCTATGTTGTCTGGGACTATATGCCCCTGGTAGGGTCTCCCAAGGCAAACAGGTCCTAGGCGACAGGTCAGACTAAGAGCGGTTCAAAAATCCCTTATGATGACAAAAAATTTGAGGACCGTGACGTCGCCCGGCATGGCGCAGCCGGGGCCCCACCCTGGAGCCAGGCCTGGGGTTGGGGCTCGTATGCGAGCGCCTGGTGGACCCACCACCTGCAGGAGGGACCGTAAGGGGCCGGTGCAAAGTGGATCGGGCGGCAGTCGAAGGCGGGGGCCTCGACAACCCGATCCCTGGACGCGGAATCTAGCTCTAGGGACATGGAACGTCACCTCTCTGACGGGGAAGGAGCCTGAGATTGTGCGTGAGGTTCAGAGTTTCCGACTAGAGATAGTCGGGATCACCTCTACGCACAGCTTGGGCTCTGGAACCACACTCTTCGAGGGAGGATGGATTCTTCACCACTCTGGAGTTGCCCATGGTGAAAGGCGGCGGGCTGGTGTGGGTTTGCTTATAGCCCCCCAGCTCAGCCGCCATGTGTTGGAATTTACCCCCGTGAACGAGAGGGTCGCTTCCCTGCGCCTTCGGGTCGGGGATAGGTCTCTCACTGTCGTGTGCGCCTATGGGCCAAATGGCATTGCAGAGTACCCGGCCTTCTTGGAGACTCTGGGAGGGGTGCTGGAAAGCGCCCCGACAGGGGACTCCGTCGTTCTGCTGGGGGACTTCAACGCCCACGTGGGCAACGACAGTGACACCTGGAGGGGCGTGATTGGGAGGAACGGCCCCCCTGATCTGAACCCGAGTGGTGTTCTGTTATTGGACTTCTGTGCTAGTGCACATGGCACCAGGACACCCTTGGCCGGAGGTCGATGATCGACTTTGTGGTTGTTTCATCTGACTTACGGCCGTATGTCTTGGACACTCAGGTGAAGAGAGGGGCGGAGCTGTCAACTGATCACCACCTGGTGGTGAGTTGGATCCGATGGCGGGGGAGGAAGCTGGACAGACTCGGCAGACCCAAACGTACTGTGAGGGTCTGTTGGGAACGTTTGGCCGAATCCCCTGTCAGAGAGATCTTCAACTTCCACCTCCGGCAGAGCTTCGACCAGATCCCGAGGGAGTCTGGAGATATTGAGTCCGAGTGGACCATGTTCTCCACCTCCATTGTCAACACGGCCACTCGGAGACCATGCATGTGTCCGGTAACAGTCAAGACGTTACTCATTCCAATGTTTTCATTATTCTTCACAATAACTAGATATTAGTTGTTTAAAATGAATTTTACCAGAGACGGTACTCGCCAGCTGTATTAGATTAAAGCGCATTCATACACAATAACTATTTTTAACTGTGGTATGGAGGCAATGCACTATGTGGTAAACACACATAAAATCTCTTCTCTTTGTGTTATCACTGTTTTGAACTTGGGGAGCAAAGATCCCCGCGACATCAGAAGGATCATCATCAGGATCCTGCTCGTGAGCGAAGCGGGTGCATTAAGCGCATCATTGTGCGTTCGCAGTGCGCATGGCTGTAAATAACGTAGAAGCTCATGCATTAAGCGCATCATTCTGTGTCCAGGATGCGCATGCGCGAGTCCGTTCCACTCTGCATTTGAGACTTTCATTACGGTGATAGTTTTGTGCAATAAAAAGACATAGTAGTATTTTACTCAAGTCCATATTTTAAGTACAGTATTTGTACTTTATGACACAATATTGTAAAGCATTATATCATATCCCAGTTCAATTTATAAATACACTTGTATGTTTTTTACCTCTAATACAGTAGTTGATTACATTTAAAAAATCTGACTTTTCTACTTTTAAAAGTAAAAATACTTAAGTAAAAGAAAGTAGATTTTAATGTACTCAAGGTTTAAAAGGTTAAAAACAACATTTATTTATGAAATGTAGTGGAGTTAAAAGTATGATATGCTTTATAATGTAGGGAAGTCTTTTTTGTCCAAAGTAAAAACACTCTGAAAAAGTACAGATATTTTAAAATGTACTGTAAAGTAAAAACGCTTAAGAACTTTGCCCTTATGGCAATAAAAGATAAAAATATATGCAATTGTACGTTGAGCAATAAAAGTGCGCTAATCGGAATGCAGAATTCTATTGGAGCGTATGCAAAAAAAAAATCGGATCGGATCGGCAGAAAAAAAATCGGAATCGGCAAAAAAAAAAAAACAAAAAAAAAAAAAAAAAAAATTGTGGTAATCTGTCATTGAGGGAGAGATGACTTTACAACATTTTCACCATTTAGAGACCCAAGCAAGTGGTGTTTCGAACACTTTAAAAACGTGAATCATTTTGCAAATCATTGGTTCAATTGATTCAAAGTTTCGAAAAGCTTTGTTTCTCCCATCACTAGCTGGGCCACTATTTTAACTGCTTCTTGTAAAATGTGTCCTTAAATGTATATGCAGCTATATAATCTGTAATATTTAAATTAACAATTAATTTCACTTGTGATTTCAAATAACTCCTTTGTTACTGTACTACACTGTTGTATTACTAAACACTGCCACCTATAGGGTTATAGTATAAAACTACACATTTCTGATTTGAAAAGTATATTTCCTGTATTTTTTATCATTCATGACATTTTTGGGCCTCATGTATTTATTGATTTAGTGCAGTGCTGTTGTGATCTCACTGTTTCAAAATGACAGTCAGATAAATCACACCTAGAAACAGTTTCTCTATATGTTAGAAGACATGTTTTGACGTATAGAGAATTTAAGCCTAATGAAATCCATGCGTAAATCTTATATTTATATTAGTGAGGTTCATTTTGTGTCTGAACCAGACGGGCATAATCTCAAACTCTATGTGTGTTTGTTTTCGGTCACTGGTGGCATGTGAAGCATCCCGTCCCACTTTGTCCATCTCTTAAAATACCCACAGCAGCTGAGACAAAAGCCTTAGAGATTGAACAGTTAATGTTGGAGACTGAAAACAAACAAACTTGAAACAAATTGTAACAACACTTAAAAATACAAAACAATAAAAAGAATGTAAATGTTAACATGCAGTAATCTCACAATGTACGTTCAATCTCATCTAATTCCAGTCAAGAGAAAACTGAATTGTCACTCCTGATCCGCAGCTCTGCAATGAGATAAAGCTGCTGTGTTTAATGAGACCGGCCAAACATTCAAGACTGAGATGAGATAACTGTTCACAGCGATTTTCATTAACATCACACAAATCAATTCATTACACACATACATGCATGATGTAACATTGGGAAAATCATTTGTCTGTATGTGATTCACACATCTGAGCCAGTATCATTCATCCAATGCAACTATTTTAATATTGTGTGTGAATAGGTTTTTAAAAAATATTATATCTGTTACTCATCAGTATCTATGAGAGAAAAAACAACACACAAAAAGAAAACTGAAAGTGGATGTTAATGAAGCCACAGGCCCATGTGGAAATGACTGTGCTTGAATTCCATAAAACTAATAAATAAAAGTACATCCTTTCACAATTTAGATACATTTTTTATAAAATGTCTAATAAAATTAGCAGAGCACTTGGGGCAACGTAATTAGCCTACATACATTGGGTTTGTGATTAGATAGATAGGCCTAGATAAGATTAAAAATAGAGCTGATATATTATAGATATTACTTGACTGCAACCATTAAATTGTGTCTTCTCTAGTGTACAGAATAAATTGTATTTACCTGTGTGTATTATATGAAGCCCCTTTAGGTGTCAGCCAATGAGCGCGGTGCGCTCTACAGTACATGGACGCGCATAACACGCGCGCACACACACTCACACAAACTAACGGATTACCGGCAATGAATCGCGGGCGTAAGGCGTCTGACCCCTGAAGTTTAAGAGAGACCGGACAGGTCCGACCCACGGATGACCGACATGAGCGAGAGATTTATGGTCGTGCCGGTGGACCGCGGCGACGCGCGCGCAGGTGAAGACGGAGTGGACGGTGATTCCGTGTTTTTGGACGCCGGTGCCGGTGAAGCCGAACGGCGGGGATCAGTGCCCATCCTCCTCCAGTACAGCAGAGAGCCCAACAGATTCGGTGAGACGCGTCGCCTCGACGCTTCCAGGAGGACACGCGACTGACAGCGTCGAGTCTTCATTACAAGCGCTCAAACTAGCACGAGCCCACTGTAAATGAAGGACGCGCGCGCCAGTCAGTTAGTTTAGTCAGTGAGAATGTAAACACTGTGTAAGAAATGTGAAGCAAAATTAGTTTTATATGTGATGCCTTTGACCAATTGAGTAGGAAACATAGAAAATAATCTGCGCGTTTAAATTGTGAAGTTAATCGAGAAGAGGTTTATTCTCTCGGGTCAATTTTCTTCTCTCCTTTAATAAACGAGCTGATTTACATGTTTTCTGACAAGAATATATGGACAGACTGTGTTTTAAAATGAATATGAATATTGTTTGATGGCTTATTGTGGCGTTCAGTTAAGTTTAATTGCATTAACTCATATTTCAAATAGTGTTTTTGAAATAACTTAGCTTCAAAAGTTGAAAAGTTTCCCGCAAGTTAAATATTCAGTAAGGATGTTTAAAATTCAACTTCAAAGTTAATTTAATGGACAGATCAAGCACATGATTTTGTAATATTTAGTCTAACTACAATTTGATTATGTGATTGATTGTATATTTATTGTCTTTGCACAGACTCAATGAGAGTAGCCTACAGTGTTTAATGGGACATGAAGCTCTTTTTGTTTCACGGATATCATTTTAGGGGATGTGTGACTGGAATCTCATGGGTCTCCATGCTCAGCTGTCTTCATTATTTACCATGACACATCTGTTTGTTTCCAGGGTTAGACATCTTATATACTGCATCTGAAAACACTCACACAAATAATAATGGATTGGATGCACATTTGAAGGTCTTTATTTAAAATGTCTGAATTTTAGTAATATAAGCTAATGAAGTCTACATGCATGTGGATGGAAGGAAAATCCTAACCAAATTAAGTCTTTTAGGGTTGTAATAACCGGTGTCATGTTTTATCTTGATAGATATGAAAGCTTTAATGTGCCCCTCATTAAATTTAGGATTGCCGTTATCGAAGCGCTCTTAAAACAGAAGTGTCTTGAGTGTCTACATTAGCTCTGCTCATATAGTCTGTTAAGAAGTCTAAAGTGGTGTAATTGTGAGAGATGATCTCCTGTTAAACTTATGAAGGTCTTAAGATGATCAGGAGTTGGCACTTCAGGTAATTTAATACAGTCAAAAATTGAAGCTCAACATCTTGTTTTTAAAGTTATTTTTAGTGTTAATAAAGATATTTTTCTAATGGGTTTTCAGTGTAGTCTGATGACATAGAGTTGTTTTTGAGAACTGTTGAAACATTAGTGTCATCCGTTAACGTGTGAAACGCCCCGCTGTTGGAAAAGTGCAAATGGGAGTCGTCTTCCAGATGGTTGGGCCGGGGAGTGTTGGGTATGGCAAGCATTGGATGGGTTACACACTCATTAAAGGAGCGAAGAACATCACTATTCATATGTGGCAATGCTCTCCCAGAACAATACTCTGGTCTTATTCATTAATACTGAGAAATATTGAGGCTTTACTCCCAAACCCTGTGCCTTGTTTATGGTTTACTTAAAAAATAAAAAAATGTTTGGAAGTTAAATGTAGAACGGCCATTGTATCTTAAATAGTAATATAAATCCAGTTTGTCTGGAAAAGGGTAGTTCACACAAAAAAAAGAATAATTTATTCACTCGTTCTTCTGTGAAATACAAACAAAGATATTTTGAGAAATGTCTCAGTGGTTTTGTGTTCATTGGAAGTCAGTGGGGTTTAGTGTTGTTCTGTTATCAACATTCATCAAAACATCTTCTTTTGTGTTATACAGAAGAAAGTCATACAGGTTTGGAATCACGTATAGAGTACACTACATTGTTTTGTAGGCCATATGACACTGCTCATGTTCTTCAAATTATTTAATTTTATGATATATTTTCTCAGGCTTCAGTGCTGATTTAGCAAAACCCCGCAGAGAAGATATTCTTGAAAGTGCGTTATGTTCATTTTCTCAGGCCACACATGTTTCTGGTGAGGTAATATGAGCTTTACTGGTATCTGCTCTGTAGGGTCGTATGAACGAGTTCATGATGTCAACATATATAACTCAGTAGATGTGAAGGTCTTGGTTGGATGAATGTGGTCGTGTGACCTCTGTTTTGACATGTGCTATGCTGTGGTCTGATGGAGGCCGTGTGTTGGTGGGTTGTCTTCAATGAGGGTCTGAGAGTGTGAAACTGAGAAGAGGGAGTTTTTATTTAGGGCATTTCTTCATCAGGATACTGTTAACAGCTGACTCGTCAACCGCGTCCTTAACACGTATATTTGTGTTGCCTGTTTGTCTGCATGTTCATAACAACAGCGACGGGTTGTTCTTGTGCAACAGCGTTTCCAGTTTACTGCAAATATTTTCCTCTCCTCGCATGTGAATGAGATGCACATCATCCGGTTTGTTTGCCTTTCGGCGCTGATCATTTTAAAGTCAAGGAGTTGTTTGTGACTTTATTGCTCTAATTGGCGTCATAAATTTTTCCCAGTGCTTGTGTTCAGATGGTTGCTTTGTTTACACTAGCGCTCTTTCAAACTGTAGTGAACTGCTTACATAGGCAGCATTATAAGGCGGCAAAAGGAGCCAAAAGCTGTTGCAAAAGTAGGAAGCAAAATTATTGTGACATATAGTATACTGTCTGCAGTTTGGTTTTTGATTTGAAGTCGACTTTAGTGACAGATTTTTGTATTTGCAGAATTAGTTTTTTGCATATGCACATTGATGTAATTTGGTGAGTAAACAAAAACCATGGATTATTATTATCTAAAGTCTGTATTTTTGGAAATTTTTTGTAATGAAAATGTGTCCTTTTAAATAACAACTGCCAATAATTAGGACCATGGACGTCGGAAGCACAAAACAATGTGAGTGCAAATACAACACTAGTTTATCAGCAGTTGCAGTGGTGCAGTAAGTGGGACGTGTGACAAGTCATTTCAGTTTTGACGTTTATCATTTGTTAACTTTAGTCTTTTTTATATTCATTAAAGTTGAATAATTTATAGCATTTATTGGTAATAGTAGGTATAATTATTGACACCCCACCACAGACCTCACTCATTTTCAAACCCTGCCTATGGCCATTGAAGGGCTAACCTTGGCTAATACTGGAGTCATGAGGATGTGTTAATACTGCCCAGGTCAACTACATGTTTGTTAATTAATAATACTGTAAATGTGGGGGTAAACGACAAAAAATATATCTTTTTTTAGGAAAAGAACCACCCCTTCCACAAGGCTGGCTACGGACCTGGTCTATCACTTGAAATTGTGATAGATGACATCATAATTTTAAACAATATTTGATATTTATGATATTCTGCAATTTAGTATCTTTTCACATTTATCTAGAAAAAAACAGTCCAGTGATTGTATAACCTCAGTGATTTTTGTAGCTGTCAGTGTTGAGATGTCTTGGTCTATGTAGACAAGGTAAATTCACTGCGTTTTGGAACAGTTTTACTGTCTCCATCTCTTCACCTCTGAGTGTGTTTTGTGTCTCTTCAGTTTGGAGATACCTGATTAGGCCCTTGGATGACAGATCGAGTCGACATCTGATCTGTGTTCATTCTCGTGTGAGAATACACTGAGATTCAATTCTGGTTCCTCTTTATGTCCATTGTGGGGAGTTTCCAGACTCGTGAAACCCGTGATAAAGAACAGCGTGCTCTTGGCTCATGACTCTTTCAAGTCAGCACGTTCCATCATTCAAACATCACTGAGGCATTGAAAGGAACAGGTGGTACGTTATATTGCTAAATAAACTTTTGCTGTCAAGAGCAGCTTGGCATTGTTTCTTCATTTGAGAATGAAGCACCATCTTCATTCATCGAGAAGCACCATCAGCAGCAGGTCACCTTCTTAAAGGGGTAGTTCAACCAAAACTGATTCAGCTTCATGATGTTCCCAAACCCATATGACTTGCAGTCTTTTTTGAGAATATAAGGATAGTGTGTTGATATAGTGCATTTCACTTGTGATGTTCTGTGACTGGTAAGATGTTGCCTTAAAAGGAAGATGACTATGTAGGGAGCTCACTAGGTTTTGGAACATAGCCAAAGACTTTGTGTCCATGCTAAGAACAGATTTGTGAGTCATGTCTGTTGTTGACTGCAGTTATTAAATCTAAGGTGATAACGCTTTAGAATAATGGAGATAAGCTTTAGACGTTGGCACTGTTGGGCTGTTTGACCTTCAGCTTTTCCCCAGCGTACCATCGCAAGAAACATCTCAGAGTCACCAGGATCAGACAAAACTCTTGGAGATGTTTCATTTGAGCTGTGCGTCTTTAGCTGTAGAAAAGCACAAAAGTGTCACTTGATCCTGTCATGAATGACGGACAGCTGATCTGAGCATCTGCTGTGATATTTGAGATCTGTCATCACCTGCTTAAAGCTGCCAATGAATGTCATTGTCCATCTGTTGACTGGGATGTAGTTTTCAGTAGTTAATTTTATATTGTAAATTATATATTGTTGTGAATTCCTCTGGTGTCATGTGACCCTTTGTGAGATTTCTCCAGGGTCCGCTCCTGTCTGTTTATAAATATGAGCTCCCAACAAACGTTCCCACTCTGATTAAATGTGTCTAGAATTACCGGAACAAATGAGTCTGTTTTGTTCTGTATAGCATCCTGTGGAAATATTACTGCAGGTCTAAAGAATCTTTGTGTAAAAACACATCAGCGAGTGGAAAGTTGATTCAGCATGATGTCATGATGCCAGGAAATGAGTGTTCATGTCCACTTTGTAGTCTCACTCCACAGTGTTGTTACTGTAGCATGGTGGGTAGAAAATAATCAATCGTGATAAACTGTCATATTGAGGAAGAAGGACAGAGTTTTATATAAAAATGATTTCAAAGATGTGAGATGAGTCCAGCTTGTTTTACCTGAGACCATCACAAGGTGGCAGCAGAGTAATGTATATGTTGTGTTGCCATTTTTCAATTAAAAATGTTTCGTGAAAATATTAGTTTGATAAGATATATTTGATAGAAAGTGTGTAACAGCTTTAAATATCAAATACACTTGTTATGTAGTGACTCACTGGATCTTTCTGCATGGAGTGATACATACTTGAGTTACGCTCGAGCGTCTTGCTTCTGCTATTCCATTAGTTGTGTTTGCAAAGGCACTCAGCTAGAAGACCCTAGCAACCATTGCCAATGCCTTATCAACCTAAGCGACAGAACACAGTAGCATTGTGGCCGGCAGTTTTGCATAGGTCATGTTTCCAAATGTGGTCATGACCCCTCTTAGACCTCTTGTGCCATTATGTTTGTATTGTGATGAGAGATTTTTTTATTTTTTGCATTGTGTGTTAATTGTTTGAGGCATCAACAAGCTTTTCAAAGAGCAGGAAACAAAAGGCTGAGCTGTATATATGAACACAGTTGGAAGTCTACAGTGTGATCGGTTTTTGTTTTCATTTGGAGGAAGCTGGAACTGGAAACGCCTTTGGGCATTTTGGTGTTAAATGATCATGGACACTTATGGGAATTATTTTGTGTTATATCTTAAGGCATAAAAATACGTGTTTACATTTCTTCATAGTAATAACTTTAAGAATAATGTTGTTTGGTTGATTGCTCTGGATCGGTGTTGCAAGGCTCTGTGATGTGTGTTGACAGTCCATCATATGCTTACGAAAGCACACAAACCATATAATGATAGCTATCCTACTTGCAGTACATCTGTATGCAGATATACGTGATGTCATGTCTGATGACAGAGTGAAATCCTGCAGTTCAACTTTTTTAATATTAATTTTTGTTTGTAAGGAAAGGGAAGCTCTGCTCCAGCATTTTTAACTCTCGGACTAACTGCGTTTTTATGTGTGAGATCAGGCTGGACTAACATGATGGCACATATTGAACTTCTTCTTTTTGCTCAGTCTGTGTGTGGGGTAACCCTCAGCTGGCTGGTCTTGTTTGGACCTTTTCCGATCAGAAAAGATGGACATACAGTATTTAAGTACAACATGCAAAGTCCTTCATAATTGGAAATTCCTCTTGTCTTATGCAGATAACAGAGTAGAAATCTTTCACCTTTGGGCTGTAATGTGTTCAGTCAAGTATGTGTAGCTTACATGAAGCAGCAGTAGGTACACAAAACTTGACTATAACTAAAGGAATGTTCTGTCATTTTTACTCGCTTTCATGTCATTAAAAAGCAAACACATTCTAAAAATGTATAAATGTTCTGAGGCCATACGAGAGTTTCGTTTTAGGAACGCATTGATGAAGATCTTTGTCACGCTTCTTTTAATGCTTATATCTATAATTTGATATATATTATATAAAATGCGTAGTTAATAATCAATGGATTTTTTCTATGGGCTATTTCTTAAACTCAACTCTTTGCTGCTTTTAAAGGGCTATCAATTTTGTTTGCTGTTAAACATGTGTTATTTTGAGCAATAATGGCTGAAAGAACACAGCACCGGTGTAATCCCTGTGTTTTTGGCTCACTTCTCAGTTTATGTTATTTTTATCTCTCTGACCTGATGGGTTTGACCGGTGAGTCCTCCAGCGGGGTGGTGGGGTGGTGGGGGGGGGGTGTTCAGAGGTCTGTCTGCTCAGAGCACTGCGGTGTAATTGAATCTCAACTGCTCGGCAGGACACCAGTGCATGCTTTGTGTGTGTTACCTCACGAGAGGACTTTCAGATAAACCTGCTGCCTCCTGCTTCTCTTTGGTTGACTGAATGTTCCGCATGTCATGTCGACCATGAGAAATGTGGAATAAACATTACTGATAACAACACAAACGTCTTATCTGCTGATGTTCTGTGGCTCAAAATCCTATTAAACTCATCCAACATTGATTTGGAGTAAATTAAGAAAATATTTCACATTTTGTGGCATGTCATGGAGAGGTGGGCTATTATTTTCTATGCGATCAGACTGGCAGATGAATAAAACAATTTTAGTTATATCTACAGAGCAAAACATCTATTTATATTTTTTTGGGGGCTTCATAACCAATTAAATTGGTCTTAATGTGTCCTTTTAGGTGATATGTGTTTATCTGTGGTTGTGGTCATATCAGGACTGATGCATCCCGCTTCACATGCCTTATTGACAGAACCAGCCGATGCCTTAAGCTGCTTTCAGATAAGCTGCATTTCATATCATTAACACCATCGATTATAAATTGGGTTAATCCTCAATGATAAATGCTCTTCAGATATTTGGAATTTGAAGATGGTTGGTGTGGATTTTTGTGTCTTTCAGCAAATTTGAACATAGTTTGAAACATTGTTAAGACATTTCTTTATAAAGAACAGATGACACGTAAAGTACCAGAGAACAAATTGTTCCTTTTCTAAAAAGACATGATGCACGAAAAGACTGCTACTACAGGTGTTCCCTGGAAAAGAAAAGAAACACCTCTGTTGCGTAACATGAGGAATGTCTGAAATCCAGTGTGAAAGGAGGAAAATACAAACATTTCATAAGCCACAGATGCAGAACGGCACACATGGGAATCTAGAACGTTCACGCTGCCAGCGCAGGCATGTCATTGAACCGCATGTAACACAACAATCACAGACCCTTGTCCATTTTGGAAGATCTTATGTCACGTCTTCATTGTTGATCTGAATGTGCATTCCTTCAATAAACGAGCCGTCTGTAACTACAGCGTGGTGCTGTTGGACGGCTTTGATAAAAGCCTTCTATATTCTCCTCAGTCTTGTTTTTGCGTTTTGTACATGAGCGAGTGCAATTACAGGCGTGTCGGATGTCAAACCTGTTCACTGCCACCGTTACTGCAAGCTTCACGCTAAAATATTCAAGTTCAATGTGAAGAGTCAATTGGTTACGTCAGGAAGCCATTGATGGGTTTTTTAATTATCATACATAAAGTGCAATAATAATTTACTCTCAATAAGAGAAAGAACAAGGAACAGTTTACTCACAGATTTTTGATCTCAGTCACATTCACTTTCCTAATCTAAAACAGAAATGCCATGGAAGTTAATGGTGACTGAGACCGTCTGTCTCTAACATTTTGTCTTTTTGTGTGTTACACAGAAAAAAGAAACTCACGCGAGTTTTAAACAACGTGAGGATGAATACTGTAAATACATTCCCTTTATGAAGAGTCCATATTGACTCCATGTTCACACTGTTTTTCTTGCTTGAAATGTGTTTTGTTGTAGAAACAAAAGAAGCATTAACTGTATTCTACACTTAGTATTACGTTTCTAACGCAAGCTATTCTGAAACAGGCTTTAAGCGAGTCACTGGAAGTTTCTTAATCAATAGCTTCCTTTATCTGGTGTCTTGTTGTGTCTGTGGAGGATCATACAGCCCCGGGCGAGAGGAGGAGACGGCTGAGGCCGGCCCACAGGGGCGGTGGAGTGCTGCCTCCTTATTTGGAGCAGGGCTGGTCACATGTGCAAGCCGGTGTCTGAGAGATATCAGCGCGACTGAGAACTTCGAACCTCAACTCGAACAAGCCACGGCGGGAGGGTGAGACAGACAGAGATAAGAACGGGTCTCGCTCTGAGACGCATGGTGAGAAAATGCCCACCAGCTTCACTGTGGTTCCCGTGGATGATGGGAGAAAGTCCACTCAGGAAGACACGGATGAAAACAACGTTCTGAAGGAGGAGGACGAAGAAGCCGTAGGTGAGCTGCTGTGTCCTCAGGGTATATTTTGGAATCTGGTGTGTGTATCCAAACAATCCAGCTGGATGTGTAGTGCTCTGCCTCGGGTTAACCAAACCAATCTGTAGTTTGTCTTTATCTCTCTTTCTGTCTGCACGGCGTGAACACGCCCTCTCATTCTTTTCTCTTTTCACACACGTGTGATCGAAGCATGAAGACAAACTCATATGGGAATGTTTTCATTTAGTTCTTTGCCTCTGTTCGCATTTCACATGTCGGTTATTTGACACATTTTTGGACTTCTTCAATGGAAAAACTCAATGTTGTCTGTTTATCGTATCTGTGATACTTACAATGTGGTCATTTCTAAGCTTAACGACGCGGTTTAACGCCACATAAGTTGTTTTCCTCTGTCAACTGAGCCAGGCATTAAATGAATCATTTATGTTTTATCTGACAATTTCATTATCTCCATCAGACCACTTAAACTTATTTTTGTACCTCTTACATTTCATATTTTGAATTTACCATTTGAAATCCCTCTTTCTAGGTTCATTTAAACCCACAGTCGGATTTGTCCATTTTTAACAACGCGTCATTTTTGGGGGTCTGCTGTTATACAGTGTTTTAACTGTACTGTAAGTGAGGCAGTTTAGAACATGTTAAATATAATCGACTATATCAGTCAGATCTGGTGTAGTTTGCAGTGTAGTGATAACAGGTCGTTGAGCTAATGAACTTCTCCAAGCGAGCGTTCCAAAAACCATTTCTCACTGTTGTATTTCTTCAGCAGTTCTCTTTTCTCCTGCTAATTTGTTCCATGTTTTGCAATTACGGCCCACATTTGACAGACTCTGTATAGGAACAGAAAACAGAAAAGGTTATGTAAGCTGTAAGTTGTGCAATGGCTGTTTTTCCGCCCGGTCTCTCCAGCGAGTTGTAGAGAGATTCTGATTCCAGTCAATGCTATTGATCCGTCCTGTTTCTGCCTTCCTGTTGGTTCCCTATGGTGGGAGTTGAGACCCCACCCTTGAAATACATCCAAATCTTAGGAAAGGAGTAGTTTGTTTTAGTAACTTCGTTCTGTACGTAACAGACAGTCAGGGTGTCCAAATAAAATGGATTTCTGGCCAAAGGGTTGCTGGGAAACCGCCGTCCACACCATAACCACAAAAGCCTCCTTAAAGATAAGAAAAGGTCTTATGCTGCTTGAGTTTCTGCCTGATTACATATAACTGGGATAAAGCGCTGAGTCTGACAGCTGTATTCAATTATTCCACAGCTCCACCCATGAAAAAGACGAGCTGAAATTGAATAACAGGGTAACTGTAAACCGCCTCGGCATCTGCTGTATGTGCTCACAGCTTTTAGCTCTCGTTAGAGTCGAACTGAATCAACACACTTGCGTGGACTTTTGTTTGGATTATAGAGTTCATCAGTAAATAGAGTTTGATTTGAAACGCTCTGTTCAGAATGGCATGCAAATAGAAGAAAAAGGGGTGATGGCAATGCAGTTGAAAACAATGCCAGTGGCCAAGTTGGCATCTGAACTGATATTGGCTCTATAGCCGAGTTCCGCAGAACTTTTTGCTGATTCAGCAGCGGGATTGAAGTTTATTAAAAATATCCACATTTTGTAGTGATTCAGTATTTACACAAAGTACACAACAGTCTGTGAGAGTCACTAAAAGATTGTTTCTAATGACTTAACAACAGTGATTTTTCGTTTTATCCCCTCAAAGGCTGTTTGATTATGGATGTTTGTACAGTTTGTCATTGGCATGTTCTCTGAAATGTTACCAGACACCGGTCTATTTTTGCTTTCTGCTTTAAATGGCACAAAAATGAAACACAGTATCTTTAAAACCCCTTTATATTTTACGATCCAGATGTTTTGTATCTAAATGTGAGTTTCGGGCAGTGGAAGAGAATGCCATCTTGTCTTTTCAATCCAAAGGTCAGTTTCCCATAGACAGATGAAGTGTTCTTCATTTTTACACATGTCCTCCCTGTGATGCACGATTAACCGTGTTTTAAGCGTGATTACGATTTATGCTTCCCACAATTATTTGAGCATAATCGCTGTGATATTACTGTTTTAAAAGCAACCACAAAACTCCCAAAAACCTGATAAGGTCGGGAAATCATATGGCAAAGCTTGTATCTTTAAAACTGCCACTTTACATACAAAACACAACATTTGTCACTGCGTTTCTACTATTTTTCTACTTTTTTTGCAAAACCTAAAGACAAACATGAGGGTGACCAATGATTTGTAAACAAAAGAACAAGAAATCAAAAATGGAGTAGCAAGGTTTCATTCCGAAGGTTTCGGAGTGGAGTGTTTAGATGATTGATTTGCGTGCTTTGTAAACCACTGTTGAAAAAGTTCAATGGCAGCAGATTATTCATTGGCTGTAAAGTATAGGCCTTATAAACATGCTGAAATTAAATTAAAATCAAAAGTTCTTAACTGACAAAATAATTGTGTTTATTAATCGTTATTAAAAGTTTGAGCGTAATAATCATGACTATCATTGTACCCATGATCGAGCAGCCCTACCGTCTGTAATGAATAGAATGGCCTGTGAATTCTTGCTTTCTAAGAAATGTGTGTTAGTCAGATAGAAATTGAATAAGACAGAGATTGCTGTTTGAGGAAATAATTATATAAAGAAAGATACATTGTAAAATCGTACACTGTATACGTTAAACCGTACATGAAGTAATGTGATGTACCAAGTATAGATGTTTAATCTTTATTTGTGCATAAATAAGATACCTTTGAAAGAAAGATAAAGCACTTGTTATTTAATAGAGCAGATGGATTGTGACAGACACTATCGACAATGTAAGACTTTTAATAATTTGCATGTACTCTATTTGCATTGTGAGGCGCTCAACACATATTCAAAATCAGTTTTAAATCAGACATTAATATGGCAAACATCATGATCACTTATCATATTATTATTTTAATCCCGCAGGTTTTCTAAATGAAATAATAAAACAGTTTTGTGAAATTAGAGCAGAAATGACCCTGCTGATTTTCAATATCATTGTTGATGGCATGATTCTTGTTGTTCTTAAGTCTTTTGTCCTGCTTGATTTTGTATGGTGAGTTTTGTTTTCTGGCTTCATTACAACATTCATAGATCCATACACCTCATCATCATGTCACAGAAATGTTGTTCAGTCCCCCGTTCCCTGTAACCTCAACCAGATGTGAAACATGTAGAAATACACCCGTGTGTGGACTTTCACAGCACACCCTGTTCACATGGCCAAACAGAAAAGATGAATGTATTCTTAAAGTAAATGAAACACGTACTGGAGATTTGATGTGGAGCTCTTACATCTGTTGTCACTCTTCATACATAAAACTTCCTGTTTCCTGTCACGGCTGTGTCCTCTGCTCGGCCCAACATGTGCTACGTCTGATAAGACGCTGTGTGTGTTTCCCTTTCATTCTGGCACAGTGACCTGACGACTCCACATCCCTAAGCACCACTTTCTCCTTTTCTGCGGTTCTTTCTCTTGAATCCGCTCAAAGAAGTCAAACATTGCATTGAGATGCTGGAATGACTTACGTTGTGCGAGCTTTAGCTTGACAACGGTGCACAATAAACCTATAAATAAGACATGTTGAATTTGACCTCTGTTTCTGCTCATGGGTCATTTAATGAAGTCTTCTGTCTGTACCGACCCAAATCTGTTAGTGTGTTAATCATCTTGGTGTGGTTAGAATGTGCGCTGTTGTGTGTTTTACAGTTTCAAGTTTGATTCTCTTGGTCCGGAACAAAACAATTATACATTTTCACCCGGAGTTCACACTAAGGGCATTTTAACACTGAGCGTAAGGATAACATCGCAGTTTGTGATGAAGCTTACTGAATATTTTCTTTCTTGAGCCTTACCAAAAAAAACAAGTAACCAAATTACAATTGTGAATATTTATACATCACATGACAGCTGAATAAATAAGGTTTTCATTGATGTTTGGTTTGTTAGGGTAGGACAATATTTGTCCGAGATACAACTATTTGAAAATCTGAAATCTTAGGGTGCAAAAACGAAGTCCTTAGCATAGCATATTACTCACAAAAATAAAGTTTTGATATATTTACATTAGGAATTGTACAAAATTTCTTTCTTGGAACACGATCTTTATTTAATATCCTAATGATTTTTGACATATAAGAAAAATCAATCATTTTGACCCGTACATTGTATTTTTGCCTATTTCTAAAAATGTTTCTAAAAAATATTTAAGACTGGTTTTGCTGTCCAGGGTCACGTTTATGAAAATGATGTGAGTGGTGCTTAACTCTGCACCTGACTTGTATTATTCATGTCTGGAGCACAAATTGTAAAGAAACCCCAAATCTTTTGCATGAGTGATTGTGAAGCTTGTGGATCCATTCATAATTGATATTGTCACACTCAGACATATTAGTAAATGTTTAATAATAGAACTGGTTTATTGATCTATTGTTTGCACTGTACTGCACTGCACTCAGAAAGCATCAGTGTTGTGTAAAGTTAAGTGGGTTTTTTTAATATAAAGTGCATGTTAGTCCTGGTCATGGCCGGTCGTGCTGAGATTTACAGCATTTTTGTGAACACGCATGTCATTTTAACCCTGAACTCTCCAGAAACTGAGCTCTCGAGTCAGTAAATCACTCTAAGGAATGTTGAGGTTGTTGTTGGTAATGTTCTCATTCTCTGTCAGTAGCCTCTGTGTTTTAATCTTCTTGTTAGTCCCGCTGTGCTGATTCACCGCTCCCATTACATCAAGATGAAAAGCGTTTTATAGGTCTGGCTGACGCACAGAATTCACACCATGAGAAACAGCTGCTTCTGGACTCAATTAAAAACTCTCTTACCTGCTCCTGAATGATCGGAAAGGAAAAGAAAACTCACTTTCTGCAAGTCTTGCATTTCGATTCATATGCTTGGTTCTTCTGCGAGGTTTGATTTTTGTAGTATGGAGCTTGCAAATTGTACATTTAAAAAATGCAGGTTATTTTAAACCTCGTTCTGCTTTAAAAGTGGACGAACACAACGGTTGTGTTATGAACTTACTCATGCTGGGTATTTTAACCCATTGTTGGGTCAAATAGAAAGTCGGGTTCGTCCCTTTTTGACCCAACGCTGGGTTGAAAACAACGCCGCATTTTTTGAGTGTATTAGGAATTCTTGTGTACTACTTAAATGCTGAGTACTTTAGATGATGTATAGCAGATGTCATTGACTCACCGGCTCCCTCTGCTGGTGAAACTCTTTTGTTTATTATGAGACACTTATGTTGTTGTTTTGGCTTTCATTGAACCCTGGTTGTTAAATTGCTAAGAAGTTTCATAAAGCCTTTCTATGAGACTGTGGCTGATTTGTATTATGTAGACTTTGCATTAAATGACATGCTTCCTGTTTTTCTGCTCGGTCAGAGGAAGTGAGAGTGATGGAGAGCTTGTGACAGACAGAAATAATGATGGTTAGACGGATCGAACTCTCAGCGCTTGTCCTCGGGCTAAATCCCCATGATGATGACCATTGCCTGCTCTGCATTTTCCCAGCGTTCTCTTCAGAAATCACATCAGTGTGTCACAGAAATTCCTAACCCTTTTACTATTTCAATATGAAATGCAATACGCAAAATGGCAATGCGGTATGTAAAATGACAATGCAATTGTGTATTTAAATATACATTTTAAATAACATATGTGCAACATTAAGTGCAAAATGAGAATAAAAATTCAATTATATCAGTTACATTTGTCAGTTCCTACACTAGTTTTAATATGTTGTTTAAATATATATTTTTTAAACGCTCTTTAAGTTGCACAATGAAAATGAAAATTAATTCCCCGGATTGATTATATATGTTAAAGCTAGTCAAGCAAAACTGTAGCAAAATGAAATTTTCAAATGTTATTTTCCCTAAATGCATTAACATTAACAGGTTGAACATTTAGGATGGCACTTTCATTTACACACAGCGCGTACACACAGTGGACTTGAAAATGCATTCGTTACGTGTGTTGTTTGAGGTGTTGAAAACACGTACGACTGCACGGATGATAAAAGCGTTATATACACATACACCTTTTCACCATAAACACATGCAGTATTTTGTGTAGAGGTGCTCAGATTGATCAGTCGCCGATCATAATCGGCCGATAATCACTTTGGGAAGTGTGATCGGCGGTCTCTATAAAGGCCTATCCAGAAAAGCCGATCAGATGACGCATATTTTATAAGGTGGCTGTTTTTTCCCTGGTAAAACGGAATAAGCCCGTATCCCCAGTCATATTGTTTCTTTACATATGGACTTTTTAGATATTAATTCTACTGCTAAACAAGATTATCTATGGAAAATACAAACTTTTAATGAAAGTTTTACAGATATTGATGCTTTGGTGTGGTACTACACAATGTCCTGTCGGCATTAGAAACCTTATCACCTATGCATCACTTTACATTTATAAAGCGGCAGTCATTGTGCGTTTTAAGTGTTCTTAAGTGAGTGTGTCAGATTGCTTAACCTCCAACCCCACGCTGCCCCCGCAATCCCAGAATGCTCTGTTACAGAATGAGCACTTCTTGAACACAAAGGCTTTAACGTCGTTCAGCATCACACAGCAGAGCATCACTCAGTTTTACCACTGCTAGAGGAAAAGATTCAAAGTTTCTAGACAGATTTGTGTCAGACTTTATTAATTACCATTTTTAGGGGTGTGGGTTTAAAGGGATATTTCAGAGGCAAAACAAAACTTCCCCATGTTTTACTCGCCCTCAAGGCATTCTGACCGAATACGACTTTCTTCTTGAAGTTATATAACCACGTATCGTTTTTCTTCCAAGCCGTAGAATGGGAGTGAATGGGGGGCAATTTTTTTAGCTCCAAAAAGTGCATCCATCCATCAAAGAACTGCTCGACACGGCTCCGTGGTCTTAACGAAGGTATTCTGAAGCGAATCCATGCATTTGTTTCAGAGAAATATCCGTATTGAAAGCGCTATTAACGTTAATTGTCTAGCTTCCGTTTTCCCTCGGCTGCGCGTGAACCTGGGCCTTTTTTTTCGGCAAATGTGGCAGGCGTAAGTTCCGTTGAGAAATGCGGCATTTATCGTTTTGTTCTGATAGGATACCGTCTCCTCTGTGCGGGAGCTTTCGTCGCGTCATTTGCCAGAAAAACAAGCCTCATGTTCACAAACACCGTATGTTAAATTTCTTATGACACATCTGATACATCTACGGGGTATTTTTTGTGGCTGTTTGTTGGTCAGTTTTTGTTTTTTTTGTCCCGCGTGGGCTGTTCTACCGGTTCGGCTACGTATGCAGTATAAAAGGACAGGATTTGGTTAATCTGGTTAAGTGATTACTGCTAGTGAAGAGACACTTAACTATCAATAGTCAATACATCAACGATCGGAGTAGAAATACAGAAATCATGCACTTCGAGATGTTTCGAATCTTCATTTTGTGCAATAAATTTGCCATCGCACGAATCATTTTTGTCAACCTGTTCACTATAAAACAGCTGTGTGGAGCTTCATTGTGATTGGTCAATTACAGCTAATAAATGACAATTACAGTGTACTTGTGTTTGGACACAGGCTTGATGTCCAATGTTAATTCTGAGTCCTAAAGAGCCCTAAAGCAAAAAACTACAGATTTTCTTTATCACACAAAAGATTTTTTATTCTCTCTGTTTTGGTTTTTCTCTCAGTTGTATGTGTTTGTGTCTCGGCTTTATCTCATTGTGTTCATCAGTCCATTCAAATATCTCCATCTCTCTCTAACTCTCCATATCCAATCCAGCCCAATCCCCAGCGCGTCGAGAAGCCAATGCCGAACGCGCCGAGCTAGCGCGGGCGGCAGCGCGGCTCCAGCGGCGCGCGCGCGCGAAAACGCGCGCGCGCGCGCGCTCGCGAGAGCGAAACGAGCGCGCGAGAACGCGCGCGCCACGCGCGCGAGCGCGCGAAGCTCGCGGCGGCGCGCGGCCGAAGCGAGAGAGAGCGCGCGCGCGCGCCGCGCCGCGAAAACGAAAAAGAAAAGAGACAGAGCGCGAGCGCGACGAGAGCGCCGCGCGAGCGGAGGAGAGCGCGAGAGAGAGAGCGAGCGAGAGCGCCTCGCGCGAGAAGAGCGACTCGAGCGAAAGAGAGCTCTCGCTCTCTCTAACTCTCTATCTCTCTCTCTCTCTCTCTCTCTCTCTCCAACTCTCCATCTCCATATCCATCTCTCTCTCTCTCTCTCTCTCTCTCTCGCTCTCTCTCCTCCCCCTCGTACGGGTGAGTGGTTTAGTGTAGGGATCAAGCGCTCAGGGACTGACGTCTGTGTGTCGTTTCATTGGCACTGTCACAGGCGCTGATCGTCAGAGCGCACGCTAGCGTAGTGTGGTCTCTACCTCAGGTACCAGGGGAGACCCCCGTCGAGCGTCTCACCCTCTCTCTATCCATCAGCATGGAGCCGGGGACAAACTCCCGTCCACAGGGTAAGGGTCTGGAGGGATGCTGGGTGTCCTGGATTTGTGGGGTTTTTTTCTACAAGGAGAGCTTTGTGGTTTTATTAGATTAGATTATTTTGCCTTTTAAATTGTTTGGCTCTTGTTCGGTTCCAAAACTTTCTGGAACTTCACAGGTGGCCGAAATTCAATACTTTGCAATTGTAATGTTCTCACCTGGAGGAGAATGTTATTGCTCAGAAGTTATTGCTCTTTTGTAGCTATGGGAGATTGGAGTTCATTGTTGTGTTTCATTTAAGTATCAGCTAAGTCTCAGATGTTATTTCAGGAGAGGTTAAAAGAGAAACAAATGAGAGTGTAATTGTTGAAACGCATGACGAGTATGGAGGTGTAAATAATGTAGATTGTTGGGGTCAAATAATCTGGATTTGCGCAAATTTGTTGAGAAACGTTTGAGTTCAAATTGAGCTCTTCAATAATATTGATTTTGGATTATAGTTATAACAAAGCTTATAACGAGCTTAGTTTGAGTCTAATTTTTTTTCTCAGGACAAATCTCAGAGACTCAGGAAAAGTTTCCATTTGCTCTCCATTTAATCTCATTGATGTAGAAATAATTGAGATCTCATCTGTGTTTGTCTTTCTGTTATATAACCTGAGTTATACACACTGTAAGTGATGTTTAAAAGACTGTAACCAGTTGTTTTATCAACATGAACGGCACATTTTGTCAGACATTATGGAACAGCTGGGATGAGATGATTTGCCATTTTAATATTGTTAGTGTAAAAGTAATATTCTAGATGGAATGCAAACATAAAGTAAATGTTCTGATCTGACCTCTTGTGAAGTTTTGAGGGCTGCGAGCAGCTGTGTTGCATTTGCTCATGTCGGCCCTCATTTGCTTTGTCTGACTTTGGTTCTTTTAATTTCTTGACATCCGTTGTTGGATAAAGGGATTGAAGTGACTCTCTCTGCCTCCGTCTCTTGTCATGGTAAAACACAGCTTCTGTAGTCAGCTTACAGATCAGAGAGAGAGAGAGAGAGAGAGATTAACTGATATAAATAGAGTATGTGTCCATTTATTACCATAGAGACAGTACATACCTGTTAATGCCCTACCTGAAGCGTTCATTTAAAACCTTTCACTCTCAGGTTTTCAACATGGGATGGTTTATTTTCCTAGAAAGGAAATGGCTGATAAAGTCCCTTATCTGATGTGTGAATAGTAAAGTGTGTTTTAAGCACCTGCACATTTCTGTCTGTCAGGTCCAGAAATATCGGATGTTTATTTAAATGTTATTTTCCTTTTAATTGCCAAAACCAACTAGTAGTAAAATGTATGCTGTAGTCTTTTTGAACCTTACTGTAGTAAATATTAAAGTATACTACAGTACAACAATCAGTTCAGCACAGTTAACATAGCAGAATACTGTACTGAATATACGTATAAAGTGTTGTAATAAGTATAAAAAGTATAAATCATTATTATTATTATTGTTCACCCTTCATGTTTGTCACTGGGTTTTGCGCACATATTTAACCAATCAAACGTATTAAAGAGTGCTTGTCAACTTTGACGACACAGCATTTAATCATTTAAAAGGAACAGTGTTTTTTCCATTTCCTGAAGAAAAGCGAATTTGGACATCCGGGGTTTCAGAAGGAGAGCGACATTATGCTATATTATACTACAGTTTAGTATACTTTGAGTTTTTTCTATAGTTGAGTCTTTTTCTGGGATGTTCATACTGTCTGGAGTCCGTTCCTGTTTGAGAACATGATTTATCACACGTCTTTCTATAGATTTTTGTCCGTACCGAATTTTGATATTGTCATTTAAAAGAGACGAATCCCTTTAAAACACTTCATTGTAACATTAGTATTAAACCATTAGTGTGGCGTCTGGTTCAGCTCGACAGTTAGCAGTCATTGGTGAGATTATAGCTTTGTTTGATCTTGACATGATGTCTACAATTAGACTGTTTGTAACACTGGCTGGAGATTATACGTGGAAAGGTCAAGGACATGCAGTGCCACTACTTATTGGATGAACTCTGGTGTTTTTGGGAAGTTTGGCTGGTGCTGTCATATCCGTCTGCTCCTGCCGTCATTGAAGCAGACCGATCCTAAACTTTTCTCTCTTTCCTGCATTGTTTTCACACTGTAGAGATAAAGCACAGCATGTGTTTGTTATTGCTGGATGTTGTGTCAGTGATGAATGACATGCCTGTTCCGTCAGATCAAATAATGGCACGGCTGCACATATTTTCAGAGGGATGGCAGAGTAATGTGAAGATGTCAGCAAAAAAACTGTAGCCAAATATTCAGTGTTGCATTCATTAGCTCTCCTCTAGAAGTGAACGCTTTGTGTTGAACAGTTAAAGGATGCGAGTATGACATAAGCATCTCTGAAATTCAGGTCATTTTCTGTCCCGTGTACATGAAAGTGGATCACGTCTCCGGAGACTGTACTTTATCACCGTCTCCCACATGTCAATGATATTCTATAATGTCTTATTTCCCTTTTGAAATATCCAGACTTTCATGAGCGGGTCTATAAAGATTCTTTACTGAAACCAAATCAGTGCATGTCAACATGAGTTCTCTTTTATAGATGCTTGAATTTGCTTTGTCTGAATATAGTTCGTTTCTGGGGGATTGTCTCATGAGTGTTTGTCTCCATCCTCATCTCATGACTTCTTAACCCGCTGACTGTTGTCGATTGTGTAATATTGTGAAATATTGGTGTAATATGTCATTTTAGCTGCAAAAGCTGATGTAGTTCAGGTTTGGCTGACCTGTATCTCTTCAACAGATTGAAACTCTAGTACTGTTTGCTTTGCGCTGCTGAAGGCTGTTAGAATACACAGCTTGTGTATCAGTTTGGTGTCAGTAAGGTTTTTAAGTGCAAAGCTTCATGGATGTACAGTATATTTGTAGATGTCACATTTGAACGCACTATCACATCGTGTTCATTGCTGTCGACACCCAAAATAAAAGAGCATAAAATCCATTGAGTTTTTTAAGATGACACAACATTGGGGAGCCTCTGGTTGTACAAACACCAAGATTGAAATAGATGATTTAATGTGATGTCCGGTGAGAAAGTGTCTTTTTAAAACAGGTTGTTAAACATTGGTCACTTTTGAGATGTGTTATCAAACACCCTTGTCTTGTATTGTGTTATGTTTGTGTCAACACAATATCATGTAATATTTGATATTTACACATGTGTATAGCTACAGTTGCAGACACAAACCCACTTGCGTATAGCGACCAAACAAACAGCCAGTAATGAGGCATCTGTGTTTATGTATCTGTGAAATCTGTGACGTCTCCTTTACGGTTTATTAGCAGCAAGTATGTGTCATAAAGAAAGATGAATGTGTTACTGTGTTTGTATGACCGTGTTAGCGCACACATGTGAACGCTCGCAGCATTGATTTAGAGTTGCCGGCCTTTTAAAATGTCCCATCTCATGTCCCCTTGGACTTTACTCAACAATGTTTTGTTTATGCTTTTGGAACACGAGTTCATGAATTTTACTGCTGAAATTACAGGACTAAAGAGGTGAATAAGGACTGTCATATGAAAATAAACGGCAGGTCTTATGGAGCTGCGCTTATTTAAAATCACTGTAATTTAACATCTATTATAAGCACATGTGAAGCCGTACGCTTTAGGTTTTCTAACAGGACTGAATCCGAGTCTCCTGCACCCCGCTCTGAACATCACTGGGCTTTATCCAATGAACCAAAGAGACCATATTGATTCCACTTATTCCAAATATAGAAAAATCATTACGACTGATGAAACTGTAGCTTAACTGCATCTGAAACAACTAGACTTCTAAATAAACCGGAAAAGGACAATGAATCAAAAACATCTTGCACATCCATTTGTCTTTTTATTTACTGTCTTCAGCTTTTCATCACGTTGTCAGTTTATCCATCGCTCGATCTGTCTATTCACTTAGAACATTTGACCATGGTTTATTATAGTAAAAGAGTACTTATAACTGTGTTTTTTGGCAGATTCATTACTGTTTGTATTCCCACAGCTGCTGCTACAGTGAAATCGCTGTAAATGTGCGGTTGTGCTACTAATAAAACCATTCAACAATGACTCGAGTAAAGCCATGGTTGATGTTTGTAGGGTTGTTGTGTTTCTCATTGTGTCTTGTTGTCTGTGTAGGTGCTGGAAACCCGAGGGAAAGCATTCCCTTCATCAATAACACCGATGATGAGAAAGGAAACCTCTACGATGGGAAAAACATGGCACTTTTTGAGGTACTTTCTTTTGAAATAGCCATGGAATTTATGAAAGAATAATTTGATAGATATGTACAAAAATGACATTTATGTGTGGTACAGTTTTTGTTTTACATTAGGTTATTTTAGTTTACTAAAATGAAAAGTTTGAAAACGTTAGTTCATTGAAATTATTATCATTTTAATACCTTAAAATGATTGGAAAGACTTAACTAAAGCAAACAATTGTCAAAACGTTTAAAGCACTACAATTATAATAATAAAAATGAATTAATCTCATGTAGCAACATAAAAAAAAAACAATAAATTACAAAATGACTAAAACATACCAAAATTGCTTAAACATTCACTTAAAATCTAAAAATAAAAGCCTTTTTAAAATATGAATAAAACTAATATCAAAACTATAATAACTCTAATCATGACCTGGTCACACATTTCTACAAATACATTTTTTTTTATATTTTTCTATTTATTGTTCGAGTTTTCACAAATGCTCTCAAACTCAACCGCATGTGTTGTTTTTTTCAACCTATTTTTAAAGCATGGCTCAACTCTGTTGTCCTGACCACACGTACATGCATTTATGCATCACAGACTCTATGTCTGTATCAAGTTTGTTCAGGCTGAACTGTTATTATGTCCTTTGATGTTGTATTTTTGCTGTGAGACACATTTTTATTGGCAGTTTTTGGTGACCCAGGTGACCTTTTACTCTTTCAGGAGGAGATGGACAGCAATCCCATGGTGTCGTCGCTCCTCAACAAACTGGCCAACTACACCAACCTCACGCAGGGCGTCAGAGAACACGAGGAAGCTGATGAAGACGAGGGTGCCAAGAAGAAAACTGTCAAGGTAGCGGGTTCAAAAACTCCCGTGTCATTCCAAACCCATGAGACTTAGGATTTCATTTGGGCAGCATGGAGCGGTTATACAGAATAAAGACATGAATGGCTGTAGTGAAGAGATCTTGAAGACAGACATGATGTTATCTTAACACAAGACATGTTTGTCTGTGTGATGCTTGTGAACAATATCTCCGCACTTTCATCTAAAACAAACTCTTGCGTTCTTTACGTTCCTCTGGCTCGTGTTGTCCGTCTATAGAGGAAATGAATGCAGGTTATAATCTTTGGAATGTTTCATTATGATCTGAAAAGATTTCAGAAAAGAAATCCCAAACCTTTGCAGCAAGTCAGAGAAAACAATACATATTAAACAAGGATTATTCAATATTTAAAGGTCCCCTGTGACATCAGAACTGAAGTTCTGTGGGTTTTAGTATAAATATATAAATATAATAGGATCCATAATGTAGTGTCCTCTGAAAACATTGACACATTTTACATGCAGAAGATTTCTATTGTAAGCCCAGAGGACGTCTTCTACATTATATTTTGTGGTTATTGCTGACAGTAAGTGCATTTTCTTAAACCAGCGCCAAACAGTAACCACAACAACCACAGTCTCCGATGTCTACTCATCATTCAACGGCCATCTGTGATTGGCCAGTGAGTGAAACGGACCAATGAGAGAAGGCGATGCTCTTTCATTACTCCATCAGGTCTGAGATGCTCAAATAGTGTTTGTTCAACTGCAGTATTTATAAGCGAACATCATTTGGTTCTCTTGTAGTGACTCGATCACTACTGAACCTCTGGAGTTTTGGATTCAGGAGTTCATCTAGCGGTATGCACCTATGAGTTTTCAGGTTGTGTGAAGCTGCTTTTGCTTTTATTTCGGTGGATGTTTTGTACTTTTTATCTCAGCACATCATGATCTTTTTTTCACGGTCTAGATGCAGTTTTGTAGTGTTTTAATGCTTCGGTGTTTGTCTCTCATCTGCAGAGTCCACAGATGGGGACATTTATCGGAGTTTACCTGCCCTGTCTGCAAAATATCCTGGGAGTGATTCTGTTCCTGCGAATGACGTGGATCGTGGGGACGGCAGGAATCCTGGAGTCCTTTATAATTGTGTCCATGTGCTGCTCGTGTGTGAGTGTCCCGTTATTTGTGTCCTTTCATTCTTTCAGTTTAGTGTTTCATGATTTCTGCCTCTTTAAGAATTCACATCATTAAACGGTTCAGATCCGACTGAAATGATCAGAGATCCGATCTTCAGTGGAGTTTGTGAACACAGACTGGCTGATGTTGGCGTGTCAATGTGAATGGTCATGTGTTAATGGTTTGGGTTTGTGACGTCACAACAAGCTTTTTTGTGGTTTATTTTGAAAGAAAGGAATGAAAGGAAGTTTTGAGTTCGAGTACAAAGAACTCCGTTCATTGAGTGAAGATGTGTTTATAGCCGTGTGTGTAAAATGGGTAAGATTAGTTCTCAGGTTAAGTTTCCCTGGTCTGAAGTGATGTTTGTGTGTGTGTGTGTGTGTGTGTGTGTGTGTAATCTCCAGTGTTTAGTGCTGGCACTTATTTAGAAATCACATCCGACCGTGGGATCAGACATCTAATTCACCTTCACTTCCTGCTGTCAATCAATTATTCCTGTGTCACAGACACAGATTGAGAAGTTCCTTTCATTTTTATTTTAAGATAAAGAGAATCGAGGTTTCAGCACCAGATTTTACTTCACAGTACTGTAATGATATGCAACTAGAAATCATATTTCAGTGTTTAGTTGCATGTTTTTGTTATTATGAAAGGAAAGTTGGACCACCATCTTTATCTGTTTATTGTAAATATGAAGAGTTTGGTTACAAAATGACATTTTTATTTTTCAAAAATCATATTTCTTATTGTGCATTCCAATTAATATCAATCAAACTGCAGTTGGTTTGTTTTGATTTTAGCCATAATAACAAAAAAAAACTGCTAACTAACACAATAAAACACAGTAAAAACATCTCATTTTGGAACCAAACTCTTCATATGTATTTAAAGAACAAATTAGGAACAGCAGTATTAGTGTTTTATGACTTGCATATATATTGTAAATAATACATTATATTACATTTAGGCATTAAGCACATGCTAAATTAGGAATCAATATAAATATAAAAAATGGATTTATAATAATATTTTATTGTATTCCTTGTGTCTTATAATAATATTTATGTTATACATTGATTGTTTATATGTGAATGAATTTTTTTTTGCAAAAATGCAAACAGCAATTTTTTTTTACATATGTACATATTGAATGCATGCATTATTCACCTTTATATACAATAATTGATGTATAATTCATCTGTTTAATTTACAAATAACAATATTTACTTATAAATATTGTTATATTGTTGAAATAATAATATCACAAATCGACAATACTATTAATCTGTAAATGTAACATTTTCTTGCAACATGGAAACCTTTTTTTTTTAGTGTAACAGTTATAATAAAATGAGGGCTGATTAAATCAGAATAAGGAATATAATGTGTCGTGGTGAGTAAAGATCACTCAGTTGAGCTTTATTTTGAGCGTTAAGCCTGATAGTGTTACATGTACTGTGACTCGCGTCCAGAGAAAGAGACGCAGGGATTTACTGTGGACGTGAAGCTCAAGGACACTTAAACACAGCCATGGGCTTACATAACACACACACACAGATGCTGTTGACCTTTACAAACACCAAACGGTCCTGGAAAATGAGAAGGAAAACACTATTTGTGGAGCTTTATTTCCCTGACCTTACTAAAGTCAACATATCAGAAGTCAGACTTTTTATATGATGATACATGCTCCATAAAAACAGAAAGATGAAAGAAAACAAAAAAGCCTGCGATCGCCCTTGTAATCTGTTGAAAAATATTGCTTTTGATTATTAAAGATGACTTTTATTTTGCAGATTTACTTGAGATAAATGTTTTTTGTTTTGTTTTCAGACAATGTTAACAGCCATATCAATGAGTGCCATTGCTACAAACGGTGTTGTTCCAGGTAAATCATTCTCATGTGAAGTTTAATGTGTTCACCTATGTTACAGTATGATGATGTTCTTGTGTGTTCTCTCTCAAGCTGGAGGTTCATACTACATGATCTCCAGATCTCTGGGTCCTGAGTTTGGAGGTGCGGTGGGTCTCTGTTTCTATCTGGGCACCACGTTTGCTGGGGCCATGTACATCCTCGGTACGATTGAGATACTGCTGGTGAGTGTTGTGTCTTAGATCAGGATCTGTCCATGATTGGTCATTTTTTTATAACGCGTTGTTTGACTGCTGTGTTACAGACGTATATATTGCCCAGCGCTGCCATCTTTAAAACGGAAGATAAAGAGCTGCAGGCCGAGGCCATGCTGAATAACATGCGTGTTTATGGCACGTGTTGTCTGACGCTCATGGCTCTGGTGGTGTTTGTGGGGGTGAAATATGTTAATAAACTGGCTCTGGTGTTTCTCGCCTGCGTGGTGCTCTCCATCCTGGCCATCTACGCCGGTGTCATCAAAACCATCTTTGAGCCGCCCGTTTTCCCGTAAGTCAGAGAGAAGACGTTTAACTTTTTAGATGCTGGAAGGTTTTTTTTCTTTTTTCCAAACACATAAAAAAAATCTTATAAAGGTCACTTAAATAAAATCTAGTTCTTTTCTTTTAAAATACAGTACAGTTCTACTCAGCCGTTTCTCTCTTTTGCTTCCGAAAGTGTTCAGAAAAGCGTTTGTAAGCCACTGTTTTACACGTTTTAAAAAACTGCTTATTTAAACAAAACAAAGTTCTTGATGGATTTTATTGGCTTTGAGCGCTTGTTGTTGGACCAAAACATCCTCAGCAGCGTTTGCTGAAAGCTTTTCAATCACCACAATTCTCCTGACAATAAACTCAGATTTCAATGCATGTTTCAAAACCCTGTTTTGTCTTTTTCAGAGTCTGTTTGCTGGGCAACCGCACGCTTCAGAACCACGACTTTGACAAGTGCTTGAAGACAGACATAATAAACAACGTGACGGTGACCACAAAGCTTTGGTCGCTCTTCTGTGAAGGGCCGGAGCTCAACGCCAGCTGTAGTGAATACTTCACTCTCAATAATGTCACAGAGATTCCGGGCATCCCTGGACTCACCAGCGGAGTTATTTCAGGTCGGACGAGTCACGTTTGAGTCTCAAACACAGATATGACTGAAACATCTGGATGTGGAGTTTGAATGCAGATTGTTGTGTGTTGTACAGAGAACATGTGGAGCAGTTACGGTCCTGCTGGGATGCTGGTGGAGAAACCCTTAGAGGCAGAGACGGCCAGTGACACATCACAGGACATCTACATGCCGTATGTGGTCAATGACATCACCACTTTCTTCACACTGCTCGTGGGAATCTACTTCCCCTCCGTCACAGGTACATTCTTGACATTACCCTCTCTATCTATCTATCTATCTATATATCTATCTATCTATCTATCTATCTATCTATCTATCTATCTATCTATCTATCTATCTATCTATCTATCTATCCATCCATCCATCCATCCATCCATCCATCCATCCATCCATCCATCCATCCATCCATCCATCCATCCATCCATCCATCCATCCATCGAAGACATTCAAATATATTAAAAATACATTGTAAACGGAGGCATGTTTGTTTTTCTTTTTTGTTTCTTTCTCTCTTTTGATCTCTTATCGTTCTTTCTCTCTCTGCCTCTCCCTGTTGTAATATTGGCTCAGCAGGGTCCGTGTGAAACTCGATTGAGTTTCATAGTTCACTGTGTTATCAGCGTGTGTCAGGACCTTTAGTGAAATAATGTGAAGTGAACTTTAGAAAGAGTTTACAGCGTCTTTACACACAAATCTTTGCCTTGCAATGTATCATGAAATGGAACAATTTGAATACATGTGAAGTCATGTAGCACAGTATATTGTCAAGCTTTGTTAGACCTGCAGATGATTCAATCCTGATGTAAGTTCTTCAGTTTTTCATCCCATTGAAAGCAAACAGAATGAGAATCAGAAGGAGCTTTATAACCAAGTATGTTTGCACACACAAGGAATTTGACTTGGCGACAGGAGCGTAGTGCAGAAGAAAGTGTACACAAGGTGCAAACATACAATTATATAGAAACAATGAGAATGAAATAAAGAGTAATGCACTATATACAAAAAGTGATCATATATTGACAAAAAACAACATATCATTTTTTAAAAGCGTGTACAGATGTGTTATTTACAGGTTTAACCTATTGTTTCTTACAAACAGATGTGCTGACTCTATCCTCTTGTGTTCAGGTATCATGGCAGGATCAAACAGGTCCGGAGACCTGAGAGACGCTCAGCGCTCCATCCCCATAGGAACCATCCTCGCTATAGTAACCACCACCATCATCTGTATCCTTCCTCCAGACCTGACGCCTTCCTGCCGAACATCCATCACACCTTTTAATGCAACTCTAATGCAATCATTCCAGATTAGGTTTTCTTAAGTACATCAACCATGTAACTTTAAAATGTCTTCATGAGATTAAGTTTTCCTGAGCATGTAACTCAGATCTTTCCTGTGTCGTGTTGTTTGGCGCCTGCATCGAGGGTGTGGTGCTCCGAGACAAGTGAGCCCTCTCTGTTTCTCATTTTCCACCTGGATGAACACCGAGGAAAATAGACTTTACGTAACATTCAGTTTCTGTGTAAACAGGTTTACAGGCCATTTACATGAAATTGTGCAACAGTTTCCTCGATTTAGCCAAAGAACACTTTATAGAATATCTGAGGAGCTGTGTTGTGTAAACACAAACGCAAGTTCTGTTTTACGCAAGTTCACTTGGTTTTGGAATGCTGCGCGTGTTTGTTTGTGCTCATACTCTACACATCATCTTAGGTTTGGAGACTCAGTTAAAGGGAACCTGGTGATCGGCACTCTGTCTTGGCCTTCGCCGTGGGTGATCGTGATTGGTTCGTTCTTCTCCTGCTGTGGGGCGGGGCTTCAGAGTCTCACTGGCGCCCCCCGTCTGCTTCAGGCCATCGCTCGAGACGGCATAGTGCCCTTCCTGGAGGTCTGATCTAAACGCTCAACTTAAGCTTCCGTCACTCATACGTCTCTTTACCGTGGTAACCTGACTGTCATGTGACCGTTCCTCAGGTGTTTGGTCACGGTAAAGCAAACGGAGAACCCACCTGGGCTCTTCTCCTGACGGCTCTCATCTGTGAGAGCGGGATTCTCATCGCCTCTCTCGATGCCGTCGCTCCCATCCTCTCAATGTAAGACTCATGTGATGCTGTTTTACACTCGCCGTGGTGAAGCACACTGTGTTTATGGAATTCTTCTCTCTCTTTAGGTTTTTTCTGATGTGTTATCTGTTTGTGAACCTGGCGTGTGCTCTGCAGACGCTGTTGAGGACACCAAACTGGAGACCACGCTTCAAATACTACCACTGGTGAGATATACAGAATACTTTGACAATGCGATTCACTTTCCTAAAACACATTCCTGCTCACATTATGATCCATTCTAATGTTTGACTTTGTAATCTCAGAGTACAATGTTGTGGTTGTTTCCTAGTTGATTTAAGTCTCACTGTAGTCTCAGATGTTTCTTATTAAATTGCTCACGACAGAATCAAATGAGAGTGTGATCATTGAAACACATGAAGCGTCTGGAGGTGTAAATTAATGTAGATTGTAGGGGTCAAATCATCTGGATTTGAGTAAAATTCATGAGAAATGTTTGAGTTCATATTCAGATCTTCAATTATATAGATTTTGGATTGCAGATTATACACATCTGAGCTCAGTTTGACACAATGTCATTAAAGTTTCACAAGCGATGTCAACAGAGACATTTGACAGATTTCTGACTCTTTTACTCAGCAGAAATATCTGAGACGCAGATGAGACTTTGAGTTTCATTTTGCCCTTCATTTAATCTCATTGATGTCTAAAATAAATAATTGAGATATTAAAAAGATCTCATAAAAATTATATTAAATTGTTAAATTGATTGTTTACAAAACCTAAAGTAGATCAAAATAGATAGTTAAAGCGGCCCTAACACACAGGGTTTCTGCCAATCTCATATTAATTTTGAGTACCTTCAGAGAAGTTTTGCATACCTTATATCTTCGAAGAGTATTTAGTTTGATCACATTTATGAAAGATAGACACAGCTTTACGATTGTTTCCCAAAACAAACAGCGCCTGCGGGGGGAGTGGTAGGCTGAACTAAAGCACATTGCCATTTGCCAACAAAACACAGACATCAATTCATGTCCGGCATCTTTTAGCGCTGGGACGCCTCCGTATATCAATTTCGAATAATCTCCAAATCCAGCGTTATATCCACAGTTTATATAACATTCATCACCCAAATGTAGTGAACAAACACCTGAACTTCGCGAACTCCTGCTTACAAGTGAAAGTGACGTATGCGCATGCTCCTTCTCCTGGTCTCCTTGCTGCCGCGTGCTTTTCCGGGAGAATTGTCCAATAAGGGACTAAGAAAAATTTATTACGAAACAGTTTTATATGTCCGAAAAAACTTTCCTAAACCTGTACGATCACTGGGGGAGTGTATCGAGCACAGAAATACTACGTAATACGCCCAACTCGTTTTTTGTCAAGTTGACCATGTTAAGCATGAGAAGACAGCACGCTTAACATTGTGAAGAAGTCCGAAAGATTGAAAAACACCGTTGCAGGGCCGCTTTAAGCAAACTCTTATTTGTAAATGTGAAGCGTTATGACAGTTTAATGATATAAATGGAGTCTGATCTCATGTGAACCTGTGATCTGTTACGGCTCATTTCATCTGATCCGGGTGCTGGAGTAAGTCTCTGGAGCGTGTTTGGGACTTTAAAGGGGTCATATGACATGGCTAAAATGAATATTATGGTTTGTTTTAGATCTAATGTGTATACTGGATTAAAGGTTCAAAAACGCTGCATTTTCCACATACCGTGCATGTTTGTATCTCCTCTTTGCTCCGTCTCTCTGAAACGCACAGATTTTTAACAAAGCTCATGGCTCTGAAAAGCGAGGCTGTGATTGGTCAGTTAACCAGTGCGTAGTGATTGGTGGAATACTGCAAGCGTGTGAGGGAAATGTAATATTTGGAACATCAGGTTCCTCTTCAATTGTACTGACAGGTACGTCCACCTTACTTGCGTATACATTAGTCAAATCAGACCACCAACCGACGTAGATTTGTGGGGGTGTGGCTACACGAGGCGTTTCAGGCAGGTCTGGGTGAGCATTCGATTTTACATAGAATGCATCTTTCTTCAATTTTTGCAATTTTACGTGTCGAATACATGCATGGGCAACTTATAACACACCAAAGACACAGAAAAACACGTGTTCACGCCATATGACCCCTTTAAATGAACAGATTCATTATAGAGTCCTGAATGTCTCAATGGAAACACGAGACAAAGACGCTGAGTTACAGGCTCAGAAATCTCCTCTCATCTGTGTCTCGCTGTGTTTCTCACCAAGCCTCTTAAAGTCAACATGATATCAAAATGAACCTTTTTTGGGGGGGGGGGGGTTTGCGCGTCAGTAAACTGTACTCTTGCTGTTCTCACAGGGCTCTGTCGTTTCTGGGCATGAGTTTATGTCTGGCTCTGATGTTCATCTCGTCCTGGTACTACGCTCTGGTGGCCATGCTCATCGCTGGATGCATCTACAAATACATCGAGTACCGCGGGTAAGAGCTGTCTGTTAAGCTGATTACAGATCAGCTTTAATCTCACTCACTGAATGTGTGCCGTGTGCAGGGCGGAGAAGGAATGGGGTGATGGGATCCGGGGTGTGTCTCTCAATGCCGCTCGCTATGCCCTCATACGACTGGAGGAGGCGCCGCCACACACCAAAAACTGGAGGTGAGGAGCATGTCTGTGTCTGATCTTAACACACAAACATTATTCAGAAACGCAGATAAACACAGAAGATTCACACTAATATATTCACCTGATAGGAAATGAAACATTAGTTTTTATCCAAAGTTTCTTTAAGAAGATGTGTCTGTGCGTTTCTTGGGATTCAAACACTTGATTCATATGTTGCAGATTCGCCACCAGTTGACGTTTATATGATCGTTGGCTAGCTTTAGTCGTCTCTGTGTGTGTCTTTATATACTGCCATCTTTTACCAGCGGGATCATCCAGAGAGAGTATCATCAGTAGTGGATCTTTATAAATCTTCTGAAAGCGGTTTAAAGATCATCTGTGATTTTTGGAGAACGATCGATGTCCAGTGATGGTGTTTGTGTCACGTCTCATGTCAGTTTTTTCTGTGTGAGTTTATAAAAACACATCGTGAGTGTACTAGAATAACCTCAGTTAAACGATGATGATGATGGAGATCCTGATCTGAACTTTATAGTCAGGTTAACATCATTCACATGAATCACTGTTGTGTTTAATCCTTTAATCCTCAAAAATACACTGACAGTTTCATTTTAGAAAGGAGAATCTCTTTCCCAGCTTCAGTCTTTAAGCATTGAACATTAAATCAAAATATACCGTCTTTAGTTTTCTGAAAGAACCGCTCTTATTATTCTTCAATGTATGTAACTCTAAACAAATGAACAAATGTGACGATTGTTTTTTTTATTGTAATCCACGCAGATGAACACTGCAAAAAATGACATTCTTACTAAGTGTTTTTGTCTTGTTCTGTACTACAAATATCTAAACGTTAAATCAAAATGCAGAAATCAAGATTAGTGACCCAAGATAATTAGTCTGTTTTTATGGAGAAAAATATAAGAATTAAGTCAATTGATGGTAAAAACCATCTGCCAATGGGGTGAGAAAAAGGTCAAACTAAACTTCAACTCTATTTTTCCTCTCCCCATTGGCAGATTTTTTTGCTTGTTTTCACCATAAACGTACTTAATTTGTAGATTATATTATTGCCTTTTTTAAGAGTGTAAGGTTTTTGAAAATGAGGTTCTGTCATGTTAAGGTTGTGTTGTTGTGTTTGTAGGCCTCAGCTGTTGGTTCTGTTGAATCTGGACTCTGATCTGTCTGTGAAACATCCTCGTCTTCTGTCCTTCACCACACAACTGAAGGCTGGTAAAGGTTTGACCATCGTGGGCTCAGTGCTGGAGGGAACTTACCTGACCAAAGAGACGGAGGCCCAAAAGAGCAGAACAAGTAAGAAAATAACAAAATAAACTCAAGATGCGTGCTGCATAAAGACTCGTAAACCGTTTACAATCGAGAAAAAGTGATAAAGAAGCTATTTTAATCCATCATAAACGATCTTCGAGGTCACACTTGCATACTTCATATCCCCAAAAACACTGAGACATAAATGAGCTCAATGCAGTTATCAAAGTCACAGTGACATCTAGTGGCAACAAAAAGAACTACAGTTTAGAATCTCAATTATGTGAATTAATGGAATGTTTAAAGCGATTCTATTTACCACCACAGAACATCAAATCTGCCATGACGGCCGAGAAGACCAAAGGTTTCTGTCACGTCGTGGCGTCGTCCAACCTGAGAGACGGCATCTCTCACCTCATCCAATCAGCCGGTCTCGGGGGGATGAAACACAACAGCGTCCTGATGGCTTGGCCTGCGTCCTGGAAACAGTCTAATGACCCGCAATCGTGGAAGAGCTTCATAGGTTCGAATCACAGCTAAAAATAAAAGGTCGTATCATGGAAAGGATTTTAATATGAACTTCTTGCTCCATTAGAGACGGTTCGAGAGACCACGGCTGCCCATCAGGCCCTGCTGGTGGCCAAAAACATAGACAGTTTTCCTCATCAAGAGCGTCTCACCGAGGGAACCATCGACGTCTGGTGGATCGTCCACGACGGGGGAATGTTAATGCTGCTTCCGTTCCTGCTGCGGCAACACAAGGTGTGTGATGTCATGGATCATCACGCTTTAGTTTAGTTTCCGTGGACTGACTAATGGAGCATTTAAGTAAATACAAGCGGAAAGTTTCAAAACTTTCAAAACTATATTTCGTGTCTCGCAGGTGTGGAGGAAATGTAAGATGCGCATCTTCACGGTGGCTCAGATGGACGACAACAGCATCCAGATGAAGAAAGACCTGCAGATGTTCCTCTATCACCTCCGGCTGAACGCTGAGGTGGAGGTGGTGGAGATGGTGAGCTGTGATGTCATGTGTTGTGTAATGATGTCATGAGTTTGTTTTACGTTCAGGTCAGGTCATGTGTCACTTGTCATTTGTGTGTCCAGCACGAAAGTGACATCTCAGCGTTCACGTATGAGAAGACTCTGGTGATGGAGCAGCGCTCACAGATGCTCAAACAGATGCAGCTGTCGCGGACGGAGAGAGAACGAGAGGTGACGCGTGCTTTACATTCACACTCATTGCTTTCCTCTTCACATGAATGGCATGAAGTTTTAATGAGTGACTGCTGTGTTTTAAACCAGCGTTTCTCTTACACGTGTAGTTTTTAGGAACTCATGTGTGCATCTTTGTTATATACGTCAGTGTCTCTTTGTAAAATGTATTTAGTTTCATTTAAAATAATGTTATTTTAATGTTGATGATAAATCATCAAGTTCATGAGGATGATGTTTGTACCGTGGCCGCTAGGTGTCACGGCGCTGCAACGGAATAAAACGCATACAAACAGATAAAACACCAGCAAATTCACAAAGCATATTTATTATTTTGGTGACACATGCTCTGTAAATACTCACAACACAAACAAACACAAAAATGCTGCAAATTCTCGCAAGTTTGTGTTGCGAGTATTTGCAGCGCATGTGTCACCAAACTGATAAAGAGGCTTTGTAAATTTGCTGGTGTTTTATCTGTTTGTATGTGTTTTCTTCCGTTGCCGCGCGGCGACACGTGTCGGCCACCGTATGTTTGCAATCCATCTGGAGTCATGATGTGTGTCTACAGCATCTTTATTAGTACGAAATACTGATCCAAACTTCAACAGAATATTCCGTTTCAATCAAATGATTGTGAATTTAAAAAACGATTATTTTCTGTTCAGCAGAAATGTCATTCGGATTTTAGGCATTATTCATTATTTGTTTCGAAGAAAGCATGAGATGAATTGTTAGGACTGTAAAAGGGCCGCGGACCCCTGATCCAGCACTACGGGTTTGTGACGTGTGGTCCCTCTTTTATTTCTGCTGCTATTGGGGACAAACCTCTCAGATTCAAAGCATCACCGACGAATCGCGTAGCTCCATTCGACGAAAGAAGCAAAGCGACGCTCACAGCTCGGGCGTTCATAACCAGAGCAGCCAGCTAGATGACGCTAGCCCAGATGAGGTAGAGAACTCAAGACCAGCGGCCTGAATTTCACACCTGCACGTACAGAGTCATTCCTGTGTATCACACTGATGTTTTAGCTCTGTACCTGTACTGGTGTGTTCCAGAAACCTCCTCCCGTCGTGCATGTGTCATGTGACCTCTGTGACCCCTCCTTCATCTGATGTAGTTTAACAGCCATGCGGTTTATTTGTGTATGAATGCTTCATCATGCATGCAGACTGATAGAGTTGCATGTACAGTAGACCAACTAAAACATTAACCGGACATGTTCTCTAATATGTCGATCTCCAGATGTTTTGACACCTTTGCAGTTCTTAAAATGTATCTAATAATTGTATGTTAAAATGTCATCTGATATATATGGGCACCTGACCATCTTGGGGTGCTTTTAAAATAAAGCAAGAAAATTGATTTGTGTTTTCGCTGATGTTTGATGACCTCAGGCCCAGCTCATCCATGACAGAAACACAGCGTCTCACTCGGCGTTGAACGACAAGGCTGACGCGACGCCTGAACGTGTCCAAATGACCTGGACCAAAGAGAAGTACTTCACCGAACGCAACCGAAACCGAGAGGCCATTGCAAACATGGCAGTCCGGGACCTTTTCAACATGAAGCCGTAAGTCTACACACTGAAGATGGTATTAGCGGTTCTGTTGAATAGCAGTTTAAAAGCATGAATTTATTACTTCACAAAGTCTTGATTCAGTTTGTCTGGGATGTGTATTATAGTGTGCATGTTCAGATGAAACCCCAGAGGCTGCTGGGTATTCAGACACAGTGTGCATGTGTGCTGTGATGATGATGATGATGATAATGTTGATGTGACAGTGAGGCGTGATCGCAGTACATCATCATCACTAACAGTCACGTCTACATCATGTGACTACACATACATGAAAACATTTTAAACCATCATATTATTCGGCATGAAGAAAATACATGTGTTTTACAATTGACTATTGTTTGTTTTATGAAAATGAAATATATCTGTATACAGCCGCGGAAATAATGAAGAGACCACTTTAAAGCACCATTTCAGTGTTTCTGAATTTCCTATTTATAGGTATGTGTTTAGGTAAAATGATCGTTTTGGTTTCATTCTGTGAACTACTGACAATATTTTTTACCACATTTCAAATAAATATATTGCGTCTATTTGCATATATTTGGAGAAAATGTCAACTTGAGAAACAGGTGAAAATAACAGAAAGGATCCTCTGTATTTTTCAGACCTCAAATACTGCAAAGAAAACAAGTTCAGATTCACATTTAAACAATGCGACAGTCATATTTCTACATGTATTTAGGAAAAGTTCAAAAATATTTTTTTTATGTGCTAAAATCTATTTTGATCCCAGTTTGTATGTGTCGTTCACATTGCTGTTGGATGACTTTGTCACTCTTGAGGTTTGATTTTGTTGAAATTAAACAAACACTGGACTGGAATGACCACAATACGTCTAGAAATGATGATTTGAAATGAAAATTGGGAATGGTCTCTACACTTGTTTAGGTGGCTGTATATATATTGTTTCGTGTTTGGATAAAACAGATCCACTTGAAAAAATGCTGCAGGATACTTTAATATTAACTATAGTAAATTGTAGTATACTGTAGTTTATTACAGTAATTAAAAAACACTATTTTTATAATATACTGAATTAATACACTGTAGTAAATACTGTAGTGTATAATATGTAATATATTCAATATTTTATTATAATAAAGTAACGGAATACTAAAGTATCTAGAAATTTTGCTACAGTTTACTTTACTAAAGTAAACTGCAGTATTTTATGTTTCTTGTTCACAATGTTTGTGTGTTGGTCAGTCTGAAGAAGCATCTAAGCTCGTCTCTGTTGTGTTGTCTTGTTTTTCTCCTTCTAGCGAGTGGGAGAGTCTGTAAGTCACATTTCTCTGTATTGTAGCCGTGTCGCTGTGTGCGTGTGCGTGTGCGTGTGTCTGTATAAACGTAGCTGTCCATACTCTTAACCCTTTAGCCCGCTGGATTATTCATGCATATGTTTGTGTGTTTGTATACATTTATGTGTTTGTCCAGTGTATGTGTGCTGATGGCATGATGGATGTGCATCTCAAGCAGGAAAGCTTGTGCTGTCGAGAGCGTTTCACCTGCTGTGCAACATTAAAACCATATTTGATTTGATCATAACACAGTGACAGTTAAGTGAGTTTATTCTGTGTTCGATACACTTGTTTTTAAAGCACTGAAGGGTGTATGTGTGTAATGCGGTCAGAGTGGCAGCAGGTGGCGCTGAAAAGCACAAGTTTACATTGAGTTGTTTTTGTTATCTGTGCTTTTGTTACAGGCATGTGCGAATGAAGCTGTGCATGTCTCGGCACACTAACTTCATAAATGCTTCATTTTATAACCAATGTATCACGTTAATTATGCTTGAATTAAAACAAAGCTATAATTATCCACAGTAAATATTATAAAAAAAGAGCATGACAAAGCTTGCATTTCATAAAAAGCTGTTAATCCTCTTATAGCCGTGATGTCATTACAATAGTTGTGTTGTACACGTAGTAAAGTTATGTTGAACACTAAAAAATGAGTAAAGTAGAGCCTATAAATCTTCAGTACTGTTGAAGGGAAACTGTTGTAATGTGTGTTGTGTTGTGTGTCTGTGAAACAGAAAGCAGTCTAACGTGCGCTGCATGCACACCGCTGTGAAACTGAATGAAGTGGTGGTGTGTAAGTCACAGGACGCTCACCTGGTGCTCCTCAACATGCCCGGACCTCCGAAAAACAAAGAAGGAGATGAGAACTGTATCCTTCACATCACAACCAGATATAAGCATCTGTCAAAGGCATAAACTTAAACGCACAGTAAGATGAGTTTGTGCCGAATAGACAGAGCGTCACTGTGAAGTGTTTGCATGTTGTTGATCTTTGACTGATGCGCCTCAGACATGGAGTTCATGGAGGTGATGATGGAGGGTCTCAACCGGGTCCTGTTGGTGCGTGGAGGTGGCCAAGAGGTCATCACCATTTATTCATAAAGTCACGTGATGCCCAACGCAGTACTGGCAGGAATTCTGTTTCTTTTTTCGGACGTGGTTGAAATCCCAATGCTGCTTTTATAGTGGCATTACGCCCGGCTGTGAGTTTAATAGAGGACAATGGCGTTTTTTCTCGCCTCGGTGAGGAGAACGTGAAGCTCGTGTGGAAACGGAGACTGTGCACACGCGTGTTGAGAAGCCCGCATAACGCCACGCACCGACACGTTAATTTATGCTCATTGACTCACTTTCCTTTTGTTTTCTGTTCTTTGTTTGTTTGTACAGTCAATGCTAGGTTTTTATGTCTGTTCATTGTGTAAAATCTGCCCGTGGCAATACGTCCACAAACTGTCTGGTTGGTTTTACGAAGATGTTCAATCTGCTGGTTTTAGTTTTGTAGCCAAACGTTGTTTTATTGAGCTGAAATTCAGCTCACTGTGTTTTTAGCAGCTGCTGTGCCGAGTCACACACGCAGGATTGTTTTCAAAGCCATTTCTTCTGTTCATCACGTCTGATGTAAACATCACAACTCTAATCCCCGACTTATCCATAAAACGTCCTCGGCAGGTCTCCATTAAGAACCTGTCTCACGTTTTTATTTGCATACGGTTTCCCATGTTCTATATTCACAATATCTATTCTCAATAATCCATGCAGTGTTCTATCTTTCTTTTTTTTGTGCAAAATGACTGATTCATATACCAGATGTGAAAGACACTTGTTCAGAACGGAAAGTTTTGGCTCATAGTCTTTGGTGAAGATGCTGAATGTGTTACGTATCTCAATATACTCAATTATATGAAATGTGCAATAACTTGAAACGTTATGAGGGCTTCGCTGACCTACAGTAAAACATCAAGAGCTTTGTGTTATATTAGCTGAACTGTTTAACAAAAGGATAAAAGCCATCACATTTCACATGCTGTGGTCTTATCATGAAACATTTACTGTGTTAAGAGAAATCACAGAGATCAGTTTGTCTGTTTGATTTCAGCTGGATTTGCACATTTTTGTGTTTGTTTTGTTTTGAAAATTGTATCATAAGCGGCGAGGGCACAGCTGCCGTGTGTATGATTGACCAGCACTGAACATCATCTCATCCTCACAGCAATAAATGTGTTTGTCCCCATCAGCTGGAAGAACATTTACTGTCTGTATTGATCTGCATATAGAATATGATGACCTCTGTAGGCGACCTCACATACATGACCTTTGCAGGTGACCCCCACATCTCCACTGCATGTAACCCCTATACGACCTCTGTAGGTGACCCAACATAAACTCTGCAGGTGACCCGACCACACATGACCTTTACAGGTGACCCCAACACATCTCCTCATCAGGTGACCCCTATACAACCTCTGCAGGTGACCCCATATAAAGCCCAGTATACATTTTATGATGGATAGTATTTAGGGCTTTAGCGCAGTCTAATCCTTATTCATTTTATTTGCACTTTAGTCTACTTTTCATGTTAGCTAAAGAAATGAACTATCGCATTCGGTAATCTATAAACACCATGTACAGTACGCTCAATAATACATATTAGCATGGAATCATAATTATAAGTGCAAACCACATTAATAAGATACAAGTTTATAATGACAGCACAGCTTTAGAAAAATAAAAACCTTTTATTATGTTTTTTAGTTCTAGCATGTCCCAACCGGGCACGATGATGTAAAGCATCGAACAAAAACAGCTGTCAGTATGCAACTTACATGAAGCTGACTTGTGTGGGGTAGCCCCGCCCACACCACATTTACTACTTTTTAATTATGAGATGGAGGTTCATTGATATTGGCAGTAAAATCCTTCAACACTTCAATGATTCACCTTTCTATGCAAGTAAAGAACGTCTGTAAGAAGTGTCAGGTTTCAGTATCTGTAATGAAAGTAATAGGAGATCAACCCTCAACATCCTCATCTTCATCTGATAACTCACAGGGAGATGTGTGCCAAAAATAAATGCACAGAGAAATTGATACACCACCCAGCTATGAGCTGTTTTAATTCACGAGGCGCTCATATTTTGCACATACAGTCGGTTTTAAAAATATTCCGAGTTCTGTTGGGGTCTGACAGATGCCCTCAGGGTTCAGATGCAATCAAATCTCATGCTCCAGAGAGTTTCTCTGAAACCCCCGTGAGCGGTGCAGTATTCTCTTACCTCGACGTTCTGTTTTGTGTGTGTAACATCACAGACACAGGGCTGTTTCTTCATACGGTTACATTACAGGACGTGATGTTGTTTATGGGTGTAGTTTCCATGCTGTCCTGCTATTATTGAATGTAAGTGTTGCCCTTTAAGAGATATTGTGAAATGTATGACATGTCTTTTATTCTGTAAATGTAACATGTTCATTTCTTCTTTATTGACATCATTCAAGTTGTAATAGGAGCTGTCTGACCCGCTTGTTTATTTCTCTTCCTTTTTAGAATTGTAATTGTAAATCATTAAATATGCACTCTATGGTCTCAAGCGTGTGGACGTCCTCTTCTTATACGTTTGATCAGGTCTCCTGATGTCAGAGAAACAAATCTTCTGTGTCTGACAGTGAATGTCTAGAGAGTTCTGTGCATGTCAGTATTGCTGTAAGTTTATGAACTCTGTTGTGTTCCAGTATGATAATGCCTCGTACACAGCACCAGATTAACCAAATGAATCACCTTAGAAATCCAGTGGTTGGATGTCCACATGCTTTTGACCGTATCGTGTCCAGCAAGGTTTTTTATTTGATCGGTGACAGATGACCTTCATTTGCCTGTAGTTGTGCAGATAGGACGACCGTGATGTCATCGGAGTGTCATTTAAACAAAGACAAGTTTTACAGATCACACACGTCTTCTACCTCACCATTGTTTGTGTGACAGGCCCACGTCTAGTGTTGTGAAATGAGAGTAGATAAAACTATTTCACAATGCCACGTGTTTGGAGAAAGAACACGTGTGTGTGTGTGTGTGTGTGTGTGAGTGTGTGTGTGTACTTGTACATCTATCTTTATGAGGACCAGTTTGAGTTTTAGACCAGCAGAGTGAGGACTAAGAGAGTAAAGTGAAGACATTTTGGCCGGTCCTCACTTTCTGAGACCCCTTTAAAGGGCTGTTTGAGGGTCAAGACCTGGTTTTAGGGTTTAGGTTATAATTAGGTTTAGGTCAGGTTTAGGGTTAGGGTCAGGTACTCAGTTCTGATGGTTAGGGTAAGGGGCTAGAGATTGCATTGCGTCAATGTATGTCCTCATAAAGATAGCTGTACAAACGTGTGTGCGTGTATAGACGTTATTATACATTGTGGGGACTGCTAATGATCCTTGAAGAATGTAAGAATGCAGAAATGTTTGTGTGAGGGTTAAGAAATAGAAAACACCATTTAAAAGTATTAAAGTCGGAGTCTAGTCATGTGTGTGGAAAGTCCCCACATTGTATTGGGTGGGAATACACTTCATGTGTCCCGTGTGTGTGGGAAATGTCTGATAGTTGAGTGCTGTGAGTCTGGTGTCGGGTCAGGTTTTGTTAAAGGGAAACTGATCTGGGATCTGCCCTGTATGAAAAGCACTTTTCCCGTGGTCACAGTATATGACACTTTACAGTTATAAACACAGACTGTGGGTGGATGTTATTTGTCTCTGTGTGTAGTGAAATATCTCCATTAATGTTAAAAATGTGCCTCTGAGTCATTTAAATAAAAGTGCTGCATTATATCTGAGCCTCTGAGTGTTTTGTTTTAAATGAACAACACTTTGATTTGAGCTTTGCAACAGCAGGTGGCGCTAAATCTGATCATTTCCCACAGTTTATATACAGCACATGTCACTGTCTCCAATGTAAAGACTTTCTATTCAAATCCATGTGTTGACTGTTGATAGCATGAAGTCAAGGACCATAAAACAAGTCAATATTTGTTCTTTAGTTCGTTTGCTTTCAGCAAACATGAACAAATAATGTGAACCCGGCCCAGCATTTACACGCAACCTTCTTTTCTTTACTGGCTCACATTGTTTGATGTATTTTTAATGTGTGTGAGAGACCCCCTCCTGTTTAAAAGATTGTGTCATTCATAACTAAAAATTCACAGTGAAGTGTGTTAAAATTCAGATTGTGTGAAAAGATTAATTTAGTCCAGAGAACAAATTTGTTATAGCATCTGATTCTTTTCCCTGTGTGTTTACAGTCTGCTCCACACGCACATCACATGATCAACAACACGGTCAACATCAGCACCATGAGGGTCTCATTAAATCATTATAAACACAGAGAGAGAGAGAGAGAGAATGACATATCACACACACACCACTGTTGTATTACCATTTAGTATTTACCACATCAAATGTATATGAAACACACAACTGTGAGAATCCAAATCATGCAATGACCAGAAGATAGTAAATCAACTTTTTTATGAAAGTATTGAAAGAGATTTCATATATGTTTTACAGCTGCTGGCTATATCAAATATAGCCTACATATGTGTTTGTATCATTTAAACAAAGTGTGTCTTAAATTCTGACTGTAGTGTTTGTAGCTGAATGTACGGGTATTCAAAGATGCAAGAGTCGTCTAATCTATAATCAAACCCTGAAGGACTTTAAACTATTTGATGAGTCAATGTCAGAGGGTTCACGGGCCAAAGTGCATCGCAGTGAGTTTTAAAATCAATGTGAAATGCAAACAGTCCGTCAGGTGATCAATAATCTTCATCATCCTCATCACTGCCGTGAGCCACAAACACAACACCAGCAGCAGATACTGGACAGTTATTGACTCGCTGTTATTGCATTTTCCATCCAAACGTTGACTCACACTGGATTTTCACTACATAGCCTACTCACTGCAGTCTTTCACAATGTCTTGCCAAAAAATCTGAAATATTCTTATTTATTTAATATGTATACTGGCACATATTTGGTTCAACGGGAACTATAATGGTCTCTGTGTGGGTCTGTGATGTGTTGGGTTCTACATGCGGCATGTTATCTTTGTAATGGATTTAACAGGTTTAATGGTAAACAGCTGGTGGATCATCATAATGATATTTGTAATGAAAACCGTAATCTAATTTTTCATCAGGGGGTTATGATAGTTCAACTATCCTTTGGAAAAACAGATCACAGTGATATTCTATATAAACTTGTATTACAATCCGAACAAAGGAAATAACAAAAAATGTACTTTAATTTGTACTGCTGTTCAGTGTGTGTTTCAAGGGATTAGTCAGTGTTCACCAAATAATTCATCACTGCAGTTTCATTTCTTTATTAAATTTGATACACCGACTCTTGTGTGTATCTACTTATCACCCACTCAATTTAAAAACTTTTTTAACTAATAGTGAATTATGAATCATAACGAGTCTTTTCACTGCAGTCACTACTACAGCACAGCCTCGCCTCAGAAATATTCATTTCCTCATTCTGTCATCGCTAAGTAACCCTATTGGACGTCTATGAATTAATATTCATAAGCCGCGCCATCGCCAACGTATGATTTGCTAGCTGACCCAGCGCCTACTTACCATCGCAAATCAGACAGATCTATCGACCCTACGTCACGATACGCAATTAAAATGCATGCTCAAGGCCGTTGCCATAGTACGATTGGTCGCCCGGCTGTACGGTCGTGAAGGAGTTAACGGGGAGGGCGGAACTCCTGCACCGGCCGCAGTAGATGATTGCGATATATTGATATCGATGCTACGACGCTCCTCGGAGACATCAAAGCGAGCCTTTGGAACCACATCATTAGGATATATAACGCGACGGGGCCGTTTTTTGCGCTTCTGCGGACACGTCGCATCATCGGTTTACCTCAGGAGAAATGCGCTCGCGTCCATCTGGATGATACGGAGGCGACGCGACGCGGGGTCGCGCGTCGCACAGATTGTGATGCGGACACGAATGATTGTGTGAGTGTGATTTTATATCGTCGCCTGTTTACAGACCGGGGTGGTTTAGAGACGCGCGTCACTGCAGGTGGATGATGATGACGTGTATGTGCTCTTATTTTAATATATAATCATAAAATCAGTCCAATTCATTCGTCGCTGGTCAGACGTACAGTGCACGCATGACGGGTTCTGGCTCAACGTGAGGTGTTTCGATCAGGGATGCGATGGATCCGCCCTCGAGGGGTTCGAACCCGCAGCCGTAGGGTGACCCGCGTGACGTCAGGTGTGTAACCGTTAGGCCGTGGCAGACATGTTACCCGGGGTGGGTGTGTTCGGTACCAGTCTGACGGCTCGGGTCATCATCCCCCTGCTGAAGAGTGAGGGCTTCGCGGTGAAAGCGCTGTGGGGTCGCACGCAGGAAGAGGCAGAGGAGCTCGCGCGCGAGATGAACGTGCCCTTCTACACTAACCGGATCGATGACGTGCTGCTGCATCAGGACGTGGACCTGGTGTGTATAAACCTGCCACCGCCGCTCACGAAACAGATCGCCGTCAAGACATTGGGTGAGTTACATTGACACACATACACTTTCATACGTTGACACTCGCTTGCATGCATAGTTACAAACATGCATCGCATGCATGCAATGACACGCAGACACACACACATGGAGGCAAACTTGCATACATAGACACACACACATAGTTGCACATATAAACACAAACACAGATACATCATGTCTTGTGTTGGCTTGTTGCTGTCAGCTGCAGGTTTTAGGTGCGGCTTCAGATCCGAGCGCAGCATCAGCACACAGACTGGCGTGCATCAGCGTGCACACTATTGCAGCGTCATTATCTTATCGTGATTCACTAACCAAAACATGCGGCTGGTCGAAGCCCAGCACGGTGAAACAACCTCATCATCACACACAATCCTGCTGAGACAAGCGAATGGCATTATAGAGATTAAATCGAGATTTGGCCGGAGTCTCCTCAGACGTTTCTCCTGACAAAAGATTCAAACTGTGCTCAGGTTTGGTCGACATTGTCTACTCCTAAACTCTCACACACTCATTTTTAAGGCATTTGGGCAGAAACATCTGCGAAGTAAAGCAGTGATTCATGTCTACACCCTTCATATAATCTTTAGGCAAATCTCAGGGTAGTCTTCTTGTTTGTGTCTCTGGGTCTGTTGTCGTGGCAGTAGAGACGCACACACAGACTGACACATGCAGGTGTCTAATAACAGTCAGAAATAACCTGTGAGTATGAGAATTATTCACCGTTGAGGTTCAAGAACATGATCCTAAAATAAGCTCATCATGTGACTGGATCATTATCCTCTCTGTCAGGACGATACTGTCAGCTTCCTGAAGTGACTACTTTCCATGTGTTTCTATGATGTTACGTGTAATGGTGGTCCCAAAGGGATACTTCATCCCCAAATAAAACATTCTGTCATCCTTTATTCTCCCTCCGATTGTTCCGAAGGATGATATCTGGAAGATTGTCAAATCTCACCCCTCATTGACTCCCATAGTATTTATTTTCCCTGCTATGGCAGTAAAGGGTGGGTGAGATCTGACATTCTTCCAAATGTCTTCTTGTGTGTTTGGAGGTTTGGAACAATTTAAGGGCGAGTAAATGATAACAGAATTTTCATTTTTAGGGAAGTATCCCTTTAAGCATGTTGCTAAGCAGTTGATAGCAGTTCTGGGTGGTTGCTAGGGTGTTTCTAGGTGACTACTTATTGACACAAATCATAACATCAGTGTATTTAACACATTCTTATATAGCATTTCTTTATGAATACAGATATTTTTAAAGTAGCAATCCACCTGAAAATGAAGATAGATGTATTGTTTAATCAACCAAATGTCATTTCAAACCTGTATGAGTTTCTTCAGTGGAACACAAAAGAACGTTGTATCACACTGAACCCCAATGACCCACTGAGACATTTCTCAAAATATCTTCTTTTGTGTTACATTGAAGAATGAACAAATAATGATACAAACCATATAAGGCAGGGGGAATAAATGACGGCGGAATTTTTATTAAGCTTAATTTTCCTAAACTATTAAGTTTACTTGGACAATGGCATCAAAGAAAGAAAAATAGCTTGAATACACTATGAGTCAAAAGTGTTTGCCGAATCCATAAATGTAAATGTTCTTGTATGTGTGTAGGGCGTCGAAAAACACACGTCACACGAGTTTCCACATGCCTCTGATGATAACACAACCTGTTTGCCTTGTATTTTTAACACCTTCTTGTAAAACAGACTAGACGAGATTGTTCTTGCTGAATGTTTTTGAATCTGTAACTGAATATGTCAAACAGACCAAAGTTTACATTGCTCGAGTTGTAAAATGTCAATAAACGTGGTAAAAGACTGTTGTTAGTCTTTGGCTTTAAGTAAACATGTAAATTTAAGCTGCAAATAGTTTTTGAGACATTGATTAGATAACTTCTGAAACTGATGGAGACATTTGTGAGGTTTTTGCCTTCCTTTCTCAGGAGAAATAGCACATATGAGACTTGAGAAATTGCGAATATGCTTATAAGCAAGCAGTACTTGGACTTGGACTACTTTTGTATGAAAATTACTTTTTATGATTTTGTTCTGTTGAACACAAAAGAAGATATTTTGAAGAATGTAGGACAGCGAACAGCTCTGGGTCAGTTTTGACTACCATTGTCATTTTGTCTACTATGGGAGTCAATGGGGTCCAAGAACTGTTTGGTTACAAGCATTCGTCCAAATATCTGTCTCTGTCTTCAATCAAACAAAGAAATGTAGATGTGTTTGGAACAACTAGAGAGAGAGTCATTCATGGCAGGATTTTCATTTTTGGGTGAACTGTCCTTTTAAAGAGATGTGCGATTTTCTCTTTCTCAATGGAAGTCATGAGGCACTTGTAGAAATGAAAGTATCATGACACACCGCTCTTCCTCATCTGAAGGTGCCGGGCGGCTGTTATCACAGTCTGTTTACTTTGTATGGCGTGTTGGTAGAGATAATGAGCTGCCCGGAGCTGGAATGTGAGTTGGTGGTGATCTCGGATCAGATCTAATGAGACTGGCCGACAGAAGTGTGTTTAAAGTCATGATTGCAGATTCATGTGACACGTGCGGTCACAGTATGATGTTCCTGTTTGTCCTGCTGGACTGCATTTGAGCGACTGGATCTCTGTTGTCATTCTTGGAATTTTTCTTAAGGAGTTTGTCTTGTTCAAACCTTAAGCAGTTTCTTGAATGTTCAGCTAGTGGATTGTTGTAATGAAATTGGTTTGATTCACAGCGGTGAACTTATAACATTTACATTTTTTTATTAGCGGACATTAGCAGATGTTTTTATCCAAAGCAGCTTACAGAGAATTCAGGGAGAGCAATAAAGCGATGTGTCATACAGGAGCAATAATACAATAGGTGCTAATACAAAGTTACTAGCACATTTATAATGTGAGCTGTCGATTTCACAGAAAATGGAAGATTTGATTTAACCCACAAATGCGTAAAATAAGCTGCAAGTTTGCATTTTGAACCGAGATGGCGATAGAGATGCAAACTTTATGGAGTGTTTCACATTAGCACTGTTGGTGCGCACCCGGGTTCGATTAACGTCAGAGTTCGGTTCGTTTGGGTGATGTGAACGCTGTCTTCCGAACCCGGGTGCGCACCCGCGAACTGTATCCGAGTCCACTTAAAATTAATATTCATATATTTTTTTTTTTACTCTGACATCAAATTTCATAGACAATTTTCTTGATATATCGGCAAAATACTCGGTCACTAAAACCAAACTTTTTAGAGGGTGCCGATTTTTGGAAAATCCATTTTCATGGTGTTTGTCGTGTAGTCGGTGAAACTGGAAGAATGCGTGCCGCAATCTCCTTTGTTTGCTTTTGACAGTACTTTATAGCGTGTATTCGTGAATGCGTTTTTCTTTGAATGAAGAAGGAAAAACTTTGTGGACTAGGCCAGTCGTGGTGACTTTTGACCTACGGTATGCACTCAGAACACCTTAGCAACCATCTATCAATGCCCCGGCAACCACCGACAGTGGTGAATGTCTGTGATGCTGTGGAACTGATAATAGAGCTTGTGCTTCAGTTGTGATTCACGATTCACACATCTCATGCGGTTGATTCTTGCAGTTGCGTGTCAGCGTGGTTTCAGGTGGAAACAAGCCTCAGTCCAGCGACACACAGACACTCTCGCTCATCTCATCTGCACAAACTCATGAAGGGGGCCGCCAAGAATAGAGCAGTTTATTAGTGAACCGCTGAGGGCACATGACTTATTATACCACACACACGTGTTTCTTTGACTGAAACAGATCAAGTTTAGATATTTTTGTTGTTGTTATGTCATGCTATAATATAAATGTGCACTATACAGTGACTGTTAAATAAAAGAGATGTCTAAATATTTGTTTTGTTTTGTTATACTTTTCTGTTATTTTAGAGAACAGTAAATGAATGTACATGAAATGCATTTGCTTCAGTTTTAGAACTCAACTTTTATATTGCACATTTAAGAACAATACATTTTTTCCAATTTGTACAAATAAAATACACTTTACAACGGTGTATATAAATAATACACAGTCATCTTGTACCTTTAAGTGGCTTAACCAAAGTGACTTTGACATATTAAAAGTTCTAATAAAACTAGATGAAAATGACAATTATTAAGTTTTATTCAACCAAACACATCATTCACATCTTGCATTCTCTGTGATTCACTTAAAATGATTCATGGATCTCTTATATTCGCTGGTGACTGAAAAGTTCAATAGTTTAAATGAATCTGTTCAAATGAGTAATTCGTGTCTTTCTGAACACAATGTGCGTTCATACTGGCGAACTCGCTGTGTACAGTATACGCTAATTCATCGATCCAAGTGCAAAGCTAAAGACATTCCAATGATGTACATCATGTTCATTTAAGAAATTTCAAGAAATCAAATGTACTTGGATGCAAAACAAACAGCTGCTAGCTCTTGTTCCGCACCTCTTTTTAGCGCCTCAGTGTGCTGATAACGAAACAGCGTAATTCCGCAACTGCAGTTACAAACGACAGTCTGTTGAATGCACGCAGCATTTCTCGTGAAGACACCCGACATCATTTTGGCGAGAGTCTGAGGCGGCACGACATTTGACGGAGGCGGCCGAGTCCAATTTCTCTATGCAGGAAAAACCCTGCAGTAGAATCAACAGTAAAATACATAAACATACGTAACACAAAGAGAGTTGTGTTTCAAACTAAACACACCGTAATGTAAATCAGTCAATGTCTATGGCTTTAAAAGGGCAGAGACCTTCACGCTCCGGTTGAATGTTTGAAAACCAGAGCTGACAGCCCGTCTGAGGGACTCCGGAGACTGAGTGATGCTTGTGTTTCTATACGGCCCTGAATGCCAGCACTTGTTCAGGGAGTCCCCCGGACACCACGCTAAACCTTCCGAATCACTATTTACATGCTAATGGCTTCAGAGAGAGAGAGAGAGAAAGAGAAAAAGAAAAAGAGAGAGAGAAAGAGAGAGTCTCGGAGGTTCTGTGAAATTCTCTTTGTTGGCTCAAATGAATCGCTTGGCGGAGCTCTTTCAGTCTGATGTCTCCAAACATTGACAAGTGAGCCTTCCTGAGTTACACAGCATCTGTGGATGCTTCTGCTTTCATCTTCATGTGATTCTCATCTGTTTTAGGCGGCTTTATGAGATGATAATGTAATCGTTGATAGGACTGTTTAATCATGCTAACAACATGAGTTTCATACAGCATAGGTGCTGAAAGAGTATTCTTATTCTTACTTTGTTAGAAAAGCCAAGTGCATTCTCACTTCCTGTGGTCTGTGACTACTACATCCTGTTCTCTGAGAGAGGCGTTTGAGGAGTGGTGCATGGTGTGAGTGTGTGATGATGTCACAGGATATGGGAGACAGGAAGTGTTCGGTGATGCTAATGCAATCTGCAGGCGTGAGTCAAGTCTTGTTTTGCTTTCATTGTCTTAATATGGCAAGACGGCCAAACCTCATTCAACCAACAATGTCTGATAACATCCTTCCTGTTCTCACTCTGACCGTATATGGGCTTTACACTTTTTAGTTTGTTTTCTGTAAAATAATAAGAAGTTTCAATAAGTTTCATTCATTCGAAAAATCATTATTGCACCGCCTTGAGTTTATTAGGGTTTAGTTTCTTTTTGTTTGTATGTGTAACTTGTACTTTAAACAATTTGTTTTAAAGAGTAAAAATTCCTCGATTTTCAAGGTCCTATTTTGGTTTATGGAGTGTCCAACAACAGGTTTACGTACATACAAGGTGTAAAATCACTATTGCGTTGTTATAATAGGCAGTTATTCTTACATTACTTCTAGACTGACTCTCAAATGATTGCTTCAGCGAATCATCCGTTTAATCCCCTCCTTTCCACCAGCCCACTCTGATGTGATTGGTCAGATGATCTAGTCTGCTGTGATTGGTCTACCATGAACAAGGCGCATGAGCTACAGTGTTTGGGGTAGAAGAGTGAAGTTTTCGCGGGCAGTTCTAGCAATCGTAGGCAGGGACTTAATGGTTCGCAAATCGGACTAGGCCACGAATCATTTGCGTGATTCTGAGTCGACGCTCTTTTTTTCTTTTTTGAAATGTCATTTACATGATCGTAGTATGTACTCTTTCAATGTGTACAAAATATTTGTGGGTTCAGAGTAGGGGTTGAACGACCTTTTTTGACTTCGACCATATGTGATAAAAGTCACGTCGACTAGTCGATGACGTCATTAATAAATAAAATATGAGCTAGGAAATGTTTTGCAACAAGATTTGATGGGTGTGGGCAGTAAGACACTCGCGTGTGGGTTGCGCGAGAATAGCGGAACTCCCGCAAAATAGCCTCTAAATATCTAGTATCTAAATACAAATACTGTTGTTCATCTATTGCCCAAGAGCAACAACAACTAAACTAAAATAGAACTATTTTAAAGCGAGCGGGGTTATGCAGTTAAAGAGCAGCGTAACGTTACTTCAGATCTGAACCATGTGAACAGACCAAACTTCCCTGACATTTACACCAAGTCAACTGAAAGCGTCATTTGCAGTAATAGATGAAACAACAGACGTATGTGTTGAGTTCGTTTGTGACGGCCTATGACTTTAGAACAACGTCAATATATTTATTAGCCTAAAAGGTCATACACACTGGGGCGTATGGCGATAAGCGCAATCACATGCGCTTATCGGCAGCGTTTTCCGGCGTTCGTACCCAAACGATTTTCACTAGTGATGAGCCGAGTGAACGTGCAAATTCACTACCTGACATAGATGGCGCTTAATTAAAAACATAAATGCCCCGGTGCACAATCATTTGTTACATTTATATAGCGCTTTTCTGGGCACTCAAAGCACTTTATATGGAAGGGGGGAATCTCCTCAACCACCACCAATGACGGGACGGCAGCCATATTGCTCCAGAACGCCCACCACACACCAGCTTATTGGTGGAGAGGAGACAGAGTTGCGAAGCCATGATGTTCAGAGGCGAATTTGGCCAGAATGCCGGGGTTACGCCCCTACTCTTATTCGAAGGACATCCTTGGATTTTTAATGACCACAGAGAGTCAGGACCTCGGTTTAACGTCTCATCCGAAGGTGGCGCTGTGTAACTTTATGCTTCTGACACTCGCTTGTCACACAGAAGAATAATTCATCTTTCTTCATCTTCGTCAATGTGTGCTTGACCGTTTTGTGCTGGAGTGCCAGCAAGTCTTGTTTTACTGTAACTTCAGAAGCTCCAGGCACGTCAACAAAAGCGCCAATCTCATTGGTCGGCCAGTTTTTAACGCAGCGCGTCAAACAAAAAACCGAGCCCGAGGCGTTAAAAACTTAACTCGTTTTGCACATGGTGTGCACACTCACATTGGCGCCCTTTGTTTAGTTACGAGGCGTTACATTGTGGGATATGTGCTGTCCCAGGTCTTTCTTGTAAACAGGTTATGTGTTATTTCACCATTGTCAGCAGACTGGGACCGGGTGTTTAGTTCCCTGAAAATAAGTCATTCCAGACGTGTCTAAAATCTACCGTGTGCTGTTGTACCCAACAAAGAATATTCCAAACTAGATAAAAAAAACAAATTTGAACAAATGACTAAAAAAACATTTAAAATGACAAAAGGTGTATGATTTATTTAGTCCAGACCTAAAACACACTCCCTCACCCCAGAGTTTTGAATGTTTAGGTGCTTTGCTATACAGTTTGGAGCTGCCAATCTAAAGACAACATTCAGGCTCACAGTGACCTTTGACCAGAGATAAGATGAAGGTTTGCATGAAAACACACATGATGTATGATTAATGAATAATTATCTGTTCCAGAGCTGCACCAAGAGAAAATGCATCTATTGAATCAAGGATCCTATGTGAAAACATCATCATGTACTTGATTGAAGATGAGATGAATATTAATCCTATGTGTCTCGACTATTGCTTGGTTATTATAAGACGTGTTTCCTATTCTTACAATATCAAAACAACACATTTAGGAGGCAGAATGATGGAGTCACATTCATCAAATTCCCCTAAAACGTCTTGAAATTGTTTTCGACAGGTGTAATGGTGGATGAATTAGAAAGGGACGGTTCACGGTGAATGCACACGCAGTTAATCGTGTCCGCCCACCATCTGTGCATTTGCATGATAAAGGACAACAAAGGAACGCTGAATTTGTGTGATTTATGAATATATCTGCACAGTCTCTCTGTACGTCTGCCGTGTGTTTTATTGCAGCATAAGCGTGTTGTTTTAATAAGATGAGGGTTAGTCTGTGGTTAACTGGTCATTAGACACGGTGAGATGAATGCCAACCAAATAACTGTCTTGTGTTTTTCATCTGCAGGATTACACAAAATGTATTCTTTTATGTGTAGTTAAATGACAGAAAACACTTAACATAGTTGTGATGTGTGTAAATGTGTGTGGTTTCTGTGTTGTGTACTGATGGAGACGTCTCGGATGTTGAGCGACTCAGAGCTTCAGTCAGCAGAACGTCCACATCTCTCCGCTCTGTTGTGTTCTCTGCTCAGCATTCGTTCTCAAAGATTTAAAGGGATTGTTTAACTGAAAATAAGAATTCTGTCATTATTTCTTCATTCTCATGTCATTTCAACTCTGTATGAGTTTCTTTCTTCTCAGAACACAAAAGAAGATATTTTGAAGAATGTCGATAATCAAACAACTTTCATTGTATGAACACGTAACCACAGAGACCTTTCTCAAAATATCTTCTTTTGTGTTCCACTGAAGAAAGTCTCTCATACAGATTTAGTGTGTTGTTTGTGTATATAAACTCATATAAATGAGTGAGCAGGTAAACAGTGTATTTATTGTTGTATTGTTGTTGTGAGGTGTTTGTTCTGGCCTGTGTGTGGAGTATGGTGATTGATAACATCACAGATGGATATCATGTTTTTTTTTTTGTGGTTTGACTTCCCGTCTTTGTTTATTTCTCTATATGAAGATAGATTCAGTTCATTGTGTTGTGTGTCACAAGGAAAACAAACCAGACTGTGTCTCACTAACTACATGTAATGTAATACAAGCTGAACCAAGTGAACGTTTGTGTGTGTGCTCGTGCGCGTTGGTCCGTGCTTGTGTGCTCATGCGAGTGCGCGTTTGTGCCTGTGTGTGTGTGTGTGCGTGCCTGTGTCTGCGTGTGTGTGTACCTGTGGGTGTGTGCATGTGTGGGTTGGTGTACAGTCTCTCCAGTGATTTGTAATTCAATCTCAGTAATGGCTTCTCACTGGCTGTCAGAACAGACGTCTCTCTACTGTAGCTCTGATGTGATGCTCTGACATTGTGAATGAATGACCAGTCAAAGGTTTATCATTCAGTGATGCACAGAATTCTCAATCATACCTGATTCGTCCACATCTCTGCAGACAGCAATATTTAAATTAGTTAACTCGATAACTTATTTTATTAAGAGCCAGTGTTGACTAGGGATGCAACAATACATCTCACCTACGGTTCAATACGAACTTCGGTTTATGGCCCACGGTTTTCGGTTCGGTTCGGTTCTGATGGCTTCGGCACATTAAAGTGCTTTTTTATTGTTTTATGCTTATGTGACAGGAACAGTAAACACTTTAGAAGAAAAAAAAAATATTTGACTGAAATTCACTTTATATTACTTGTCTTATTTGATCATCTTTAAGCAAAAACAACTTGTACAAATTCCTGGTGTATTTAATAAATGTAAAGTTTACACTGGCAGCTCACAGCCGTTTTTGGCTTGCTGTTCATGAACATGCCAGTAAAATAAGCTTCTTGAAGAGGTTTTGCGCATCACACTAATTAAAATGACGTAATGTAAAACTTGCGATTGCTGTAATGGAAGTAACCGTGCGCTCAGTGGCAAAGGCCAAAGATAATATATTAACAAGGTGCGCCACTGCCATTGCAGTAAATTAGAAGAAGTGCAATGCTAAATAGCTGCTTGCAGGCGCTCTTGCTATGACGTAAATAGCTGTAAGGCATCCGAGTATTCGTTAAACAGACTTTGGCATGGTGCTAGAAGAGACGCTCATTCTGCATGTGCTGAGAGCAACGCGAACGTGCTGCTTTCGTATGCAGTGTGAAAATGCATTCTAGATGTGCCAAATTTGGACATTATAACTGTAGTACAACGGGCATACAATAAAGCCAGCTCGCGTCTGTTCATCAGCATTGTACTCAACAGCGCATTGCTTCTCGTGTTGCAGGCAGTGCTTCACCGCCCGACCGCCACTCACTATTAGATATGGGCCCTATTGGGGAGGCGTTTATCTATCTCAGCATACAGACAAACACGGACAGAGCCAGTTCACAGTGCAATTAAGCGCACAGAAAAAATGTAACGCAAACTGCAAAACCGCAATTCAATTGGACGTATTGAACCGTGGAGGTTGTACCGAACGGTTCAATATTATATTGAGTATTGTGGCATCCCTAGTATTGACCTACTGAAATTTATTTTTAGGGACAATATTTTACCTTTATGACAGCCTGTTTTTCTAATCACATTTATCTGTTTATTTAACAGTTTAATTAATTTCCTTAAATGTTCATTTCAAACAATGATTTCGGTCTCACCTCCTTAAAAATAACCACGCAATTGTCTTCAAATTCATTTCCATTTCATTTTTAAGGTTAAAATACATGATGAATGCTACTGTTTAACGATGTAATCTTTGTAAATATAAAGAAAATCCTTTTTGTGTGGAATAAACATGATAGTTTTTAGGTTAAGGCACTTGGCAGGATGTTGCTGTATGGTTGCTAAGGTGTTGTGTTTTTACAGCAATGGTTGCTAGGGTTTGCACTGGTTGCTGGTGGATGCTAGGGTGTTGTTTACTGGTCTGAGCGTGAATCAAGAGTCCTGGCCCAAATCTTTGTGATATTCTGAATTTCTGATGTCCAGATTTGACTCTGTCCTCTCATCGCATCTCATTCACATCTGAAGTATAAAGAGTGCAGGATGAGATGTGTAACAGATTCTTAAAATTAGAAATGATTTTTTTAGAAATGATTGCATGCAAACACCATTAAAAATACACAGTATGATGTATCAAATATTTAGAGATTATTATATATGAAGATGCAGAAACCCAGCTCATGCAGTCTTGCTTAGTTCACTATTTAAAGAAACTGTACAAAACTCTGTTCAAAAACCCTGTAAATGTAATATTGTGAAGGATGTGTTGTGTGTTTGTGCGAGAATAATGTGCATTAGTACCGTTCAAATCCCCAGAGAGAGAGAACATGCAAAGCCTTGCTATCCTCACAGACTAATGAGCTCTCTCTCGATCTCTCTCTCTCTCTCTCTCGATCTCTCTCTCGATGTCTCTCTCTCTTGTTATGGTTGGAGGTCTCTGAGTGATTGTGTTGTTAGTTGGGCGTTACTCTTCCTTGACTCTGTGACAATGGCTTATGAACATAGTACAGTGGTTCTCAAACTTTTCACATCAAGTATCACCTTTAATCAAACTTATATTAAAAGACAAACAATGTGGAAAGAATATTTAACACCGAAGATAAATAAAGAAAGTATATGTTTACTTTAACATCAAGAGAACGGCCTTGTATAACAAACAGACACTTACTCTTCACTGCAGTGGCTCTTGTCAAAGAAGAGAGAGAGTGAGATCACAAGCGTCTGTCTGCACCCGCTCTTTGTTTGAGCCTAAGTTACATCGACCAATGATAAATAAATAATCATTCATACACAACTATATTAAAATTGCACTTAGGCTGAGATGTATTCCGTACTTATCTATCATGTATTAAACATTTGAAATTATATAATAATTTACATTTTGTGTTTTAAATACAGAGTTTAAAATGTTCACGTACCACCAGTGTCTCTTCAAGTACTACTAGTAGTACGCGTACCACAGTCTGAGGACCATAGTTATAGTATATTTGTAATATAATATAATGTATATAAGTGCGTTTCATTATAGACATTATGAACACTTGTAAACACTGAAGATGTTTGTCTTGCACTGAAAATGTTATCTCTACTGTAACACACATGATTTACTCCAAATGGGTCGGATAGATTTATTTTCAGACTCTGGTGCTGTCTTTGAGAGTTTAGTGTGTTTGAGATGTCATCTCTGGATTCTTCATCGATCAGGCCCTTCAGGAACAGGTTACGTGGGATAAGAGACACTCCAGACCCACTACTGGTCATTTATCAACCGGTTAAACCAGCTTCATTGAACTGGCAGTGTCTCCACCGTTATAAATATATGCATCTCATGCAGTTTGATTATAACCAACAAGATGAGATATTTATCATGAAAGCTCACCTGTCACATTCTTGATATATCTTATATTACCATCGCTTATGAAATGCGTCATTCATATTCTGTACAAGTTTGCCATCTACAGGGCTGTAGAAGAAATGCAAATGAAAGAGAAAACATCCCTTCTTCTCCTGCTGACCTGTTAAAAAATAAGTCACGTCTTTCCTCTGCTGACAGATGTCTGTGATCTCGTCTTCGTCATAGTGGAAAACAAACTGATATATGAACGTCACATCCAACTCTCTTTCATTTTCCTTCTAGGTATTGGAAAAAATGTCATATGTGACCGGACGGCCACACCGTTGGACGCCTTCCGCATGATGTCAGCGGCGCAGTACTACCCTAAACTGCTCAGCATCATGGGTAACGTGCTGCGCTTCCTTCCCGCCTTCGTCCGCATGAAGGAGCTGTTGGAGGAAGGTTACGTGGGGGAGCTGTTGGTGTGCGAGGCGCAGGTGCACGCCGGCAGCCTTCTCGGCAAGAAATACAACTGGAGCTGTGACGACCTGATGGGCGGAGGAGGACTTCACTCGGTGGGCAGCTACATCATCGACCTGCTGACGTTTGTGACCGGCCGGCGAGCGGCCAAAGTTCACGGCTTCCTCAAGACCTTCGTCAAGCAGACGGACCACATCCGAGGCATCCGGCAGATCACCAGCGACGACTTCTGCACCTTTCAGATGGTGTTGGACGGAGGCGCCTGCTGCACCGTCACGCTCAACTTTAACGTCCCGGGTGAGTTCAGACAGGAGGTGGTGGTCGTGGGAACAGCCGGCAGGCTGACGGTGTCCGGGACGGACTTGTACGGTCAAAAGAACGACAGTGAGAGTGGGCAGGAGCTCTTGCTAAAGGACGACACTCCCGTGGGAAACGCATCTTTACCGGACAAGGCGTTCCGAGACATCCCGTCTCCGTACCTCACCGGCACCATCTGCATGGTTCAGGCGATACGACAAGCCTTCCAGGATCAGGATGACCGGCGCACGTGGGACGGTCGGCCACTTACGATGGCCGCCACCTTTGAGGATTGTCTGTACGCTCTTTGTGTGGTGGACACCATCAAAAAGTCCAACCAGTGTGGGGAGTGGCAGAACATTGTGGTGATGACAGAGGAACCGGAGGTTAGCCCCGCCTACCTGATCAGCGAAGCCATGCGGCGCAGCAGGATGTCGCTGTACTGCTAATGCACCTCACTGGATCTAGAGCAATGCAAAGCGCTAGTAAAGTTGCAAATTTTGTGTACATATCAAGAGGTGAAAGTCTGTCACACAAATGGATTACAACTGCAAACGTTAGTTGTTGTATCCACAACCGGAAAGACCTATACCCAACATCCACACACCTGCTGACAGTGAAACCATTCGCCTTTTCTTGTCGCGTGGACTTCATCTGATGGGTGTTTCGAGTGTTTTTGTAACATGTGTTTGTTTGGTTAAAAAAAGTGCATTGTGTAGCTGCCTCTTAGCGTATGCAATAATCTGCCTGTGAAAAGCAACACAACATCATACGTTGGCGTAACACAAGGTCTTCGTTCTCATGACATGTGTATCCACAGAGCTGCGTGCTAACGTGCTAAATAAGTCGTGCTGTTCATTGTGGGTTCAGTTTAACAGTACACAATGTTCGACTTGAGCTCTGCTCTCGTGCGCTTGTGTTAGCATGTCGAGCGTTTAATGTATTCACATGAACTCCAGCAGTCGACCGATAACATGCATGAAATCTGCATTGACACTCTTCAGAAACTGCTGTTTTGTGTAGTACGAGGTAGACGAAACCCAAGAATATCGCTTCAGTATCGTTCAAACTGTATATCTGCAATAAGTCATTTTGTTTATTACAAGTGTAAGTGTACCGTAGTTTTATAGTCATTGGAAAAAGATTTGATGATGTAGACCAGTATCACGTGAGCTCTGTCTAATCCACTTTAGACTGGTTCCTTTTCAAATGGTTTTGTTTTAGGACCCAGATTTTACATTCAACTGAACAGAATACCAAAATTGTTTTGCATTATCGTGCAAAGACACAAATATATCCTTTGAATCAAACATTAAAGATGCAAACCGTAAGATTTTGAGAGAATAAAATTAAATAAAAACCAAATATTGGGCAAGTACATATAAAAACAACAGTAAGCCTATGAAAATGATTTATAATCTGAGCTGTTGTTTGGGATTTTGTTGGAAATATCAGTTCGATGTCATTTGACTACATAAAGTAGTCTGCAGTTTTATTTTTCAAGCACAGATGGCGATAGAGAGACAAATGTCACAGATCCTCACAGGAAACTGACAGTAAGATCGTGATTGACTCAGATGTTGATGTTGTTTATGTAGTCAGCTTTTAACATTTTCAGTAAAATACATTGGAGACAACAAGCGTTTTCCATCATATTTATGCACGACATGCTTAAAGCCATTTATTTTTTGCAGTTTGAATTATTTCCCTTTGGTTTGGTTGTCAGTCCAGCAGATGTGAGCTGCTGTGCTCGACTGCTTCAGAACGTTGCACTTCCTCGAGGGCTATTTCATGCTTGTGGCTGGAAGGGATACGGCTACATCCACTGGGCCTGCGCACTTCAATACCGCATAATGTTTGTCTCGCTGACAACAGTTCATTACTATTTGTGTGTTATTGTAAGGTTAGGTTTAGGATTGAGGTCGGTGAAGGTGTCAGATAATGTCCATTTTTGTAATTTTATGGGCAGATTTTGCATCACTTCCAGCTGTAGCTGTATCCCTTCTAGCCACAAGCCTATTTCATGCAGATTTATTGTGAAACATATATTTCACACATGCTAAAGGACTGTCATGTGAATATGTGTGGTGTCCTTCTGAAAATATGACACATGGAAGAACTGGATTTTAAATTAATTCCTGAAAAATGTTGGTGTTTGTGCATCGACAAATATGTTGATAAAAATGGTGATGACTGACCTGCAAGTCATATTCTGTAAATGTATAAACAAGATGTTTTCTGAGCTCCATCAGGCTGCAAACGTTGACTAAAATCAGTTTAGTGCGTGTAACATCTCAACGTGTTTGCTGTCGTTCATGCCTTTAGAATCACTGTGGATCTGCTCACTGTCATGACGGCTCTTCAGCAGCTTTATGACAAAAGACTTATTTGATATATTACTTGATATGTTTATGATTGTTTTGTCATGTCTGTATATTTTTGGTCTTTTAAGTATTTTTTGTGCTGCTTATGAAAACACCTGCTGTACATTACTGTAAACATGCCGTATGCAGTGTATGGATGTATTTATTATTCTCTTGAATGTTTCATATCGCATCAGGAAGTGTTTGTTTTGTGAAACAGGAATTCGATGCTGTTAAATGTTACGCTTCTTCAGGAAGTGATGTCACAAAGAGTCCAACAGAACTGTCCTGATTCCCTCAGAACGGTTTGAGATGCATGTACAAGGAGAGAAAAACATGTTTTAGAATAATTGAGTTCATATTATTACCATCTCTAAACAGATGTGTTTAAGTGTGTCATATTATATTTATTTTATTTGGCAGATTCTGATATTTCCAATGATTCCCTGAAATGAAATCCGGTAGCTTGCGTCAGGTTTTTATATCTCTCATAAACAGAATTAAGCTGTTGGTGAATGACTCTCCTGTGGGTGTCATCCCAAAATCAAATACATTTCTTTTTTTTAATTTCTGTATTTAGATTTTGAGATGATTTTATGGTGTTACTGAGTGTGAATGAATCTTTATAATGTTAAACACTTCCAGATGTGAAGAGGAAGCTTTGGTGGATTTTGAAACGTGTCATCACTGAATTAACATGGACAAACTCAACTGCTGATGTTTAACTTGCCTGTATCTGAACAAAATGATTTCAATATCAAACATAAAACTGGAAAATATGTTATGAATGGAAATGACTGTTCTTGTTCATGTATGAGTTTCTTTTTTAGCTGTTGGGCAGCGTGTGCAGACACACATGTTTGTAAGAAGAATGAAGATATTAAAAACAAATGTCTTGATAGAATGTTTGATGCTGTGGATTTGGTGAGACGTAAACTTTCACTTTAAACTTTGATGGAAGTTTAATCCAATAAAACTCTTAGTAAATAATTATGTTTAAAAGCATTTCTTAAGTCAACAGAATGTCTGGGACATATTTTCTCCTGAAATCATTGAAATAAAAATATATGCTTTGCAAAAAGGAAAAATAAAGCTTTTTAGGGCTGTTGAAGTTTTTTTGCATAATGAAATTATTTTTTTGAGGATATTTCATCACTTCTTAATTGCCTACAATACTGAGAAATCATCTCATGGTGATTAATGTCATGTAAAGAATGATTTTGTTGATAACTTGTATTTTATTCTTTACATTTATAAAGTACAGTAACATCAGTATTTCTTCTGCTGCTTTTACTTTATGCTGATATATAAATGCATTCTTTTGATAGTGGATAGTTTACATATTTGCCTTAATGCGAAAGACAAGTTAAATTACTTCATTCAAAATACAGATAGTTTGTCTTTTTAATGTTATTTTAGGGTGAATGTGACCCTTTTATCTTACTCCATCACCATTTCTGTCCGCCTGTTATTGAATAATAGACCCTATCACATCAGCTTTGAAAGAGGGGGACCTGCTTTTGACCCTCAGCCTGTATCCTAGCAACCACAGTACCAAACCCGCCCATCTTAAACATTAAACACCGACCACTGGTGAGCTGTGTCGTTCTGTATGTGACCATCAGCACACAAATACAGGTTATAAATCTCAATTTCACAATGAACTCATAATAAATAAATGATGTAAGGAAGAGTTAAACCCTGTAGAGAAAGTCCCAGTTTAGTTGCTGGTTATTTGTATTGTCTGGTGTGAAACTATGGTAACTATGTTGGTATGTTGTAGCCGGACGAGAAAATAAAACCCCTCATGACCAACAGTCCTGTCTATTTCTAATGTAAGTTCATTTCACTTATTTGAGTTAAGTCTGTGTAAGTAAATTAGGTTTTAATTTATTTAAATGCAGTAGTGTATGTTTTTATCCCAATAGATATAAATAAATATAATCCTGTAGTCCAGCAATGAGAGAGCAAACATGTGTTTAGTTTGCAGATGTTGCCCATCAGTGCTGTATTGTGAATGCTTTACAGATGTGTTTCATGATATTTATATGTTTATTGTGGACGCATGGACTCTTGTATATATTTTGGAGTGATGGACGTATTTATCGGTCCAGTAGTATGTACTGTACACTAAGCAGCATCAGATTTGATATTTTCTTCGTCTGCTGTATGATGGATGTCAGAACTGACCCCGTGACTCTGTTTGATGTAAACTGAGACTCAATATCGGCTGTTCTGAGAACAGCTGTCAGTGTTCCTCTCTGTCATATCTCTGCACTGATGCGAATGTACATGACACAACAAATGTGTGATGAAATGTGTCCCAGAAAGTCTCTGAGATGGTTTACAGTATCTGATGCTGTGCTTTCTATTAAATACATTCATATTCAAGTCCTTGAAGTATTCTCTATATGTTTGTTTGTTTTCAGAGCCTGTATATAGTCTCAAATGATGATTCTCTGAACTATAATGTATCATAATATCTGTGTAACAGTGTTTCTGCACATCTTGCTTATGATGTGATGAGTTTATCTGCTGTATACTGACCTCTAGTGCGAACACACTGCATTCATTCAACTTACAACAGCTTTTTAATGTTCCATTTCATTCAGTGAGTGACAAAGAAATGTGATGAGATGTTTTTGATAATAATGAATCATTTTCTTTCTTCTTTCTATTTGGTTTGCAGACAACAGCCCCTTACAATCCACCTGTCAAACTAAACCTCTGTGAGACGGCAGAAGATGTCAGAATCATCATTGAGTCTGTGAGTTTAATACAAATGCAGGTGTGGTGAAGAAGGTCATGAATAATGAATCTTTATTTATAAATTACAGTTTGCTTCTATTTTAAAGAACAAATTAAGATCCATATTTTTTAAAGAGTGTAAAGTCTCCTCATCACCGTCTGGATGAGTTTAGTAGGAGGTTTTGTAAGTGACGTGGAGTGTTTTGCATGATCAGCTCATGCTTCAGCGCTTCAGTGTGTTTAACTGTCTCTGACTTTCTCACTTTACAACACAAAACACACAACAAACACACAAAATGAACCTCTTCATCATCACCTTCATGTGGATTCTTGCTGTTTTTATTCAAGGTAACAGAATTTAATCTTTAATGTTTATTTGTTGAGTAATTATTTGTAACTTTTCATGTTATTTTTAAGTCGATCTGTTTTCTTCTCAACAGAATCCAGAGGAGTTACTGTAATTCAGAGTAAAGCTGAAACTGTTTCTGAGGGTCACAATGTAAATATAAAGTGTACAACTAATCCTGGAATAGATAGCTGGGGTTTATCTTGGTATCAGCAGAAACCTGGAGAAGCACCTAAACTCCTCATTACTGGAGTAAATGATCGATATGATAACACTCCAGATCGATTCAGTGGAAATGGAGCATCTGGTGGTACAGATTTCACTCTGAGCATCAGTGGAGTCAAGACTGAAGATGCAGGAGATTATTACTGTATGAGTTATCACTATATCAACAGTAAAGATGTGTTGACACAGTGATAAAGAGTCGTACAAAATCCTCCATCAGTCAGACTGACACACACACACGCATGCACGCACACACACACACACACACACATCAGTGAAGAAGATTTATCTTATTAATTGTGTTTGTCCAAATTTAGATGATATATTATTAGATTTAGATTATTTAGAAGATTCAATGATTATTTTCTCTCTAAACTGATCTGAATGTCGGGCAGTTCACAGAATTTTGGAGATTTCTTGCTTTTAATTTTAAAGCATTAATTCACTTAAATATATAAATTCTGTAATTTCTTCACTTATTCTAAACTTGATGATAAATGTGTTTGAGAATCAAATAGACAGAATCACACACAGCTGCTGAGTTTTTTGTTGGATATAAAACAGTTAATAATGACATGTGCATTTTAGGCATCTTTCTCAACACTAAATAAGCTTAAGCTGATACGATAAGAGTAGAATGAGAAACTTTATCATTTTGATCTTTCATAAACATTCAATAAATGAATGTGAGTGCTGAGATGAGAGTGATTGTGAAGTGATGCATATGAAGAAAGCTCACGTCTCATCCATCAGTCAAACTGAAGCGTCTCACATGAGAGAATAAAGTGAGAAACAGTGAAACTGAAACTCAGATTTGCATCATCAGGATGAGATTCTGTTCCTCTCACAACAGAGCAGATGTGTGATGTTCCTCTAACACAACCAACACAATAACACACAACAACTACACAACACATTCACATTATACTCTACACATTTGTTTAGTTCTCTCTCACTATTTATCTGTTCTTATTTCTATTTTTAAATGATTATAATTCATGACATTCATGGGCAGATCATATATGTTGGAGGTTCCTGCTGGTTTGGTGTCGTGTCAGTTTATCTGCAGGTGTGTTCATGCTTCACTGACTGACGTCTATTTTTATAAATGTGAATTGAAACCATGAAGTAACAAATGACCCAAAACATCTTCAAAATTAAACAAGATAATAGAAACCAACAAAATAAAGTTGTATTTCTCTTTTATTGAAGTTTAGCAAAAGAAACTCGTATCTGAATGAATGAAGCACATATGAATAGAAAGCCACTGTTGTGAGACATGAATGAGAAGAAGAGAGCAGAACACAGAGGATCTATTGAGAACACTGATCTCTCTTCACTTGTCCAGTGACTGTCTGGTCTCCTCGTGTGGCTTCACAGCTCACTGAGACGCTCTTGATCCAGTCGTGTTCAGAGAGAGTCAGACTGCTGCTCCAGCTGTACAGACCGTCCTTCTGCAGGAGTCCAGCGCTGTTCTCCTGAGACCTGCTGTTCCCATCCACCTTCCAGCTCAAGCTCCAGTCTGAAGGGAAGCCCTTGCTGACCACACACATCAGTGTTGCTGTCTGCTTACTGGAGATCTCTTCACTGGACGCCGGCAGGACCGTAACTGTTGGTTTAACTGGATCTGTAGATGCAGAGAACACAAAGATTAGTTTTAAAATCAAAAGATTAACATTACAATTATTTTAATGTTATTCCTATTCATTCCGACATCTTTTAATATAATTTAATTGAAAGTCTGACTCAGTTTTTGGGGTAGATTCATGTATTCAGTTACTCTGTTATTGCGCCATATTTATTATAATATGAATATTTAAGCAATACAATTTGTAAATACTTTCATATCTTTGGATAAAGGCGTCTGGCAAACACATAATTTACAAATACCAAAACTCATTTTAAAAAGATGTTAATGCATTACAGGAGGCATTTTCTGAGCCGAACTTAACTAGGTCGTACTGCGCTTGCGCGTCGCTCTGACTGAGGTATAAGCGATTTATAAAGTTTCGTCCTTTAGGTTTGGTAATGTGGTGTAATTGTGTTTGTTGAAAACATCAAAAAGGAGATTTGGCCGACGTTTGTAAATGCACATAATCGCACTCAAGGTGGTAATATAGCCTACAACCATTTATAAATCTGCATTTTGTCTTGAACTTCATTTCTTATTTACTCGAGCAAAGTTTTTAGTTTCTTGGTTTAACTAGTGACATCTGAGCTTTTGTTTACCCATTCAATTTAATGATATCTATTAAATGAACACTACATTTATTCGAGACATTTTCACATATTCGTTAGACTCGAGATTATTCAAGACATGAAAGTAGCGCCGATGGCAAAATGAGCTCGAATCTCTTTATTCTATTATTATATTCTGCAAGGACTCGTGATATTTTAAAGGAAAATGACGAATATAATATATGATAAACATGAATATACATGCATTTTGGCCTTTCTTGAATTAAAGCAAATCTGGTTTTCAGACACAATGACTTAGAATAGAATAGAAATGACTTTGAATTCAGAATGACCAAATTATTATTATTGTATTGATCTTATTATTTTTTTAAATTATACTTAATAATTATATTATTGGCCTACTTAATAATGGTTTAAATATCGAGTTGATTTATAATATTATTGAAATATAATTTATTTGGGTCTTGTCAGCAGTCAAAAAACAAGCATTTATCAAATATTAAAGCACCTTAACTGAGAATTCGAAGAAATAAAACACAAACAAACTGAAAGCTACATAGTAAATCGCATGTTGAAAAGCAATAATAATAAAGTTTTTATATGATTTTGTACTTACTGCCAACATCCAGTCTGGTGCCGCTGCCGAACGTGTACCACAGTGATAGAAACTAATAGAGCAGCTGTACAAAAACCTCTGAGCGCTTCACTGTCACTCTACAACAACACACATTTATACACAACAGACATTCATGCATTATTGATATCTGAATTCATATTGTTGTGTTTTTGTGAACGGTGTTCTGATGAGGTTTAAATACATATTTGGAAATCAAACATTTTTTTGAAGGCAATGATCTTTACTATTTAATATCTGGTTGTTGTTGTTGTTGTGTACACAGAAGTCTGTGAAGTAAATTCAATGTAGTTCTTTGCTGAAATGCTTATTTGTGGATTCTGAGATAGAATTCATATATATGACAATTTATTAATATAGATCAATGAGGTGACATATAAAATATAAAATAAAAGTCATATTAAATAACCAAATATAAGGATATTCCAGTTTTAAACCTTTGTGTTTATATTGATAACATATTGAAGTGATTAATGATTGAGATGTGCTGTAATGTGTCAAGTGCTTTTGAATAGAGAGAGGAAATGTTGACAGGTTTGTGTTGTTAAAGTGTGGATGGCTCTGTGATGTGAACTTCTGTTCTACACACAAGCAGAAATCACCATGAGCTCATTCATCTTCATCTGGACACTGATCATCTTTATTCAAGGTACATCATCTTCATTCTACTCACTAAACTCCGTCATATCACTTCATGTGATGATTGTCATTCAGTCATAAGTTGAATGTAGATGTTTGTATCAGTTACAGATTGTCAAGCTGAGATCACAGTGATTCAGACTCCATCAGTGAAACCTGTTACAGTAGGAGAGACGGTCACTCTGAAGTGTAAAACCAGCAGAGATGTGGATTGTTGTTACTGTGGCAGATCTGCTCTTAGTTGGTATCCTCAGAAAACCAACACAGGCTAATTTCAAATACATATCTCTGCCTACATTTCCACAAAACCCGAAATACGTAGCTCCAGGATATATCTGACCAACTCCTTCAGTCTGGAACTTCATCTAGATTCAGTGGCAGTGGATCAAACACAGATTTCACTCTGAGCATCAGTGGAGTCAAGACTGAAGATGCAGGAGATTATTACTGTATGAGTTATCACAGAGCTGGAGTGTTGACACAGTGATAAATGTGATGTTTTTGTAATGCAAGAGTTAATACTTTTTAGGCATTTTTGAGAAAGCAGATGTATAGGTTTATGTGTCAGGGAATAAAAGTTATTTTCAGGGGGCTAAGCCCCCTATCCCTTACAGTCCTAGCAATGCCCCTGACTGCACACACACACACACACATATACAGAAAGGACAAAATATGACATAGCATCAGTATTTTTATAAGACACTGGTTTGGTGTTTTGATGTAAACTATTAAACAATCTCACAACCATTTTATTGTAACAAACTTCCTCAAAGAGCTTTTGATTAATGAAGCTGAAAAATGAAGCAATTCAACACAAATGTACATGTTCAAAATCATCATTGAATCTTACAGCAAACACTGAGCTGATGTGCAGCTGTAGACTGATGAGAGCTGAAGATCACAGAAGCATCTAAAGACTTCAGACGGGAGATGTTTGTCGTTCAGTTTGTGATGCTCTTGTCACAGAATTATAGACATATTTCTCTATACTTCACAGCGGATATTAATCAACAACCGGCAAAACCGACATCTCTCTGACTTCATCTTTCTAATACCGGTTGAAGGAACATATGAGAAACACTTTTCATTATTCTGATACATATCAGTGCACAAATTTGGTCGATTATTACATTTAACTGTTAAGTAGATTGTGTTGGCTGCCTGTCTAGCAACGTTTGTTTATAAATAACATAAAATAGCATTTGTCTTTTCAAAACTTCTATCGCGTTTTATGAAGTTCATTGAGGTGGCTCCTGCGATATTGTTAAACGTCTTCAAAGCTTGTCGTGTGATTTCCAGTAAGGGCTTTTGCCTTGAATTATGGGAATCTTTAGGGAACGAACGTTTCAGTGCACTGGAAGGATTTTGGGAATGAGACAGGCCTTAAAATGGCTAACTCCCTGGTCAGTATGCTGACTACTGAACAAGGGAGCTGATTGAGACAGAGTCACACCTGATGATCTTAAGAGTACATTACTAGGGATTTTTAAGGTCTTTCTTTGGTTTATGGAGTGTCCAACAACAAGTTTATGTACATAGAAGGTGTAAAAACACTATTATTTTGTAGTGATAGGCAGTTATTCTTACCTTACTTCTCAGCTGTCTAATCCCCTCCTTTCCGTTAGCGTAGTCTGATGTGATTGGTCAGATGGCCTAGTTTGATATGATTGGTCAGATGGTCTAGTTTGATGTGATTGGTCAGATGGTCTAGTCTGATGTGATTGGTCAGATGGTCTAGTTTGATGTGATTGGTCAGATGGTCTAGTCTGCTTTGATAGAGTGAAGTTTTCGCGGGCAGTCCTAGCAAACGTAGGCGAGGACTTTACGTAGCGGCGGTTGGCGAATCGGACTAGGGACGACCCGTTTGCGTGATTCAAAGGCGACTCCCTTTTTCCACGGCAATAACTTTTTTTAATTTATTCATTCACCTTCGGATTAACAACTTGGCAGACTGCTTACTTTCAAACACGGCAACATAACACACTACTTGAAATGTCATTTTCATGATCTCATGTTATGTACTCTTCAACATCTGACCTGTGACCGGATGCTGGGTTGGGTTGGATGCTTCTCATCACAAACTCATGTCATGTGACATACTAATGACTTAAAGTCTGATCCATAGAGAGGGAGAGAAATTTGTAAAACATTCAATTCAATTTATTTATATAGCGCTTTTCACAATGTGCATTGTTCTAAAGCAGCTTTACAGGAGCAAATAAGAAAAACAGAAAAACACAGAACTCCAATGATGAATAAATGGAGAAAAAAAATACCTTGGGAGAAACCAGGCTCAGCCGGGAGGGCCAAAAACATTCTACAGGAACATTGAAAAACTAAAACAACACCTGCAGAGCAGAATTAGGACTTTACCCTCTAATAATTAAAATGAAAAAAAGAGCAATACAATTCTACACTCACCTTTAGAACAGCGATATAGAGACAACCCAAAACATGCCAACTGAACCCCAAACCCCAGCCGGACTAAAGCAAATGATCAAAACACAAAAAGAGAAATATCTCAAACACTGGACAGAAGCAACAGCTCAGCAGAGTCAATTGGAACGCTTCCGTCATTAAACAGAGAATATAACTGGCAGAATACCTCACAAGCGTATCGACTCTAAACTAAGAAAAGTCTTGAGCATGTTAAGGTAGATTCGTGCAGACACAGACAGACATGGACACCAAGAGAAGAGCGACTGTGTCCACACGGCACACACAATCAAGTGGAAACAGAGCGGCACTTTTTCATCTCATGTCCAAACTATACACACATCAGAGAAACATTCTTCACCAGTTTACAAACTTAATCTGTATTTGTTCAGAATGTTTATATTTGATTTTCCTGTGCTTTGGCCATGCACATTTGTTTTATCATGTCAATAAAGCTTCTTTGAATCTTGAATCGGAGAGAGAGAAAGAGAGAGAGAGATTTTTTTTGATTTTTCAACACATACATTTATTAAATCAGTTTCATTCACAATAATACCAATAACATCACAAAAAACAGAGGAAAATCACTCACATCAACAAAGCAAAAGATTAAAAATTAGATCTTCTTCCAAAACAGCACAAAATGCTTCATTAAAACACCACTGTAGTACAAACATATCTAAATCTTTCATCCCTTTATAGTATTTAAACTCGACTGATATTCTGGATTTGATAAGGCCTTTGAACAAAAAAAAGAACATCTGTGCCATGTAAATTATTCATCCTATTTTTCCTTGAGATATAAATTGCCATCTTTGCTTGTCCGACCATAAAGTTGATTAACTGCCATTTAAATCTTTGATTACGTATGTAACCAGCTCCCAAAATAAAGGCAGTGGGTGTGAAATTCTCCCCAAAACCTAAAAACAACTGTCCCAATATATATTAAACAGTGGTTCAAGCCTTCTACATTCCAAAAAACAATGAAAAATCGTTTCCCGTAATCCACAAAAAACGCAAACATCACTAGAGTTGGGATTAATAATAGAAACAAAAGAGTTTACACCAACAGCACCCTTCAGGATTTTCCACTGTAAGTCTCCAGTTTTCTTTATCAATGGTGGTTTGTAAAAGACCTTCCAATAAGGTTTAATCTCATCACTCAATCCAAGTTTATCCCTCCATACATTGTCAGTTTTTTCACACAGTGTCTTGTGTATCAATTTAACAAAGCATTTGTACATAGTCTTTCCATTTAGTTCATTTAAATCCAAATCCTTAAAAACATCAACATCTAGCAATTGACCGGACATGTCCTTTAAGACCGGTGTTAACCAAGGTCTGGGAAAAGGGTCCTTTATGTTTGGAACCAAGATTCCTTCTTTGTATCTTTTAAGCATTGTCAGTTCATTAGTAGTCAGTTTTTTTGACCAAAGTTCCATAATTTTTGAGGTACAACGCCATGATTTAAGGCCTAACAGGGACGCCACAGCAGATACATCATTCAGCTCGGGACCAGCAATTTTTATTATATGTCCTAGTTTCACAGTCTTGGTGTAACACAATCTCTGAGATAGGCCTGATATACTTGTTCCGTTATGTCCAGGCGACCTCCCCTGACTAGAGGCTCTTCCAACAACCAGAACAGTGAGTCAGTGTTTTCTGGTCCTCTGGTAATAAAAGAACCCCAGATCTTAAGCAGCTTCTGGTAAAAAATAGATAGTCCATACATATGTACCTTGTTTGTGTCCACAAGAAATAAGGCAGTATCCAGTCCAATTCCATCCACACGCTGAATTATGATTTTGGCTATGTTCCTCCATATTAAATGCGCTGGGCCTGTTAGGAGTCTCTGAATAAACTGGAGACGAAAGGTTGCATGCCTGCTCAGCAAGGACACCAGGCCTTGTCCACCTTCCTCCACTGGCAAAAATAAAACATCTTGGGGAACCCAGTGCAATTTGTCCCAGAAGAAATCAACTAGTTTTGCCTGCAGTTTTGATAACAGTCCAGTTGGGGGATCCACACACCAAAGCTTATGCCATAAGGCTGATGCTATTAAGTTATTTATTATTAGAACTCTCCCTCTAAAAGACACTTGAGAATGTATCCACTTCCATTTTTGGAGTCTACCCTCCATTTTTTCCATTATCCCATCCCAATTTTTATGCTGTATGCAGGCATCCCCAAGGTACACTCCCAAGTATTTAATACCTTCCTTTTTCCAGATTAGACCACCAGGTAAGGTTGGTACACCATTCATCCATTTGCCACGAATCAAAGCATCGCTTTTCCCCCAGTTCACCTTAGCAGAGGAAATTACACCAAAATCATGAACAGTGGATATCAAATTATTAACATCATTTTGACTATTTATAAAGACCACAACATCATCTGCATAAGCAGATATTTGATGTTGAACATTATCAGAGCCTACTTTAAACCCTTCAATTTTTAAGCGAAGCATGTTCAACATGGGCTCGATGGCCAAAGAATATAGCATCCCAGATATAGCGCACCCCTGCCTTTATACCTCTTCCTATCTTAAAGGGGGCACTCAAACCACCATTGATTTTCAGTATGCTTTCAATGTCTTGATACATCACTTTAATCATGCCGGAAAAAATCGAGCCAAAACCAAAAGCTTCCAGAGTATTTCCATAGATATTGATGTTCTATTCTATCAAACGCTTTTTCCTGGTCAATAGAAACAAGACCAGAGTCCAAGTCACTATAGGTAGAAACATCCAAGATATCTCGAACAAGAGAGATATTATCTGTAATAGCCCTGCCAGGCACACAATAAGTCTGATCAAAATGAATAATCTGCCCCATCACATCTTTTAGTCTGTTGGCCAAAACCTTCGAGAATATTTTTAGGTCAGAGCAGAGTAAACTTACAGGACGGCAGTTTTTTATTTCCTGTAAGTCACCTTTTTTAGGTAACAATGTAACCACAGCTCTCCTACAACTTAGAGGGAGTGAGCCCTCAACCAGACTCTCATTAAGAACATCCAAGAAATCATCACCTAGCACTCCCCAAAACTTTTTAAAAAACTCTACAGGAAGACCATCAATACCTGGTGATTTTCCAGGATTCATGTCTTTCAAGGCTGTTAACAGTTCCTGTCCAGAGAGAGGCTTGTTGAGTTTTTTCTTGGAGTCTTTTGAGATATTAAATAAGCCTTTATAAAAACTGGCAGACAACTCTTTATCCTCTTTGTGTTCATTTCTGTACAGTTCAGCATAGAACTGCACAGCTCTCCTCTTTATGTCAGCAGGTTCATTCAATTCCTGCCCAGTTTCAGAACGTATAGAATGCATAAATCTACTCTGACCATTCTTTCTTTCAAGGCCAAAAAAGAATCTAGACGGGGCATCCATTTGCGTTAACATCTGAAAACGTGACCTAACCAATGCTCCTTGTGTCCTTATGCCCAGCAGATCTACTAAAGCAGATTTTTTGCATTTGATGTCATCAATAAATCTCTGTTCTCTCTTGGTTTCTACCAAGTTTTGTAAATTAACAATTTCCGCTTCAAGCTCTCTGATTGAGCGTGTGATGTCTCTAGAAACATTAAAAGCGTACTGTTGACATAATATTTTTATTTGAACTTTCCCACAGTCCCACCACTGACGCAAGTTTCTATAACAATTCTTCTGAAGCTTAAAATTTTCCCAGAACTTTGAAAACACATCTTTAAAATTCATATCTTCCAAAAAAGAAACATTAAAATGCCAATATGCACTTTTGATTTTAACATTTGCAATGAAGACTTCACATAACACCAAACAATGATCCGAAAAGCCAACTGGATAAATTGCACATTTCTTCACAATGTTAAAATGATGTCTAAAACAATAAAACCTATCAAGTCGAGCTAATGAAATTACATTTTCCCTGGTATGTGTCCATGTATAATGTCTTTCATTCCCATTTATTCCCCTCCATACATCATTTAAGCTATGAGTTTGCATTAATTCTCTTATAACGCGACTTGAAGCATTATGAGGCTCTAAATGATTCCTATCTAATGCATCATTCTCCGTACAGTTAAAATCACCCCCCAAAACAAGGAAATCCCCAGATTCACAACTTTGTAAAAAAATATCAACGTTTCTCAAAAATAACACTCTTTCTTGTCCATTAACAGGAGCATATAAATTCAGAAAAATAAAATTAAACTTCTCAAATTTTGCTCTTAGGGCTAAAAGTCTACCAGGTATCACTTGCTTTATTTCACATGAAATCGGCAAGAAATTCTTGGCAAATAATATAGCCCCTACCTGAGCTAAGGTGGGTGAGATACACTTCGCCCTGCCATTCTTTCCTCCATTCAATTTCATTTTGACTATCACTGTTAGTTTCAATCTACGTTCCTACTCTCACCTATGGTCATGAGCTGTGGGTCATGACTGAAAGGACAAGATCCCGGATACAGGCGGCCGAAATGAGCTTTCTCCGCAGGGTGGCTGGGCGATCCCTTAAAGATAGGGTGAGAAGCTCGGTCACTCGGGAGGAGCTCAGAGTAGATCCGCTGCTCCTCCACATCGAGAGGGGCCAGCTGAGGTGGCTCGGGCATCTTTTCCGGATGCCCCCTGGACGCCTTCCCGGGAAGGTGTTCCGGGCATGTCCAACCGGGAGGAGACCCCGGGGAAGACCTAGGACACGCTGGAGGGACTATGTCTCCCGGCTGGCCTGGGAACGCCTCGGTGTCCCCCCGGAAGAGCTGGAGGAAGTGTCTAGGGAGAGGGAAGTCTGGGCGTCCCTGCTTAGACTCCCGGATAAGCGGAAGAAGATGGATGGATGGACTGTTAGTTTCTTGAACAAAAGTCACATCAATGTTTTTTTGTCTAATTAATTCAAACAACAATGCTCTCTTCTGTATGCACTTAGCACCATTCAGATTGAGGGTGCCTATTCTTATTGCACTCATCTGATTGTGTGTTTTAAGGAGACAGAGAAAAAAGCACAAAACTTGAAAGAAAATAATAGCAACACTATGTAGTTTCAAACCCATCCTTATTCTTTAAATCCAGTTTTACCCTGGCAACAAATTTCCTTAACCTAAATATCTCCTGCACCGTGAATTCTTCTTCTTCCTTTTCGTCTCATTAATTTTACAACTGAATCAATAAAAACTTTTCTATCAGGAAAATGGTCTAATACCTGAACATTTTTCATGTTTTTTGTCTTCTGCAGGAAGAGTCTCACCTTTTCAAAAGTATAACAATGTTGTTGTCTTCTACATCTTTCAGGAGTTACAGCTTCATTATCAGATTCCTCTTGTGTACTATACAACTCATCTTTCTCAACACCTTCTACTACATCGTCATCACTCACTTTTTTTCCAGACTTCTTAGAACGTTTTCTCTTAGTAACAGGGGTTTTGAAAATGGACTCATCCTTCTCAAAATCAGTATTCATGTCTTCCTCAGCCACAATAAACTCTACTGCGCCTATGTTCTCGTCAATGCCCACATTGCTTTCTTTTTCCTTTTCTTTCTCATGAACACTTCCTAAAACGGACTCACCGTCTCCTTCACTTTCAGCCCCCTTAGAATCCTTATCATTAATGCTTTCATCATCTGTAACCTGTTCTAGTACATCCATTTCAGCATTATTTTCCTCAACTTGTATCAAATCGTTGCCTTTTACATTTGCATCAGGAATAGCGCCACCTGCCTGCAGAGGATATGACCCTTTTTCCCGCATTCAAAACATTTCATAGATTCAGACATTGCGCAAAAACAACATAGTCAAAACCATCCACTCGGAATTTAAAAGCCACATTCAGTTCATCAACTCCATTATTCAAAATCATGTGTATCTGTCGTCTAAAACACAACATTTTTAAGCAAAGGTGACTTGCACCCAAACGGTAACTTTTTCATCTGGGACATGATTTTACCATGTCTAGACAACTCTTTTGTTAACAAATCATCTTTTATAAAGGGGGGAACATTGGACAAAATTATCTTTCTTGCGGGTTGCATTAATGGCATAACAGGAGTAAAAACGTCCCCAATAACAACTCCATTCTGAACCACATCGTTTACTTTTTCAACGGAATCCAAGAAAATAACCACAGCGCTATTCATTCGGGAGGCCGACGCTACTAGCATACCCTGCTACCTTCCCTACCGCCAGAGCACAATCTTCTACGGAACAATTCACCGCAGGAACAATTCGAATACCGTGCTTGCGTGAAAGTTGCTCCATGCTCTGAGGTAACGCCGCCATCAGTGGCGGTTCTACATTGAATCCCTCTCCGGGCGAGATCCCCTCTGGGTGCCCCCCCACCTACCCCACCTACCCCACCCATCCAAGAAAAAAACTAAATTTTGCAAAACAGCCATGTTTTACCATGACAATATAAGTGTAAGACAAGCTTATATTTCTCAATTGCACAAATCCTTCAACAGAACATTTTAAAAACACAATTCTGCACAAAACAGTATAAGTTATCAGAACTTAAATATACTCTATATACATAAAAGTGGCAACATATGTACAATCATGATGTAACATGAGCGGAAATCAACAATAATATAAAATATTAAGAATAATATACAAATAAAATATAGAATAAATATTCTAAATAGCACAAATCCTTCAACCCACAGATCACACTAAAGCAAATCTAATTATTACACTATTGCACTAAGAACAGAAAACACAAACTAAAACCTGACTTTTCTGGCCTTCCTTGATAAAAAATCATCAATAATGTCATCATACGAAATCTCTGCTCCCCTATTGAGTGATTGATACTGATGATAGCAAGGCCAGTGAGTCCAAACGTTGGGGTACATTTCCGATAGATCCAAGGTGTGACTGACTTTAGCCCACTAAGTCGATCCCCCCTCCTCGTCCGCTCCATTTGGGAGAGGTGAACTGTCCACCGCGGGCGCGGCCCCTCCCCTTTCCCACTTTTCACACAGCTTCTGGGCTTCTCAGCAAGCAGGGGGTATGGAGCCAAAGTAGGGTCACATATATTTGCAAACAAAAAAAAAGTTTTGCAAACAAAAAAAAAGTTTTGCAAACAAAAAAAAAGTTTGCAAAAAAAAAAAAGTTTTGCAAAAAAAATAAAAGTTTTGCAAAAAAAAATAAAAGTTTTGCAAACAAAAAAAAAGTTTTGCAAAAAAAAAAAAGTTTTGCAAAAAAAAAAAAAAGTTTTGCAAACAAAAAAAAAGTTTTGCAAACAAAAAAAAGTTTTGCAAATAAAAATAGGCTATTAATCGCTCCTTTAAATTCGCGTTTCAGCCAATCGCTTCCTTGCGACACTGTTTTTCTCTTTGCTCTTCACTTTTCTTTGCGCCTCGCTTTGTGTCCCTGATTTGACGTGGGGGAGGAGACAAGAGATTGGGGCGTGTACAAGCGACCTGAACCTGCCTCCCCTTACGTAGCGCCATCAGCGTAAACTGCTGTGCAGACTGACGCCTGGGCCACACATACTCCGTGTGCGGTCCGTTTTTTTTTTTACGTGCACATGTTAACGGATTAGATAATTCACACAGCGCGCGTATGAAGTGCGGCACGTCCGTTGCAGGTGCGTTGCGTTGCGTTAGTGCAGCGATCGTTTACGCATCGAGTCTATTTTTGCTGTACAGCAGCACACGTATCATGCCCAAAATGAACACGAATTGACAAAGAAATGCAATAATTTCACCAAAAATGCATACAAATTAAGTTTACTACCTTTTTTATTTGACCTTTTTAAGCAATAAAAACAAAACAAGAGTTGTAAAAACAATAAATCGGATTAAAATGTTGTGTCGTACAAATATCCTACAGTGTTTATATTTTATGGGGAAGGTGCACGCAGATAGTGACAATCAGGTGACAAGCATATGGTAATATGATCCATGTTGACTTCTGCACTGGTTCATAGAGTGAAGTGAACACAAAGTCTGCACCTCGTTCTTCTCCGCAACATTCTTAGCAACAGATAAACGCGATAGCCTTTCTTTTATCAACAACTCGCACTAAACAAAAGAAAGAATCACAATGACGAAAATAGCGTTTCATAAACCTTTTATTTTTCGAATAATCTTCCAAACATTGGGAAGTTACTTAACCATTGTTGACTGAATCACTCCGAAGACGCGTACCGCTTGCACGCAAACGTAACGTAGTATGTGTGGAAACAATGGCACATGACGGATCTGTACTGCATACGTGTTGCTCTACGCACCGCATATGTAATGCACACGGAGTATGTGTGGCCCAGGCGTCAGTCTGCACAGCAGTTTACGCTGATGGCGCTACGTAAGGGGAGGCAGGTTCAGGTCGCTTGTACACGCCCCAATCTCTTGTCTCCTCCCCCACGTCAAATCAGGGACACAAAGCGAGGCGCAAAGAAAAGTGAAGAGCAAAGAGAAAACAGTGTCGCAAGGAAGCGATTGGCTGAAACGCGAATTTAAAGGAGCGATAATAGCCTATTTTTATTTGCAAAACTTTTTTTTTGTTTGCAAAACTTTTTTTTTGTTTGCAAAACTTTTTTTTTTTTGCAAAACTTTTTTTTGCAAAACTTTGTTTTTGTTTGCAAATATATGTGACCCTACTTTGGCTCCATACCAGGGGCGGCAATTTGTCAATTCCCCACACAGACAGTTATATGACAGATAATAGAAAACCGCTTAGCAGCGCAAATTATTTTTCTTTTTCAAGTGCTTGTGCCGCCCCCCACGTGTCGTGAAGAAATGCCGCCCAGGGCGGCTGCCCGGTTCGCCCGTGCCTAAAACCGCCACTGGCCGCCATTACTAACCAGCAGAAAGCCGGTTGACGGCGTTCCTTCACTATACAAACTACAATAAACCCGAAAACCAGAGCATTCAACACAATGAACACTTATAATAAATATTAATAGACTAAAAGTGTAGAAAATGTATATATATAAAAGTGAGAAAAAAGAAAAAACTCACTCTTAGCACAATAGCGTTCTCACTCACACGCACAATCTCCTCATTCAATCAGCACATGCGCACTATAGAGAGAGAGAGAGAGAGAGAGAGAGGGAGAGAGAGAGAGAGAGTATACAGACTCTTTGTGTTCTAGAAACCCAGTGTTTAAGTTCATCTCATGAATCTCATCATTACTGTAAACCTTTATGATCTCAGTCTCTTATCTGTGCTGTTTTATTCAGCGGTGATGAGTTTATCCACACTTACTATTCATTTCTACTTCAGATGTTGAATGTTGAGGAGGAGGTTTTGTAAGTGACGTGGAGTGTTTTGCATGATCAGCTCATGCTTCAGCGCTTCAGTGTGTTTAACTGTCTCTGACTTTCTCACTTTACAACACAAAACACACAACAAACACACACAAAATGAACCTCTTCATCATCACCTTCATGTGGATTCTTGCTGTTTTTATTCAAGGTAACAGAATTTAATCTTTAATGTTTATTTGTTGAGTAATTATTTGTAACTTTTCATGTTATTTTTTAAGTCGATCTGTTTTCTTCTCAACAGAATCCAGAGGAGTTACTGTAATTCAGAGTAAAGCTGAAACTGTTTCTGAGGGTCACAATGTAAATATAAAGTGTACAACTAATCCTGGAATAGATAGATGGGGTTTATCTTGGTATCAGCAGAAACCTGGAGAAGCTCCTAAACTCCTCATTTATAGTGCAGATGTGCGTTATGATAACACTCCAGATCGATTCAGTGGAAATGGAGCAAAGGGTGGTACAGATTTCACTCTGAGCATCAGTGGAGTTCAGGCTGAAGATGCAGGAGATTATTACTGTATGAGCAGACACAGCATCAGTGGAAGTTATGTGTTGACACAGTGATGAAGAGTCGTCGTACAAAAACCTCCATCAGTCAGACTGATACACACACGCATGCACGCACACAAACACACACACACACATCAGTGAAGAAGATTTATCTTATTAATAAATTGTGTTTGTCCAAATTAAAATGATAGATTATTAGATTTAGATTATTTAGAAATTTAAATTATTATTTTCTCTCTAAACTGATCTGAATGTCGGGCAGTTCACAGAATTTTGGAGATTTCTTGCTTTTCATTTTAAAGCATTAATTCACTTATTGTAAAAATATAAAGTCTGTCATTTCTTACTTGTTCTAAACTTGATGATAAATGTGTTTGAGAAACAAATAGACAGAATCACACACAGCTGCTGAATTTTTTGTTGGATATAAAACAGTTAATAATGACATGTGCATTTTAGGCATCTTTCTCAACACTAAATAAGCTTTAGCTGATACGATAAGAGTAGAATGAGAAACTTTATCATTTTGATCTTTCATAAACATTCAATAAATGAATGTGATTGCTGAGATGAGAGTGATTGTGAAGTGATGCATATGAAGAAAGCTCACGTCTCATCCATCAGTCAAACTGAAGCGTCTCACATGAGAGAATAAAGAGAGAAACAGTGAAACTGAAACTCAGATTTGCATCATCAGGATGAGATTCTGTTCCTCTCACAACAGAGCAGATGTGTGATGTTCCTCTAACACAACCAACACAATAACACACAACAACTACACAACACATTCACATTATACTCTACACATTTGATTTAGTTCTCTTTCATTGTCTATCTGTTCTTATTTTATTTTTAAAAGATGTTGATTCATTACAGACCATCATACTGTATGTAGGTTACTGCTGTTTTGGTGTCGTGTCAGTTTATCTGCTGGTGTGTTCATGCTTCACTGACTGACGTTTATTTTTATAAATGTGAATTGAAACTATGAAGTAACAAATGACCCAAAACATCTTCAAAATTAAACAAGATAATAAAACCACAAAATAAAGTTGTATTTCTCTTTTATTGAAGTTTAGCAAAAGAAACTCGTATCTGAATGAATGAAGCACATATGAATAGAAAGCCACTGTTGTGAGACATGAATGAGAAGAAGAGAGCAGAACACAGAGGATCTATTGAGAACACTGATCTCTCTTCACTTGTCCAGTGACTGTCTGGTCTCCTCGTGTGGCCTCACAGCTCACTGAGACGCTCTTGATCCAGTCGTGTTCAGAGAGAGTCAGACTGCTGCTCCAGCTGTACAGACCGTCCTTCTGCAGGAGTCCAGCGCTGTTCTCCTGAGACCTGCTGTTCCCATCCACCTTCCAGCTCAAGCTCCAGTCTGAAGGGAAGCCCTTGCTGACCACACACATCAGTGTTGCTGTCTGCTTACTGGAGATCTCTTCACTGGACGCCGGCAGGACCGTAACTGTAGGACGAGTTACACCTGATGTACAGAGAACACAAGGCAAAAATTGCCCAATGATAAAATAAACAGTTAGTTTAATAAATATTGTTTTGCCTGTTTAATCTGACATTTTAAAATATCGATTAATTACAAAACAAAACTAAATGGATGCCAAGATTCAATTTAGACCAAAAGCAAGGTTCAGACTTTGAGGTTTTTATTCTACTTGTGCACTTGTGCACTTGTGAAGCATTCATTGGTCTTTATTACTAATAGCTAGTTGTTTTATGGTAATTGTTATACAAACATACCAAAAACATATTTAGAAAGTAGCCTATAAACACACACACACACAAAATATTTAGAAACTTCCATATTCAAAAAGAAAAATATATTTCCCCATCAGCATTTAACATAATCCAAACCTACTATAAATAAACACTTTTGGCATGAATATATGATTCCTGTAGTTTAAATGGCACAGCATGACGTTAGCATTACTTTAAGAAAACACACAATATGATCAAATGTAAAGTTTATGGCTACCAAACATTGGCCTAAAACAATCATAATGAAAGTCTGTTAAAAGAAAAAATGTCAGTGGTGATTAGAATGTCAAATGTGCTTAATATAGTGTTAGTCCATTACTTTGTATCGTTTGTGTTTAGTTATGCGTTATTATTTTTGTTGGTTAAAAACAATAACAGGCAACGATTTATGGCTCAAGTTTGTAATCTCACAAAATCGTAGCGTAGCAAAATCTACAAAGCGACAACATGAAGCATGACAAGGTATTTGTCTTAACGACTGCTTGTTCGTCCGAGAAATGTTTTCATTTTCTTTCTTTACCTGCAGACATCTGAGCTTCTAGATTGCCATCACGTTTTAAGTTTGAACTTAATACAGAATTCCTCCGAAACATTTTACAACAAAAATAAACGATGCAGAAGATTTCTTTAAACAAAAAACATGAAGAGAGTCCGCAGCGTACAAACATGAACGAGTGCAGACGTCATATACCCAGATGAGAGACTTTTTTTCTAAAGTTTGGAGGATTTAATTCTGCGTGATAATTATTTTATCGAGATGTGGAGGTTAAAACATTATCAGTCTATATTAAAACGTGTGTCCTATATCCTATATCTTGACATTCTTGAGCACTTCAAACGTCGCATTTAGAGCACAACTGTAGCAGTCAACAAAATAAATCTCTGATCAAATATTCAATGTTCCCTAACAACCAACAAGACAGTTGATACTTAAATGTATATTAAAAAGCAACAGCAAGAACATTTCGATAATTTTGTACTTACTGCCAACATCCAGTCTGGTGCCGCCGCCGAACGTCCACCACAGTGATAGAAACTAATAGAGCAGCTGTACAAAAACCTCTGAGCGCTTCACTAACTCTCACTCATATAACAAACACAGTAGAAATTCATATATAATACAGTCTTATTAATTTAACTGGTTATTTACACAAGAAGACATTGTAGAAAAAATAACAAGTCTTGTGATCATGTCAGATGTGAGTAAATACTGAGAGAGCAGAACAGCAAACAAACATAATTGAATTTCTGCCGTCTTTAAAGTTTAAAATCAATCAACATTTAGCAGGAGACACAATACAAAATCACTAGACTATATAAACTGCAATTATTTTTATTAGCAGATCTGATATCTGTGTCCTGTACACGAAGACATGAAAACTGTTCATGAACAGTTAATGAAAACATGAACAAAAAATATCTCAACTTTATCACAAATGGGTCTATTGTATATAATGGTTAAGGTGTATGTTCTTGGCACTTTCACTCACATTTTACTGCTCTCTAAGTCATATCTGCTATATTTAGTAAGAACATCATAGTGTCATGATGTGTTTGCATAGTGAGCGGATGCTTAAGAGCTCTGAGAGTGTTTCACTAATTCGCCTATACAGATGATTTATGTTAGCAGGAGTAGCGAAGGAAAGCTTGTTTGGCATGCTGTCCGGGGGGGTAGGGCCCGAGCTCCCCGGTTCCTGTCGAACCCGGAACATCCTCCTCGGTGAGGGGAGTGCGCCGAGCTCGGAACCGGCCTGAACCCTGAGTACCCCCCAAAAAGCGCATGATGCCGGACAGCAGCCGAATAAAATTTCCCCCTCAAAGGGCATAAGGCATAGGCTGCCGGTGTGGCGAAGTGCTCGGGAACGTAAGTGGGTGTGTGAGTATCGTGGCTTGGGACAGGGTGCTGGGTCTGGACATAGAGTGGGCCTGGGTGTGAGCTCTGGACATAGAGCGGGCCTGGGACGGACTTGGCCATGGGACTGGGAGCGGGCTTGGGACAAAATGCGACCCTGGGAAAAAGAGTGGGCTTGGGACAGAGTGCAGGCCTGGGGCAGGGTTTAGGCTCAGGATCGGGCCAGGGCTTGGGATAAAGAGATGGCCAGGGCTTGGGACAGGGCCAGCGGCAGAGCGTGGGCTTGTCTGCAGCGGCAGAGCGTAAGCTAGTCTGCAGCGGCAGAGCGTGGGCTAGTCTGCAGAGCTGTGGCGGCAGAGAGTGGACTTGCGTCCGAGGCGGAGTGGGCCTGTGTCTGCGGAGCATGGGCTTGCGTCTGGGGAGGCCGAGCGTGGGCTCGTGGCTTCGGCTGCTTGAGCATGGGCTTGTGTCTGCGGAGCGTGGGCTTGCGTCCGCAGTTTCGCGGCTGCGACTGCGGAGCGTGGGCTTGCGTCTGCGGTGGCAGAGCGTGGGCTTGTGTCTGCAGTGGCCAATCGTGGGCTCATGGCTGCGGAGCGTGCGACTGCGGAGGCAGAGCGTTGGCTTGTGGTAGTGGCTGCAGAGCGTGGGCATTTGACTGCTGTGGTAGAGTGAGTGTCAGACGAATTGAGCGATGGGTGTCCTGTGCATTTTCAGCAGGGTTCTTGAGGGTGATTCGCCCTAAAATCAATTCCGAATATGGAGGGACTGGTGTTGGCATGGGGTCCGCCTCTGTTGCTAACAGCCTGAATTTCTGGAAAGAAAATCGAGAGAGGGCGTCAGCAATCTGATTCTTTGACCCGGGTATGTGGTCATCTGTCAGGATGAACTGATCGCAAGCTGAGATCCATGTGAGGTGTCTGAGAAGGGGCATCAAGGTGGGTGAGTGGGAGTGCCCTTTATTGATGCAGTGCACTGTCGCTTCGTTGTCAGAATGCACCTTTATGCAGGAGGCGGACCATTCTTTCCCCTATAGGTAAGCCGCTACGACTATGGGGTATAGCTCGAATAAGCGACGGACCGTGGCAGTGCTGTGAGCTGGGCAGGCGGAAGCAAACCAACGGACTTGGTAAAAGCTGCCGAACCCGATGAAGGGGGCGGCGTCAGTAAATAGACGGATATCAACTGGGTGGGAGATCATGTCGTTGTAGAAAAACGATATCCCATTCCATTGCTTGAGGAATCGAATCCATAGGCACAGTTCTTCGAGGCATGGGCTAGGTAGGTGTATCCTGTCCTCTAGATCGTGGACTGAGGATATGAGGGAGAGGAGGTGTGAGACAAAGGGGCAGCCTTGCGGAATGATGCGCATTGCGAAATTTCTGTGGCCGAGAATGGATAATAATTCACGTTTGGAACAGCAAGGGGTGTCGATCAGAGAGGAAGCGATCAAAATGATCCTGTCGATTTTTCCCTTTGGCAAGGACGCGTGGAAGTATAGTGAATCCAAATTAATGCCTAGAAATTCGATGGAAGTGTTAGGTCCTAGGGTTTTCTCTTGGGCGAGGGAAACGCCAAGGTTTGCGAACACGTCTTGAATTTTCGAAAGATGTGCGGCCGAGACGGAGTTGGGAGGCGAGATGATTAAAAAATCGTCTAGTAGATGGATAATTAGGGAATCGCGTGGTGGAGGCGGTGGGAAGTGGGACTGGGCTTAAAGGGGCAGGGGGGTTAACCAGGGGACAAACAGCGGTGCTGTGGGTCACTGAGCGACAGACTGCGTGCTACTCTGATGGTACATTTTGCGGAAAACATTTTATGATATGTATAAAAATGTGAACCCCCGAAGGAGAGCGCGAGCTCCACAATTATGGCGAGATAATCGCTGAACTCGCGCCTCCTGTGATGGAAGGCAGAACAAATGACCTCAGAAAAACATGAAAATGCCACAGTAAATTCGGGAAATGAGAGGGGACGAGTGTGACTATTGGAGGTGCTTTTAAAGGTGAGACAGAGATTGCCATAAGTGATCGGGCGGTCTGCTGACGGAAGTGCGAGAGGGGAAAGAAGTTGAAAAAGATCTACGTCCGCACCTGCTAAGATCTGTGTCCTTATTCCTTCGGAGACGAGGGGTGGTTCACAGGCTGGGGCATTGTGCGGGATCGGCATGGCTGTAGCCGTGGCCAATAAGTAAGTGGGGCGGGCTGATGGCATGGAGATGAGGGAGGGAATAGTGGCCTCCGGAGCTGCTATCGGAGGCAGGCTCGCTTTGGTCGAGGACGGAAGCCTCACTCCAGTAGCCGAAATCGGGGCCAGCAGCCAGAAATCTGTGAATGATGGGGCGGTTGAAGTGGCGTTGCCGGGACCCTGAAGCTTGAAAGCCGGTGGAAGACACGGCAGCCCGGCTGCTCATCGGAGGCGCGGCCCGAGCTTGCTGAGGTCCCATTGCGGCGGTCCGAGGCTGCTTGCATGAGTGACTATGTGTTCACACAGTAATAAAGAGTCGTACAAAAACCTCCATCAGACTGAAACTGATATACCTGACAGATACTGCAGCTGCACGCACACACACACACACAGTTTTAAATGAATATTTTTTGTTTCCAAATTAAGAAATTATATTAATATTTCTCTGTAAATTCATCTGTCAAGTAAATATATATTTAAACACAGCAGTTTGTTTTTACATAATCAACACTGTCCTGCAAAACCATCAAGCATAAAAAACAAACTGACAACACGTAAACTATTAAATGTAATATTAGTGTTGCTATATTACAGTGTGAGAAGGTTTTGAGGTACTGTAAACCGTTCTACTGTACTGAATGTTTCATGTTTTATTTGATATATAATCAAATAATATATTTATTAAACCTTCTTTAGAGTTTATCATCATTATAAATGTATGTCCTGGAACTGACAGTGAGACAGGAAACTGATTTGAATTTGTGTGTCTCACGTCTGATCTCATCACAACATCAGACTGTCTGTCAATCATTAAAGCAACATCACTGCTCCTTCACTTCTCACTCATTCACTGGAAATATGACGGCTCAAACTCTCATCTGCTCTCTAACGCTTTTATTTACAGGTGAGATTAAAACACTAAATAATCTGTCAATTCATGACAGTCAAACTGGAACATAGAGGAAAGATTTTTTGAAAATACATTTGTCAGATTCAGATCACTGCATGTGTTTGTGTCTCTAAATGAATGTTTGACTAACACTGACTGATGGTTGTGTTGTGACAAGTTGTTTTGGTGAGACTATTCTCACTCAGAGTCCCACCGGTCAGATGGTGTCAGTAGGAGAGAGCGTCACTCTCAACTGTAGATCCAGCAGTTCTGGTCTAACATCCAGTTTAGCCTGGTATCATCAAAAACCTGGACAAACACCCAAACTCATGTTCTCTAGTGTTGGTAACCGAGTGTCTGAGAGATTTACTGATGGAAGATCAAACACAAACTTCATGCTGAATATCAGAAATGTTCAGACTGAAGATGCTGGAGATTATTACTGTCAACAGTATTATGAGTTTCCACTCACACAGTGATACAGAGCCGTGCAAAAACCTCCTTCAGTCAAAGAGGATCTACAGACACACTACAGTCTCTGTCAATATTATAAATAAACACTTTTAACACTAACATTTCACCCTCAACACTACCTCCCCGTTGCCATCAGACGAAAATCGTATAAACATTTTTTTTTCATAAAAACGTTTGTCTGGGCTTTTAATGTTTCACCAATGAAAAGTATTAAAAGCTTGTCAGCTTTGACTTTGTTTATTAAAAAAATTACCACATTCAGAAATGATTATTGATATCGTGTCATGAAAGATAATAACGAGGATGAGCATCTTCATGATTACATGATCTCCAACAAGTTCAGAATTAATGTTTAATTAATGATAAAATATCAGTAAAAAAATATATATCCATGAACATAAACATTTATAAACACACAGTAAAGTATAAACTGGTGTTATGATGTAAATATGTAAATCCATGTGGAGTGTGTTTGCATAGTGAGCGGATGCTTCAGAGCTCTGAGGGTGTTTATAGAGCTGTGAGTTTAACACTTCACAACTGAACACAAACACACAAAACATCAACAATGACCTTCATCGTCATCTTCATCTGGACACTTTTATTCTCTATACAAGGTAGAATTTTTAATACATTTACTTTATTTCTAAAATATGAGTGTATGTTTTTTTTATTAACGGCATTTCACATTTAAATTGTATTATTTATTTTTCAGGGTGTAAATCACAGATCACAGTAACTCAAAGTCCTTCAGTGAAAACTGCTGCACCAGATGAATCTGTTACTCTGAACTGTAGATTCAGTTCACGTCCAGCCTGTAGCACACCCTGTGTGTCCTGGTACTTACAGAAACCTGGAGAAGCTCCTAAACTCCTGATATACTGGACCAACAGCCTTCAGTCTGGAACTCCATCTAGATTCAGTGGCAGTGGATCAAACACAGATTTCACTCTGAGCATCAGTGGAGTCAAGACTGAAGATGCAGGAGATTATTACTGTCAGAGTTATCACTATATCAACAGTAAACATGTGTTGACACAGTGATAAAGAGTCGTACAAAAACCTCCTTCAGTCAGACTGACACACACACACACACACACTTGACTGATTCTGCTGCTGCACACACACTATTACACACTAAACATTAAAGCAGAACAGCAATTCTAACATTGTTTAACATACTTTACACAATACATATTGTTTAAACAATTTTTCAGAAAATTATTGCCTCAGTGTCATAAAGTCCCAGTGAACAGCCAAAGACAACTGAGAAGATAAAAAACCTCTGATGTTTAAGAAGATTGAAAACTTTTTATTAGCTGGACACACTGAAGGAAAAGTGTTTACCAAAAGAGTTTCATGTGTTTATTAAATAAGTTATTCAGTGTATTAAATGTCAGTGGAAACTGAACTGTTTCATTTCAGAGAATAAAGTGAGAAACAGTGAAACTGAAACTCAGATTTGCATCATCAGGATGAGATTCTGTTCCTCTCACAACACAGATGTTCACACAATCTCATGAGTTTCATGGTTCTGTCACACCACAAACATCAAATAAAACACTTGTTCCATCATTTATCTGCAGGTGTGTTCATGGTACATTGAGTCAATTTTATTTATAAATGTGAATTAAAGCCCTGAGTTTGACCAAAATGACCCCACACACATTAAAGTTCAAAAGAGACAAAAGGAATCAACAAAATCGTTTGTGTTTTCTCTTTTATTGAAGTTTAGCAAAAGAAACTCAGCACTGAATGAATGAAGCTGAATAGAAAGCCACTGTTGTGAGACATGAATGAGAAGAAGAGAGCAGAACACAGAGGATCTATTGAGAACACTGATCTCTCTTCACTTGTCCAGTGACTGTCTGGTCTCCTCGTGTGGCCTCACAGCTCACTGAGACGCTCTTGATCCAGTCGTGTTCAGAGAGAGTCAGACTGCTGCTCCAGCTGTACAGACCGTCCTTCTGCAGGAGTCCAGCGCTGTTCTCCTGAGACCTGCTGTTCCCATCCACCTTCCAGCTCAAGCTCCAGTCTGAAGGGAAGCCCTTGCTGACCACACACATCAGTGTTGCTGTCTGCTTACTGGAGATCTCTTCACTGGACGCCGGCAGAACCGTAACTGTAGGACGAGTTACACCTGATATACAGAGAACACGAGGCAAAAATTGCCAAATGAAAAATAAACAGTTAGTTTAATAAATATTGTTTTGCCTGTTTAATCTGACATTTTAAAATATCGATTAATTACAAAACAAAACTAAATGGATGCCCAGATTCAATTTAGACCAAGATCAAGCAAGGCTCAGACTTTGAGGTTTTTATTCTACTTTACACCTTCTCTATAATGTTTACATTCACAGGTTACATTATTTTTAGTTTAACTGTGGCATGTCTGATAAATCACGGCACCACTTGTGAAGCATTCATTGGTCTTTATTACTAATAGCTACTTTTTTATGGTAATTGTTATACAAACATACTAAAAACATATTTAGAAAGTATCCTATAAACACACACACAGAATATTTAGAAACTTCCCAATTTAAAAAGAAAAATATATTTCCCCATCAGCATTTAACATAATCCAAACCTACTATAAATTAAACACTTTTGGCATGAATATAGGATTCCTGTAGTTCAAATGGCAGAGCATGACGTTAGCATTACTTTAAGAAAACACACAATATGATCAAATGTCAAGTTTATGGCTACCAAACACTGGCCTAAAACAATCATAATAAAAGTCTGTTAAAAGAAAAAAAATGTCAAATGTGCTTAATATAGTTTTAGTCCATTACTTTGTATGGTTTGTGTTTAGTTATGCGTTATTATTTTTGTTGGTTAAAAACAATAACAGGCAACGGCTCACGTTTGTAATCTCACAAAATCGTAGCGTGCCAAAATCTACAAAGCGACAACATGAAGCAATTCAAAGTATTGGTCTTAACGACTGCTTGTTTTCATTTCCTTTCTTTACCTGCAGACATCTGAGCTTCTAGTTTGCCATCACGTTTTACGTTTGAACTTAATACAGAATTCCTCCGAAACATTTTTCAACAAAAATAAACGATGCAGGATGATTTCTCTAAACAAAAAACATGAAGAGAGTCCGCAGCGTACAAACATGAACGAGTGCAGACGTCATATACCCAGATGAGAGACTTTTTTTCTAAAGTTTGGAGGATTTAATTCTGCGTGATAATTATTTTATCGAGATGTGGAGGTTAAAACATTATCAGTCTATATTAAAACGTGTGTCCTATAGCCTATATCTTGACATTCTTGAGCACTTCAAACGTCGCATTTAGAGCACAACTGTAGCAGTCAACAAAATAAATCTCTGATCAAATATTCAATGTTCCCTAACAACAAACAAGACAGTTGATACTTAAATGTATATTAAAAAGCAGCAGCAAGAACATTTTTGATAATTTTGTACTTACTGCCAACATCCAGTCTGGTGCCGCCGCCGAACGTCCACCACAGTGATAGAAACTAATAGAGCAGCTGTACAAAAACCTCTGAGCGCTTCACTGTCACTCTACAACAACACACATCACAACAGATTTATACAATATAGAAATGACATGATTTACAGACTTTAAAGAACTGTAAACACGTGTAGCACAACAATACACGTTTGACATTTAAAGACACAAAAACGTATATTTACTGAATGTTGAATGATGAAACACTCTGAACTTCTACATGTTGAACACAGAATCAAGACATCATAAAAACTCCAGATATCCAAATATCTTAAATATTCTCTCACACTAATCCAGACTGAATAATGTTCTCATAAAAGTTATTAAAGTAATAAAAAATCTCTCTGTTGTGATGTCTGGTGTGTGTTGTGTTTCCACATAGAGACACATGATCAGCACACGCTTCAGTGCTCAGTGTTTATAACTGACTGACTCAAACACTTTACTGTAACAGAGTTACAAAACAAACAAACACAAATGATTTCCTTCACCTTCTTCATTTGGATTCTGGTAGATTTTATTCCAGGTAACAGAAGTGAAAGTTTGTTCGGTTGAATGTTTTTAACTCTTTAAACTTGAGTAAACATCACTTCCCTCTCAACAGAATCCAGAGGAGTTACTGTAACTCAGAGAAAAGCTGAACCTGTTTCTGAGAGAGGAACTGTCTCTATAAAGTGTGAAACTGATCCGGGAATAGATGGCTTGGGTTTATCTTGGTCCTAAACTCCTCATTACTGCAGTCGATGTGCGTTATGATAACACTTCAGATCGATTCAGTGGCAGTGGAGCATCTGGTGGGACAGATTTCACTCTGAGCATCAGTGGAGTTCAGGCTGAAGATGCAGGAGATTATTACTGTATGAGTGTTCACAGCATCAGTGGAAGTTATGTGTTCACACAGTGATAAAGAGTCGTACAAAAACCTCCATCAGTCAGACTGACACACACACACACACACACACATCACATCCGTGATCAACATCATCGCTGTCTCACTTAAACATTCTATTCCCAAAAATCTCTAATTTTAAAGAATTGACCACTGTGTTGATAAGCTGCTATTATTGATTAAACATTTGCAAAACCCACAGACAAACATAAAGGGTGAACAATATTAATGATGAAAAAATCATCTGGAGGCTGAAACATTATAGTGAATCATTTGAAGACTTCAGACGGCCGAGCAGATCTGATCATTTACATGAAGAAACTTTGCATTAGAAGCACACGCTTCAGTAATCGGGGAGTTTTTATAACTCTTGGGAGATATAACAGTAATGATGAAGAACTTCATTATTCCTCTAAACTCAAAGCAAACATGACCTTCATCAGAGTCTTCATCTGGATGTTATCTGTCTTCTGTTTCAGAGGTGAGAACAACTAAACCTTACACTGATTCTGCTTTACTGATCCTCTGTGTTAAATATCATTACTCTAGAATCAAATGAAATCACGTCACTAAGATTCTTCTTCTTTATGTAGAATCCAGAGGTCAAGTGACGGTCATTCAAACACCTGCAGTGAAATCTGTTCATCCAGGAGACACAGTTACTATCACCTGTAAAACCAGTCCTGAAGTCTATCAAGGTTGGAGTTATCAGCCTCTGTCCTGGTATCAGCAGAAACCCGGAGAAGCTCCTAAACTCCTCATTTATAGTGCAGATGAGCGTTATGATAACATTCCAGATCGATTCAGTGGCAGTGGATCTAAAACAGATTTCACTCTGAGCATCAGTGGAGTTCAGACTGAAGATGCAGGAGATTATTACTGTCAGAGTTTTCACAGTAGCAATAGAAATGTGTTCACACAGTGATAAAGAGTCGTACAAAAACCTCCATCAGTCAGACTGACACACACACACATTCATAATACATACACATAACACATATGCTACATAAGAGAGATTGTGAACGCATATCAGTATTTTTATTAGACTTTTTTTGGTTATCTGATGACTTTTGAAAATAAATCATCATAAATTCATCTCAATAATTCAAGAAATCTGCACATCAGTTCATTCTGGTCAGATATTGTGTGTCACATTGAGATGTTTCTACTGAATGATTTCATACACACATCAGTTTTCAAAGAGAATCAATGAGGGGTTTATATTTGTATATCTGACACTTTGTGTGATTATAATTCCTCATAAAGCAAGAGGATAAAACCAATCCTGCTGCTGTCAGTTCACAGAAATCTCCGGAAATCTTTTGAAACTTCATAACGTTTTCATCGAGTGGAGTGAAACCGTTCTGGTTCAGAGCATTTAACCAAACAAGCAGTAGATGTGAAAACCACATTTGCATCAGGATGGGAGTGACCCTGATCCTCTCAGCTCTGTCTCCACTGTTTTATGCAGCATTAATGAGCTTATACTGACCCCACGTGACACAATGACAATTCATAGACTTCATCAAAAGCTTTAAAAAAATATACTAAAAAGTGTGGAAAAATTCACTTCTGTCAGCATCCATCACTTAACTCATAATGAGTTATGAATCATTTACAGAACCATATTAATAAATACTTTGCATATCAAAATACAATATTTAAAGACAACAGAAATCTAAACAAGTGTCTAAACTGATCACTAACACTTGAATAAAACTCAATTCAATCGTTTTACAAAAACAAACATTTATTTAATATGCATCCAACCTAAACATGTAAGGATTCTGTAATATTTCACCTGAACCGAATGGACAGTTTGGGATCCAGTGGATCAAACACAGATTTCACTCTGAGCATCAGTGGAGTTCAGGCTGAAGATGCAGGACATTATTGTGTTCACACAGCGATAAAGAAAAACCTCCATCAGTCACACACACACTGTCAGAGTGAAACCTGATGACCTTCACATCTCATCACAAACTGCTGTCGTTTGCCTCTGCAGGTGCAGATATATGTTTGAGTTCATCTCATGAATCTCATCATTATACTGTTAACATTTAAGAACTCCGTCTCTTGTCTGTGCTGTTTTATTCACAGTGAGGATTTTTTTCACATGTAGTGCAAACACACTGACAGTTCATTTTTATTTCTGAATGTGGCATTTCATATATGTTGATATTAAAAGAGAAAAAGATCCAAAAATCCTTAAGAAGTCGCGAAAGCTTTATCTGCTGGTGTGAAGCAGGGGCGTCGCTAGTGGAGGGGAAGGGGACATGAGTACACTGGGCCTCATGTGAGGGGCCTTGAAGATCCTGATATTATGATTTCATTTTACAATTGTGCGCCTATACTGCGCGTCTGTGCGACTTCTCTGTTCTACGCTAATTTTGAGAATCTTCGGCAGACGTCTCGGTTAATGCCTCACACGAGCACAGCACGCATGCAACAGCGAACCGCTCGATAGTGAAGTGGAATGGACTCAAATCCCCGCTGAAAGCATTCTGTTATCACTCCGCAAGAGATCCGTGTATTCCGCTCCGAGTTTTCCATTTCCCTCTCACAGTCTGTGTTCACTGACCCTCACAGCAGATGATGGACAGTCTCATCGACAGGTAGATGAAGTATACACTTTACAGCTAGTGCTTGATCCGATGAAGTAGTGTTTGGGTAGTTTGTTTTTAGTATTTGTGTCGGAAATGTATAAGTGCAGTGGCAGTATTTTTGGAAGCCTGCTTAAATGACTGAAATCGATATTGGTGGTCTAAATTTACACCTGTTCTTAGCCTTCACAAACATTAGGCAGGAGGCTGTGAGAGTTATATTCAGCAGACAACCCAAAAAGGCTGCTAACTTTAAACAATCACTAGAAAACAATGTACACCGGACTACGGAGCGCATGAAGGGACAAATATCTCACGCTTTTTGTTTTTATCTGCATATTGAGGTCCACTTTGGATATGTACGACGTTGAGGCAGTTCTCTTGACATATACTAATAATATATAAACATTCAATTAAAATAATAACATGCCAAAGGTAAAAATGTCAATAAATATGTAAGTAATAAAGTGATGTTTATTTTTAATAAAAATGTTTATGGGGGAGCCATTTTTTCTTGACATTCTCGACTTGGCATGAAAACTTTTAAGAAATATGAATTGTCAGTCTCAGTTACAGTCATGAAGTGGCATTATTACACCATTACTAGCCTATTCTTACACTACACACGTTACTGTGGGTAACATTAAATACATTATTTATTTTACTGTTCAATAGTTAAATGTGTAATGTTCTGGACTGCAATGCACAGTGTCTCTTTTAATGGCAACGGTAGTCAAAAGTGCCCCAGAACTGTTTGCTGTCCTACATTCTTCAAAATATCTTCTTTTGTGTTCAACAGAACAAAAAAAATAATAAAGTAATTTTTCCTACATGGGAGTCAATGGGGGACAAGGTCTGTTTGGTTATAAGCATTCTTTCAAATATCTTTCTCTTTGTTCATCAGAACAAATAAATAATTTCTACAGATTTGGAAAAACTCGAAGGTGAGTTAATGATGACAGAATTTTCATTTTTGGATGAAGTATCCCTTTAACAAGTTTACAGCAGTTTCAATATGTTAAAAGACTCCTGATCACCTCCTAAACCGTCTAAGAGTCTCGATCATCATGTCTGAGATGTTTATTTCATGTTAGTAGGAGGTTTTGTAAGTGACGTGGAGTGTTTTGCATGATCAGCTCATGCTTCAGCGCTTCAGTGTGTTTAACTGTCTCTGACTTTCTCACTTTACAACACAAAACACACAACAAACACACAAAATGAATCTCTACATCATCACCTTCATGTGGATTCTTGCTGTTTTTATTCAAGGTAACAGAATTTAATCTTCAATGTTTATTTGTTGAGTAATTATTTGTAACTTTTCATGTTATTTTAAAGTCGATCTGTTTTCTTCTCAACAGAATCCAGAGGAGTTACTGTAATTCAGAGTAAAGCTGAAACTGTTTCTGAGGGTCACAATGTAAATATAAAGTGTACAACTAATCCTGGAATAGCTGGCTGGGGTTTATCTTGGTATCAGCAGAAACCTGGAGAAGCACCTAAACTCCTCATTAAATTAGTAAATGAGCGTTATGGTGACACTCCAGGTAGATTCAGTGGCAGTGGAGCATCTGGTGGTACAGATTTCACTCTGAGCATCAGTGGAGTCAAGACTGAAGATGCAGGAGATTATTACTGTATGAGTGTTCACAGCATCAGTGGTAGTCTTGTGTTCACACAGTGATAAAGTCTCGTACAAAAACCTCCATCAGTCAGACTGACAAAGATTCACCTGACACACACACACAGTATTGGGAAATATTAATCTTATTATTTGAATTATTATTTTACAATTTTTATAATTTTGCAATTTAGATTTTAAATTTAGGGGGAAAAAAATGTTCCTCTTATAGGGATACTTCACCCAAAATTTAAGATTCTGTCATTAATGACTCACTCTCGAGTTGTTCCAAACCTTTATAACTTTCTTTGTTTAGTTGAACACAGAGAAAGATTTTGGGCTTTTAACCAAACAATTCTTGGACCCCATTGACTCCCATGGTAGGAAAAATGACAACGGTAGTCAAAAGTGACCCAGAACTGTTTGCTCGATGGTGAGTAAATGATGACAAATTCATTTTTGGCTGAAGTATACCTTTTCTATTTAATCTCTGGCTGTTATTGTGTTCACAGAAGTCTGTGGAGTAAATTATGTTTCTTTAGAATTATAATGCAGTGCTTTGTTGACATACTTATTGATGGATTCTGAGCTAAAATTCATATATCTGACAATTTATTTACAACCCGATTCCAAAAAAGTTGGGACACTGTACAAATTGTGAATAAAAACAAAATGCAATAATGTTGATATTTTATTCAGAATATGCTCAAGTTTAGGAATAGGAATCTTGTCCCATTCTTCTCTAATAGAGGCTTCTAGTTGCTCAACTGTCTTAGGTCTTTGTCGCATCTTCCTCTTTATGATGCGACAAATGTTTTCTATGGGTGAAAGATCTGGACTGCAGGCTGGCCATTTCAGTACCCGGATCCTTCTTCTACGCATCCATCATGTTGTAATTGATGCAGTATGTGGTCTGGCATTGTCATGTTGGAAAATGCAAGGTCTTCCCTGAAAGAGACGACGTCTGGATGGGAGCATATGTTGTAATAGAACTTGGATATACCTTTCAGCATTGATGGTGCCTTTCCAGATGTGTAAGCTGCCCATGCCACACGCACTATACCCCCATACCATCAGAGATGCAGGCTTCTGAACCGAGTTCTGATAAGAGCTTGAGTTGTCCTTGTCCTCTTTAGTCCGGATGACATGGCGTCCCAGTTTTCCAAAAAGAACTTCAAATTTTGATTCGTCTGACCACAGAACAGTTTTCCACTTTCCCACAGTCCATTTTAAATGAGCCTTGGCCCAGAGAAAACGCCTGCGCTTCTGGATCATCTTTAGATATGGCTTTTTTTGACCTATAGTTTTAGCCGGCAACGGCGAATGGCACGGTGGATTGTGTTCACCGACAATGTTTTCTGGAAGTATTCCTGAGCCCATTTTGTGATTTCCATTACAGTAGCATTCCTGTATGTGATGCAGTGCCGTCTAAGGGCCGGAAGATCACGGGCATCCAGTATGGTTTTCTGGCCTTGACCCTTACGCACAGAGATTGTTCCAGATTCTCTGAATCTTTGGATGATATTATGCACTGTAGATGCTGATAACTTCAAACTCTTTGCAATTTTTCTCTGAGAAACTCCTTTCTGATATTGCTCCACTATTTTTCTCCACAGCATTGGGGGAATTGGTGATCCTCTGCCCATCTTGACTTCTGAGAGACACTGCTACTCTGAGAGGCTCTTTTTATACCCAATCATGTTGCCAATTGACCTAATAAGTTGCAAATTGGTCCTCCAGCTGTTCCTTATTTGTACATTTAACTTTTCCGGCCTCTTATTGCTACCTGACCCAACTTTTTTGGAATGTGTAGCTCTCATGAAATCCAAAATGAGCCAATATTTGGCATGACATTTCAAAATGTCTCACTTTCAACATTTGATATGTTATCTATATTCTATTGTGAATAAAATATAAGTTTATGAAATTTGTAAATGATTCCATTCCTTTTTTACTCACAATTTGTACAGTGTCCCAACTTTTTTTGGAAAAGGGTTTGTACTTGGATCAGTAGAGTGAGCTGTTCATCATATCTGTAGTTTCTTGGTGTTGTTAAAGTGTAGACGGCTCTGTGATGTGAACTTCTTTTCTACACACAAGCAGAAATCACCATGAGCTCATTCATCTTCATCTGGACACTGATCATCTTTATTCAAGGTACATCATCTTCATTCTACTCACTAAACTCCATCATATCACTTCATGTGATGATTGTCATTCAGTCATAAGTTGAATGTATATGCTGTAGGTGTGATGGATGTTTGTATCAGTTACAGATTGTCAAGCTGAGATCACAGTGATTCAGACTCCATCAGTGAAACCTGTTACAGTAGGAGAGACGGTCACTCTGAAGTGTAAAACCAGCAGAGATGTGGAATGTTGTTATGGCAGCAAATCTGGTTCAGCTCTCAGTTGGTATCATCAGAAAACAGGAGAAGCTCCTAAACTCCTGATATATCTGACATACACCCTTCAGTCTGGAACTTCATCTAGATTCAGTGGCAGTGGATCAAACACAGATTTCACTCTGAGCATCAGTGGAGTTCAGGACATTATTACTGTCAGAGTTTTCACAGTGGTGGAGTGTTGACACAGTGATAAAGAGTCAACAAAAAACTGACACACACACCTCACACACACACACAAAAACACACGCACGCGCACACACCTCACACACAAACACACACAAAAACACACACACACAAAAACACACGCACACACACACGCACTCACCTCACATACACATACACACACGGTGAAGATCACAGAAGCATCTAAAGACTTCAGACGGGAGATGTTTGTCGTTCAGTTTGTGATGCTCTTGTCACAGAATTATAGACATATTTACCTGTAGAGTGTGAGAGTCACACCTGATGATCTTAACATCTGACCTGTGACCCGATGCTTCTCATCACAAACTCATGTCCCATGTGACTCTTCAGGTGAAACACTGATGACACACTGTGAAATCTGCTCAGAGAGAGAGAGAGAGTCAGAGAGAGAGATTTTATGATCTCAGTCTCTCATCTGTGCTGTTTTACTCAGCGGTGATGAGTTTATCTGATGCAAATTCATTCCATTTATAACAGCTTCTCAATGTTGAATTTCAGTTCATTCAGTAAGTGCAAAATAATCAATCAGATGTTTATATCTGTAATGATAATTTTCTTTAAACTCCACCTGTGATGAAAATAAACGTTTGTTTGTTTATGTTTGTATTGAAAAGACTCTTCATCACAGTGTGGACTTTATAAGTTTAGTAGGAGGTTTTGTAAGTGACGTGGAGTGTTTTGCATGATCAGCTCATGCTTCAGCGCTTCAGTGTGTTTAACTGTCTCTGACTTTCTCACTTTACAACACAAAACACACAACAAACACACAAAATGAATCTCTACATCATCACCTTCATGTGGATTCTTGCTGTTTTTATTCAAGGTAACAGAATTTAATCTTTAATGTTTATTTGTTGAGGAATTATTTGTAACTTTTCATGTTATTTTTTAAGTCAATCTGTTTTCTTCTCAACAGAATCCAGAGGAGTTACTGTAATTCAGAGTAAAGCTGAAACAGTTTCTGAGGGTCACAATGTAAATATAAAGTGTACAACTAATCCTGGAATAGATAGATGGGGTTTATCTTGGTATCAGCAGAAACCTGGAGAAGCTCCTAAACTCCTCATTTATCAGGTGAATGATCGATATGATAACACTCCAGATCGATTCAGTGGCAGTGGAGCATCTGGTGGGACAGATTTCACTCTGAGCATCAGTGGAGTCAAGACTGAAGATGCAGGAGATTAGTACTGTATGAGCAGACACAGCATCAGTGGAAGTTATGTGTTCACACAGTGATAAAGAGTCGTACAAAAACCTCCACCAGACAGACTGACACACACACACACACACCACACACATCAGTGAGGAAGATTTATCTTATTAATTGTGTTTGTCCAAATTTAGATGATAGATAATTAGATTAGATTATTTAGAAATTTAAATTATTATTTTCTCTCTAAACTGATCTGAATGTCGGGCAATACACAGAATTTTGGAGATTTCTTGCTTTTCATTTTAAAGCATTAATTCACTTAAATATATAAATTCTGTCATTGCTTCACTTATTCTAAACTTGATGATAAATGTGTTTGAGAAACAAATATACAGAATCACACACAGCTGCTTTGTCATGACTTCAGAAGATTTTAAAGAACATCCAGTGAGTTTTTTGTTGGATATAAAACAGTTAATAAATGACAGTTTTAGGCATCTTTCTCAACACTAAATAAGCTTCAGCTGATATGATAAGAGTAGGATGAGAAACTTTATTATTTTGATCTTTCATAAACATTCAATAAATGAATGTGAGTGCTGAGATGAGAGTGATGTGAAGTGTGATGAATATGAAGAAAGCTCACGTCTCATCCATCAGTCAAACTGAAGCGTCTCACATGAGAGAATAAAGTGAGAAACAGTGAAACTGAAACTCAGATTTGCATCATCAGGATGAGATTCTGTTCTCTCACACACAACAGAGCAGATGTGTGATGTTCCTCTAACACAACCAACACAATAACACACAACAACTACACACACACTCACATTATACTCTACACATTTGATTTAGTTCTCTTTCATTGTCTATCTGTTCTTATTCTATTTTTAAATGATTATAATTCATGACATTCATGAGCAGATCATATGTAGGAGGTTCCTTCTGGTTTGGTGTCGTGTCAGTTTATCTGCAGGTGTGTTCAAGCTTCATTGACTGACATTTATTTTTATAAATGTGAAATTACACCCTGAAGTAACAAATGACCCAAAACATCTTCCAAATTAAACAAGATAAAAAGGAATCAACAAAATAAAGTTGTATTTCTCTTTTATTGAAATTAAGCAAAAGAAACTCAGCACTGAATGAATGAAGCACATCTGAATAGAAAGCCACTGTTGTGAGACATGAATGAGAAGAAGAGAGCAGAACACAGAGGATCTATTGAGAACACTGATCTCTCTTCACTTGTCCAGTGACTGTCTGGTCTCCTCGTGTGGCCTCACAGCTCACTGAGACGCTCTTGATCCAGTCGTGTTCAGAGAGAGTCAGACTGCTGCTCCAGCTGTACAGACCGTCCTTCTGCAGGAGTCCAGCGCTGTTCTCCTGAGACCTGCTGTTCCCATCCACCTTCCAGCTCAAGCTCCAGTCTGAAGGGAAGCCCTTGCTGACCACACACATCAGTGTTGCTGTCTGCTTACTGGAGATCTCTTCACTGGACGCCGGCAGACCGTAACTGTAGGACGAGTTACACCTGATATACAGAGAACACAAGGCAAAAAAAAAAGTTGTATTGCCAAATGTAATATAAACAACCATGTTTAATAAATATTGTTTTGCCTGTTTGGTATTTTTTTAAATCAGTCAATTACAAGAAAAAAAACTGAAATAGATGCAAAAATTCACTTAGGATCAAGACTGTGTTGGTGCAGACTTGAAGGCTTTTAATTCTACTTTACACCTTCTATATAATGTTTACTTTCACCATAGTTTTTACATATTTTTTTTAGTTTAACAGTGGCATGTCTGATAAAATAATGGCACCACCGGTGAAAACATTCAAGAGTCTTCATAATCATTACAAATCACTAATTGTTGTTTTGTTGGATTTTTGGTAATTGTTCTAAAAACATACTCAAAACAAACTCATAAGCACAAAAATATAGATTTAGAAACTACCAAAGTTAAAACGAAAAAAATTTTAAAAGCATTCAACATAATCCAAACCTATTAGTGATAAAACACTTTTGGCATGAATATGTGATTCCTGTAGTTCAAACTTTTTCTAAAACACTGCATGATAATTTTTTAATATCGAGACGTGAAGGTTCGATACTTTACATTATATCAAAATGTGTGTCCAATAAATCTTGACATTCTTGAGCACTTCAAACGTCGCATTTAGAGCACAAAATAATCTCTACATTCAAATAATCAATGCGCCGCAAATGCGAAATAAATAAATAAAAGAGAAAAAAAGACAAATGATACTAAGTATGAATCTATGTTGAAAAGCAACAGCAAGAACATTTTCACATAATTTTGTACTTACTGCCAACATCCAGTCTGGTGCCGCTGCCGAACGTGTACCACAGTGATAGAAACTAATAGAGCAGCTGTACAAAAACCTCTGAGCGCTTCACTGTCACTCTACAACAACACACATTTATACACAACAGACATTCATGCATAAGCCAAATGCAGCTTTGTTTTATTTACACTAAAAGACATTTCTTAAAAATAACACAAATTCATATTTTTATCCAGTTTATGTTTGTCTTGTAATGATGGAGTAAACACTGAGAAAGTAGAGCAGCAAACAAACATAAATAAAGCAGTATTGAAATTCTGCCTGTCTTTTCACAAAAAGTTCAAAATCAGCATTTAGCAAGAAACACAATATCAAATCACTAATGAAATGATAAAGGTGTATACCCTCAAAATAATTCACGATACTGTTCACTTTATTTAACAATTCATTTGTTTTAACACCATTGTATAAGGCCACGTTCATGTTCAAACACAATTGCACTGTGTTAACCGGATTTAAAACAGTTATGCTTTGTCTTAACTAAATGTTTACATTTTAAAATAACATGTTTCAATCATGTAGATCAAAATAACATTTGATACTCGTTTAATTTACTTCAAGTTAATAAATCACAATTATTTTGAACCACTTATTTTTTACTTAATCCATTAAAGTTGAGATACATAAATGACTTTAGTTGTATTTAAGTAGCAGTATAGAAACTAGGAACAGGATTTTCACTTCCCATCATGCTTTGCACGGGGCTGAATAGGGAGAGTAAAAGTTGCAATGTTTTTTATCAAAATGATGAAACAGGGATATTTTTTAATGTTTACTACTCTTATGTTTGTATTTAAAAGAGTTTCTTGTATGTTAAAGGTACAGTTTGTAGAAACTGCCGCGAGAGGGCGCACTATCAAAACAACAACGCTGTAGCTTGATGACGCTGTGAAGGAGCGTGAAATGATGGGATCTGTTGTCTTCAACTCCACTGCTGATGCTCATTGATCAGACAGGAACGAGAAATCATGTTAGCGGATGAGGGAAAGTTTTATAAATGTTGCGTATAATTGTGGTCCATAAATAAGGGACTGCTCGAATAAAGCATTTGTCCACAACACTGTTGTCATGCGGTTTCTACGTCATGAAAGGCGATAACAAAGGGTAACGCGGATATGACGCCATTGACAGGCGACTGCACAGCCCGGTCCACTGTTAAGAATGGCGATTTTCACACCATTTACAAGTAGTTGGAAACATTTGAGATATTGTAATTAATCACCTGAACAAAATATATAATACTAGCTGAGTGTTTTTTAGATATTTTACTGCAAAATTCTTACAAACTGCAGCTTTAATGTTTTTTGGGGGTTACCATTGTGGTTGTACCGTTTACAATTCAGTTCAGTTCATCAAACATTAAATATTTGAGGAGAGATAAGATATTTCTGTTATGTGGAACCACTGTCCATAATTGAATTAAGTTAGTTTAAAGTATCATTTTTTAGTGTATTCTTTACACTTTCATTCACATTTTACTGCTCTTTAAGTCGTATCTGCTATATTTAGTAAGGTGTGTTTGCATAGTGAGCGGATGCTTCAGAGCTCTGAGAGTGTTTATAGAGCTGTGAGTTTAACACTTCACAACTGATCACAAACACACAAAACATCAACAATGACCTTCATCATCATCTTCATCTGGACACCTCTATATAAGTAGAATTTGAAATATGCATATACTTTATTTCTAAAATATGAGTTAGTTTTAAATAAGTGTTTTTTTTAATGCATTTTACATTTGAATCTAATTATGTCTTTTTCAGGGTGTAAATCACAGATCACAGTAACTCAAAGTCCTTCAGTGAAAACTGCTGCACCAGATGAATCTGTTACTCTGAACTTTAGATTTAGTTCACGTCCAGTCTGTGGACCACCCTGTGTGTCCTGGTACTTACAGAAACCTGGAGAAGCTCCTAAACTCCTTATAGGCTATATCTCTGACCAGAGAGAGTCTGGAACTCCATTTAGATTCAGTGGCAGCGGATCAAACACAGATTTCACTCTGAGCATCAGTGGAGTCAAGACTGAAGATGCAGGAGATTATTAATGTATGAGTTTCCATTGCAGAACAAATAGTTATGGTGCTTGTGTGAGCGACTATGTGTTCACACAGTGATCAAGAGTCGTACAATAACCTTCATCAGTCAGACTGACACACACACACTTGACTGATTCTACAGCCGTACACACACTAGTGGAGGTGACATCAGATTTTAACAGGTGTTCCCTTTCAAAAGCTACACTCGATGCTGCGTTTCGAATGCTATGGGAGAACAGTCTATGTTCGACCGGTTGTGAAGCACGTGTGTCAAACACGCCATCATTTTTTGGCTTTAAATAACCTCGGCAGGTGACGTGGCTAATTACACCAGCACCTGCAGGTTATAAATACGCGTGATGCGGACGCGTCTTCAGGTTCTTTTGTCTTCAAGGACCGCTTTGTGTGTGCGTTGTGTTGTGTTGTGTTGTGTTGTGAGGGAGAAATCTCCCTCTTTGCTGTCTTTGCTTTTTCAAACAAGTCTTTCATAAAAAGACATCAAAAATACTTACACTAGTGTCCAAGCACTTTCTAAAAAGTTTGTTAGCCTAGTGTAAAATAAAATTCAATAAACTCATGGCTGACTCGGATCGGAGATGTGTTCCTCCCTGTGAGAGGATCCTTTCCGATTTCGACAAGCATAAGTTTTGCTTCGAATGCTTGGGGGCTGACCATGGGACTTGAGGGAGAGTGTGAACTCTGTGAGGTCTTTGATTTCAGAGTTCTCCGTGCTCGGCTCGCCTTTTTTAAGCAAGACCAAGCCACCTCTTCCTCATCCTGGGGTTCGCGGTTTGATCTTGCAGAGGCACGGGAGACGAATCCATCCGCTTCTTCCGTGCATTCGCCGAACCGCGACGACCTCTCGCCCGCTTCTGAAGCGTGCCTCGGCACTTCTTCTGAGCGGGTGGGGGACGAGGCATCCCTTGTTTCTGCGGGGTTAGACAGCACCGCCTCGGGGCGTTCCTCTCGCGACGTTAAGGTGACTGAGGATCTACTCGGGGCGGTAACCAAGGCAGTCGACAGACTTAAACTTGACTGGCTGCAGGAAAAAGAGGCTCCCAAGGGTTCGAAGCTCGACGACAGATATCTGTTGGGTGGCCGGAGGGATAAGCTCCAAAATCGGGCTCTCCCTTTTTTTGAGGATCTCCACCGCGAGCTGTCACGCTCGGGAGAAGCTCACTCCTCTCGTGTTTTCGTCCCATCGACGTCGATTTATTCGACCATCGTTGGCGCGAGGACACGGGGGTACACGGCGATGCCCAGGGTAGAAGAGACGCTGGCTAGCTATCTCTCCCCTGGGACATTGTCGTCCCTGAAAAAGCCTTCTCTTCCCACCAAGCCTTGTAGAGTCACATCTGCGCTGGTGGGAAAGGCTTTTCAGGCAGCGGGTCAGGCTGGTGCTGCCCTGCACACCATGGCGGGTCTGCAGGCGTATCAGGCTGACCTGCTAGATGATGTCAGCACTGACGGGGTTATTGACGAAGCAGCGTTTTCAGATCTACGCTGCGCCACAGATTTGTCTCTCTGCGCAACCAAGCAAACGACCCGTGCCATCGTCCGTTCCATGGCTGCTTTGGTTGTTGCGGAGAGGCATCTGTTGCTGAACCTCACGGGCATCAAGGATAGGGACAGAGCCTTCCTCCTTGATGCCCCGGTCCACAAGGAGGCGTTCGTCAAGTATTTACACCGTCGTGCCCAAGCGTCTGGAGTGTCGGCCACCTACTCCGGACCAGTTCCCCAGTCTCGGCCAGGCACACAGTCTCGGGCGGGTCCGGTCTACCTGAGGCGTGAGGTCCTCAGGGAGAGTGTGGCAATCCGCGCCCCCCCTCGCTGAGGCAGGTGCGGCCCACCTCAGGAGGGACGGACCTGAGGCGCCTTATCTCTTCTAACAAGAAGAGATCCTGAGACATGTGTGCCCGGGACTGTGGGGGTGTGCCCCCCCGGGGAGGGGTGCTCAGAATTCCAAGAGAAATTAGAGGCTCCCCTTCGGTACCCTCACAGAACCGCTTTGCAATCTCCGCAGCGATCAGCGTCTCTGGGATTAGCGGTTGCGAAAAAGCTAGATATTCGGTCGTCTCCTGCAACACTTCAGGATGCCGAATGTCTGGCATCCCCACAACAATAGGAAGTGTCGACTTTGATACCCCTTTCAGAGAAGCCGGCATCGTTTAAACAACTGCCGGGTACCTCTCGATGGGTAGAAAGGACTGTAGGATCCAATTTGCATATCGCCCTCCGCGTTTCAACGGCGTGGTCTTCACTTCCGTACAACCGGAGCGAGCGCATCTGTTGACACAACAATTACAAGCTCTGCTGGACAAAGGGGCCGTAGAACGTGTTCCCCTATCACACAGAGAGTCAAGCTATTACAGCCGGTATTTTCTAGTTCCCAAGAAGGATGGGGGGTAGCGTCCAATTCTAGATCTTCGCGGATTGAACCGCTACTTGAAGATACTAAAGTTAAAAATGTTGACAATCAAGATGATTGTGTATCAAATTCAGTGTCACGACTGGTTCATGACAATCGATCTCAAGGACGCATACTTTCACATAGAGATCTTGCCACAACACAGAAGATTCCTGAGGTTCGCATTGGGGGGCGAAGCTTACCAGTATCGGGTTCTTCCATTCGGCCTAGCCTTGTCACCCAACACGTACACAAAATGCATGGATGCAGCTCTGGCTCCTCTGCGACTCCGGGGCATCCGCATTTTGAATTACATAGACGACTGGCTGATTTAAGCTCAGTCTCGAGACCTAGCGCTACGACATCGGGATGTCGTCCTAGCTCATCACAAAGCTCTCGGGTTGAGACTCAACGTCAAAAAGAGCGTTCTTACCCCTATACAGAATACAACATATATCGGGGTCATATGGGACTCGATCGAAATGCAGGCACAGCTGTCTCCTGCACGTGTCGAGTTCATCCAAAACACCCTGAGGAGCATCATGTTAGCCCAGAAAGTGACAAATCATTACTTCCAAAGAGTTCTAGGTCTCATGGCGGCGGCTTCCACAGTGATACCTCTGCATATGAGACCGTTTCAGTTGTGGCTCAGAGCCAGGGGGTTTCATCCAAGGGCCAACCCCCGGAGGCATATAAGGGTGGTTCAGTGTGGTTCAAAATGTGGTTCAGACCTCGGTTTCTGACTTTAGGTCCCACTCTCGGTCCGTGTTGTCGTCGCAAGATGCTAACGACAGACGCATCCCTCATGGGTTGGGGTGCGGTCTTAGATGGCCGTCCAGCCCAAGGGATCTGGAGAGGTCACCTTCTCGATTGGCACATCAAGTGCCTCGAAATGATGGCTGTATTTTGGGCCCTGAAATACTTCCTCCGGCAGTTACAAGGCTACCATGTCCTAGTTCGGTGGACAATACTTCAGTAGTCTCGTACATAAATCACCAGGGCGGACTGCGGTCGCGCCACCTGAACAAATTGGCCCAGGAGATTCTGCACTGGGCAGAGGGCAAATTCCTGTCCCTCAGAGCGATTCACATCTCGGGCATATGAATGTGGGAGCAGACCTGCTGTCCAGACAAGCTGTGACAAATGGGGAATGGAAACTCCGCCCCGAAGTAGCCAAACAAATCTGGGAAAGATTTTACGAAGCAGAGGTGGACCTCTTTGCTACGCAGGAGACAGCACAATGTCCCCTCTACTTCTCTCTGAGTCATCCAGCTCCCCTGGGTCTGGACGCGATGGCCCATACATGGCCCAGACTGCGTCTTTACACATTTCCTCTGACAGCTCTGCTCCCGGGAGTCCTGGCGAAGGTCCGTCGACCGGGGTCTCGCATCTTGTTGATAGCTCCCCGTTGGCCAACTAGAATCTGGTTCTCGGACCTAATATCCCTCCTGGACGACGGGAAGGGCGATCCCAGTCAGGAGAGAAGGACAGAGGCATTTCGCTTTTATCAGTACATTGGATAGGTATTTGCAATCCCCTGGGATCGGCAGCGCAATGCTGAGCTACAGCTACAGGATTTCATCCTCAATGCCACACCGAATGCGTGCCCGGACGTCCTTTCAGACAAAATTGGAACCTAAAGACGCGTGCGCATTTTTTTAAATATTTTTTTCTGGAAAATTGTGACTTTAACTCCACTAAATGTCTAAGTTCTTGACTATGTTGGAGTAAAGAAAAGAAGAATTTTTTTTTTTTACTTGTTTAATGTCAAGAATGTCTAGGTTTACAAATGTGCAATCTTGAAATCTAAATAGCCAATCATTCTGAATAGTTGAAAAACAAACTGAAAAGTACATTTTATAATAACATATTGATCAAAAACATGTTTTACAAGTATCACAGATTTGACAAACTTCCCTGATGTACTGCAATGTACTTTAGTGTGATCTGACAACGGAGAAATGATGTAAAGGCAGTTTACTGATGGATATTCAAAATGAAACTTTCTCAAAATACATTGTCTTCAAGAATCCAAATGGACATGTGCTATAAGCCGCTTGAGGTCTAGAGCTCACCCTCAAATATTTACCCATAATCCCATTGAAATCAATGTTACAAGGAACATGATGTTAAAGATTTGCCAGGTTCAGTAAAGCTTGTAGTGTAGCATGAACGTCATAATAATGTGTCACAAGACATCCCGGTCTCCCCGAAGTAAAATTGACATTTATTATTTAAAACTGAATTAATTATTTTTACACTGACCCTGTATGTTTTTCATCTCTTTCTTCTTTTTGCAGGATTAGACATGACGACTTGCTTCCCAACCAGAAACACGGCACAATTCCCTCTTTTATGGGATTCTTGAACCTGTTTACACATCACCTGAACAAACACACACACGCAGCCAAACAATAAACATAATGTAAAAGAGCCAAATATGAAAATCTGTTGCATTGTGTGTGCAAGTGTGTTCGCTTCACCTGTGGGTAGTGATCAAATCTCTCCGGTCTGTTGAGGCAAGGACACACCTCTTAAGATCCAATCCCAACAAACATTGGTCCGACGGCAACGTCGTGTCCCTGGCTGAAAATAGTCGCGGTAGGATGGCATAAATCTGTAAAAATATGTGACACAGAACATTTCCTAAAATGCATTTATTATCAGGTTTAAAATACATGCAAGAAAGCACAACTCTGAATATATGAGCCTGTCCTCGCCTGAAACAGGTCAATGAGCACCCTATCATTACTGGCTGTCGGGATGATATTCGTTTCATCTGGAATATTATACTTTGCTATGACGGGAAGGTGTATTGAGCAACGTATGGAGATGCTTGTGAAGAGACGGCCGGGCTTTCCTCACTCATTTAGGACCAAAGGGAAGCAGTTTTGTCATGATTTAATAGCTCTCTGCTATATTATTATATGGGCTGTTTGGAAGTGTATGATCACTTCCACTAGTAGAAATGAAAATTCTGGCTTCATTTACTCAACATCATGTCTCAAACATGTATTATTTTCTTTCTTCTGTAGAACCCAAAAGAAGATATTTTGAAGAATGTTGATAACCAAACAACACTGAAACCCATTCACATCCGTTGTATAAACACAAAAGACATTCCCCAAATATTGTTGTGGTTCACAGAAGAATCATAAGCAGAGTCATAAACAGGTTTTGATTGGCATCTTCATTAACATTTTTTGAAAGCTTCACATATATATTCTTAATTCAATTTTGTATATTTTTGATTAAATATATATTTTTTATAAACATTCTTTCGTTTCAAACCCATTTCTCTTACTTCCGTCAGTGGATGACAAACATAAGAATGTTAAGGACTCATGGATAATAAACATATATTTAGTGAAAGTGAATGTTAACTGAGATTATCTGTCTCTAAACTGCTGTCGTCTGTTAATGAAAAATTCAATCATATTGTAAAAGCATGAGTAAATAATCTGTTTTTGAATCGTCCATTTAGAATAAATGTAGTTCAGGTATAGCTTTTTGAACTACACGTGCACAAATGTGAGTGTGTTTGTTTATGTGTGAGTGTGTGTGCATGTGTGTTATCTGTCATTGAGCTGTCTTCACTGAAACAAGCAAGCATCCAACAACACATAAATCCTTTAGCTATGTGTCTGCTGAGTGTGTGCAAAAGTCAAAATGCCAAAGTGATAAAGTGTCTCAAAAAAATGACCTTCTCTAATCTACATAGGGATGTTTGTGTGTTTTAATACTGACTGAAGTGAAGATAGCAGGGCAAAGATCATTTTATCATGATCTATCTTTAATCCTGAAATTGACCCAAGACATAAGCTTTAAGATGTCATATCCAGTGTTCACTTTCTTTCGTCTATTGCAGACAAATACAAATAATGATTAAGTTCAATTCAATTCAAGAAGTATTAAATAAGCAACTATTCCATAAAATGGCAAAAAACACATATTTTCACAATGTCAAATGGCTAATTCATTGCTCATACCCAACTGCAATGCATGACATGATTCGATTTAAACAAAACAAACAAAAAATGTCATCAAACCCCATCAACACATCTCGCAGTATAGATTTTAATGTATAGCAGCACGAGATGAATGACCCCATTCTAAAGCAGGTCAATGGATAGCACATGGCTAGCGTGCTTGAGGGCTGTGTGTAATAAAATAACACTCGCTTTTAAAATCAGGTGCAGAGCGGACAGCATGTGTGAGAATGAGAAACAGCGAGTGCATAAACATCACCTGCTGCCAGTACTCACATGCTCAACACATCCGACCTCATTACTAACAACTTCAACCTTATCACGCTGGCTACTGCATGCAAGAAGTAATTCAACCTTCTAAAAAAAGTTTTCATGTTAAGAGTGTGTTTATATTATGACAAGTGTTATGGAACCTTGCACATCACATTTTACTGCTGTGATATTTTTTATATTGTGACAAATGGTTACCAAAACTTACAAGCTCCAAAAATGATATCTTCAATTATATCAGTACTAACACTGTGAATGACAGTCTCCAATTACAGTTATTTACTTTCCAATTAAATCAAAACATTGCATGAACAGTCTAATCTTAGAATAAAATCATGCTTTTGGTTCTTCAAACATGACTGAAATAAATCATACATGACCCCTTTGATCACTGATTTGAAAATGAAAAAGAAAATGTAAATGAGGAAATAATGTAAGGATTAATCCTGTTTAGGGATGTACACTCCTGAACAAAATCTTAAAACCGGGGGAAACATTTCAAGTATTCGCATTTCTCACTGGTGGATCGTAACCAGGTTATAAGTAACCTGCTTCAAAATGCCAAAACAAGAAACAGGAGCAAGAGACAAAAAAACGAGAGTAGGCAATTTATCTAAAACTTCATTAAACTCAATCAGGCTGTTCATCAGCTGATCAACATTTTTTAAATAAATGACCCTTAAGGTTTTGTTGTCCAGTATCATGTAATTATTTACATGGTCAGATTTCATGATCTGGCCAACTGTTTCATGGTTATTGGCTGCATTTCTACCATAGTGTAAGTAGATGATCTACCCCAGGGGTGGGCAAACTTTTTACCTCGAGGGCCACATCAAGTTTTCGCATATTATTCGTACATTAAATTCAATATTTTTTAACTTATTCCAAACTGAAATTTGATAACTACTGTAGTGTATGTGCACACAATTCCTTCTACTCTCTGTTTTATAAACACTTTTGTATTGAAAAAATGGCAAACAAAATGCACACTGTCATAAGACACATTATTATAATAATTTACAGTTTACATCATTTTTATTCTTGACATTTTTTCAAATATTCCTGTAATTCAGGGGTGTGCATTTAATCCCAAGGGGCCACATGAGAAATGGGACTGTTAATTCTGCTCAATATTGGATTTATGGCTTTTAAAATGTAGTAAATATCTGATCTGACCTAACTCTTTTATATTTAAAAAAGAAAAACCACCACCACTAATACTTTTCTGCACCTCTACCCTTTGTGCATATCACGGGTTACATGTACATAATAGAAATCAGATGTGTAATATTCAGCTTAAAAAAATAAAACATTGAAATATTACAATAGTTAAACATTTGTTATGGAAATCTCGATTTAATTTATACTGTATCCATTGTGAGCCACATTTACAATTATTCTAGTTCTCGAATCTGATTGGCTGAGAGCCATGCCATATTTCACCAGTATCACTACGGAACGATATATATCTATGACGGGAACCATTTCACGAATCGGACTTATAAAAAGTGAAGTAAAGCAGTCTCTCTAATAGCATTTCACAGCAATAGTGACCGATTGCACAACAGGAGAACCATACGTCACAGCCGTATCTCTTTCTCAGCGCGCAGGACGCAAGTGTCTCGAGACGCGCTTTTGTTAACAGAAATATCATGCTATAGTAAACCAAAGCTCACAACACTCGGCCCGACACAAGACGCGAACGCAGCGTTTCAACCCGTCCGTCTAGCTAGCGCAATAGCGCATGTCTCCCTCTCTTTTTATTTTCACTCACGTCTGCTGCATTGCAGACTCGCGCCACCTAATGGATTTTGTTCGTATTACATCAACAATGTAACAGTCATTTTCACCAAAATCCTAACTGAAACTTAATGTTATTAAAGGTACAGTGTGTAGGATTTTGAAGGATTTATTCACCAAAATGTAATATTTAATACAAAACTATGTTGTGAGTGGTGAAGAAATACCTTACAAAATGAACCGAAATGTTTATATTACCTTACAATGAGCCATTTTATGTATATACACCGCGGGCACACCCTTACATGTAATTTATCAATGTGCACAGCCATGTTTCTATAGTAGCACTACACGGACAAACTGAGCGCGTTTCGTAAAACGAAGGATGCACGGGACTAGTTCTTCTTCGGCTGTGTTTTGAGGCAGCTTGCAAAGCGACTTCATAGAAGGATTAGCAGAAGAAGAGGAAGAACAATAACAGCATTTACTTGTCGTGTTTTTATTAGAAATAAACGGTTCTTTGTTGCAGTAAGAAGCTAAATTTGCGCTAATGGCGGACCACACATACTCTGCACAAGAGCCGATAGAGCGTCAATCTGTTCGTTCAAAAAAGAGAAAATACGATGCAGCAAGGCGAAGTCGAGACAAAAAAAAACGGCAGGGAAAAACCCGAATAAAAACATCGGCGTTTGGCTGTTTCCCCTCTATAATTGTGAGCGTCCAGTCTGATCTGTTGATGCAGCGCTCACAGAGGTGGTGTGTCTGCTTGACAGCTCTGCCCACGCAGGCAGAACAGTGTAGGAACCAGAGGCTTTCGTAGCTGTGAGCTGCGAGATGGGGAAGAGATGGGTGAGTCATGAATTTCCGCTATATGAAGGGCTGCAACTGTAGTCTATGAGTGTGTATTGTGATGGTATGAGAAGCGCGTACTATGTCATAAAGTATATTATATGGTAGGACATTGGTGACAGATCTTATAACCCGTGTATACGGCGCTCACATTGCTGGCCTATGATGGCAACAGAGTTGTATGTATTGGTTGTTGCAATAATTCGCTTGGACGATGCATTGCAGTAGCTAGTGGCTGAGCGAGAGTGACATAGGAACCGGATGATACTTAACGGATTATCCGGTGGGCCATTGCGACAACGCCATCAGTAGACAGCTGTCATGTTTCGCTGGAGGGCTGTCCACTCTTTCTACGTATGCCATCTACCTTAGATCTTATTTGATCTAAGGGAATTCTCACTATACTGTTTCCGTTTTTCATCGGGGGCCCGGAAAGCCTCAGCACCGGCTGGAGCTCTTCAATACCTGCCAGCAACGATGAACAGTCACGCTAGGCTGGCCCCAGTAGGCGTCACATCCCAGTGACGAAAGAGAAACGTTGGGGAGAGGCAGATGTCGACGAAGTGAGGGTTGAGGTGAACGTGCGGGAGGCATGAACAAGTTATGGTCAACCAAAGTATTACGGCTATCTGCGGGGTGAGCGTCAGTTCGTGCACGATTTCTTTTTTTTTGGCATGGTATTGCTATACCTGGACGACGGTTTCCGTGATAAGGCGGAGTCTTGAATTATGTTTTAGCGGCGTGGGATCGGAGGGAGTAGGGAATGAAGCAGCGGTACTAAGAGGAAAGGCATGGATCAAAAGTAGGGTTGGAGCTAGGGATGATGCACGGGTGCGGAAGGGCAGGGAGAGGGGGGGCGGATCGAAGAGGTAGGGGCGGGAGAGGGGTGGGTAGAGAGATGGAGATAGGAGGTGGGAGGGGTAGAGGTTTAAAAGAAGTGGAAGATTGGGAATTAGCAAGTGTATTAGGAGGGAATGGTAGGATTTAGAACAAGAGGTGGAGAGGCGAAAGGCAATTGCGTAGGTGGAGGCGGGCAAGGTGGGAATGAGAGTGTAACAGATGTGGGGCGGATATACATGAGGTGACCGAAATTATCGGGGAGAGCAAGTCATAGCCACCTTGCCAGCCATCGCTACTGGGCCGCCCCTACAAGACGGAGGAGGGAAAACTTACAAAACGCGCGTGAAATTCGAGATGAGAGTGTAGCACGGGACGATGGGAGACGAAGAGGGGGAAAGTGGAAAGAAAAGAAACAAGTAATGAGGTGGAAAGAAAAAGTGTGAAAAGTGGATTATAGGATGTGGAAAAATTAGAAATCCTCCGGCCGTCAGAACGAAAGTGATTTTTCAACTCAATAATCATCACTACCAACAACGAGTTCACGGGGGAAAACAACAAGAGGGGGAGGGCAACGAGGAATGAAGATGAGTGGCCGAAGAGGGGGAAAGAAAAGGATAAGTGAGAAGACGAAAACAGAGGATTGACGTGAAAAGTTATAATGATTGTTAGAAAGTAATAATGCATATATAATGAATTTCAGATTATCTGAATGAATATGATCGTTATTTGGCATAGCATGATCGAATGTGTCTTAGGCAACCCCCGGACCCCCCTCGCTGCTGAGAGATGATTATTCAGCTTTATTACTAGGTACTCCACTCGTTTGTCCTCGGCACTCCACCTCTGGGACATTGCCTTTTCCTCCTCTTGATCTCCCCCTTTTTTCTACTACACTGCTTTCCCACCTCCCCCTCACCTTCCTCTCCCCTCTATACCCAGCTCGGTTAGTTATGACTTTTTTTTCAGTCCCGTACCGCATCCTACCCTTATGACTAGAAAGTTTACTCCCACTTCGAGAAACCGCAATTGTACGCATCAATTGCTACATTTAGACCATCTTCCGCTAACGAGTCCTCTCCTCTTTCCTCTCCCTTTTTTTTTTTCCTTTCCTCCCCCTTCTTACTACCTGTTGTTAAAAAACAGGGTCCTCTGAATGAATCTGTGGATGATCTGGAGAAAAAAAAAACGTCTGGGCTAAGACTTTCGTGGTTAGGATTAACGGGCCTTCCTTTGCATTAGCAAGCGGTTTCCAAAAATAGGCAGTAGTAAAGTTACGAAACCAAAGTTTAACCGTTGGCCAAAAAAAAAATGCTACTTTGCACACAATAAGCGGGAATTACATCACTGGCACCACAATGCTAAAACAAGTTAAAAAAACAAATAAATATTTTCCCACTACTATAAAAAACGATATTTGAGTAAATTAATGAACTTAAAGTCATTTAAATTTTCACATTTAATTTTTCTTTTGGTTAAAAAAAAAAACATCGTCCCAACACTTGACTTGCAAAAGGTTTAACTCTCTGCTGTTCTCAGGGGGGACGACGGACAATCTAGTCCCTGTGGTCCGTAGTTCAGGGTCTGTTGTTCGTGCCTGTGCAGGACCAACGTAGAGATTGCATATTCATCAAAAAACACCCAACAGATAATGGCCGCTATAATTTACGGAAAACCCTTTTGTCCTGTGACGCCGCCAAACCGTAAAAAGCTTCTCTAATGGGAGGGGGGAGGGGGAAAGGGAGTGTGTTTGGCGGAAGGCTGTAGGTTTGGCAAATTTCTACATCCGCCAAAATAGTGGGCCTTCTGAAAAAAACTTACACACAGAACACCTTTAAAGTTAAAAAACTTTTTTTATTTGGGAACTTTTTGATGTTTCACGGGGGAGACTTTACTGGCAGGAGGTCGGTTGGAATTATAGTGGTCTACAAAATTGCCAAATAAAAGCATATATCGGTAATATGGTTCCTCTATTTAAATCAAATTTGAAAGGGTCTGGTTCTTAAAAGTATAATCTGAGGCATCTTGTAAGCAAACCTCATTACTTGCTATGGTTACTATTTATAGGACCTCCAAAAAAAAAAAAACCAATGGGAACTTTTTGTCTGAAATTTTGCTTTGTATTTCTGTCCATTCTTATTCAGCCCACCTTTATGAGATTTATGAATTTTAAGGTGATTTTAACATACAACATTCGATAAGGAAAAACACCTGTGCTATGTCTAAGGGATTTCTATCTCTTTGAGGCACTTGTTTTTTTTTTTTTTTAAATCTTTCTCATCTTGTAAATACTCCAACTCAACTGTTGTAAAGGCCCATTACGCTTGGATTTAGCTTAATTGCAACATGACTTAGTTTCCCCTCTATCTCTCAAAAAAAAACGATGGATTATAGGGCTTTCAGGGGGACCATTCAGCTATCTTCTTTGATATTGAGAGTTCACACTACTATAAACAGGGCCCACTCGTACTTATTACATTTCCATAAAATTGGCAGGTCGATGATCATGGTGTGGTTTTGGGCAACCACTCAGTTCTCTCTACTTTAAAATGCTAAACGGGGTTCCTCTTTGTTCCCTTGAGGATTAAAAATTTCAGCATTTAATAAGCTCTCAAATTCATAAAACTTAGGAAGTATTTGCTCCTTCTAAAAAAAAAAACCCCACGGTCATGTCCTCATTTGTATGGGTTCGGCCCCTTGGTTTATTAACGATATCTTTGGCGCTCAGAGAAGGTTGGCATGGAGCGGGGAAAGGCGAAAAAGTTGGCGTTGTTTTACTGGGCTTTTTTTCTTAAGTGTGTTTTATCAAGTTGGGAGAGACCGACTGGGCACTTTATAGAGTGGGCTATTGATATTGCAAGATCATTTCATGTTTCTACACTGCAAATTACTGAAAAAATAAAGTCAAAAAAAATAATCCTAGGAAGGCTATTCAACACCAAATTAACACGTTTAAACAATGCAGGAATAACCTCCAAGGCTCCTTCCACTGCATCTGTTCAGTTGTGTAATGAGTTTTCTCCAAGTTTTTCCAGGGAAAAAAAATTGTAATGTACAGCAAAAAAAAAAAACTTCATAGTTCAGTTCTTCAGAGTCTGCTGTTTTCAACTGTTAAAACACTCATTAGCCTTTTCTCCGGAAAAAGTCCATTTTCTAAATTTTTAAATCCAAAAGTACAAATCTGAGGAACCCACTCTTTGCAGGCAAAAAAGTCTCTCGACATGAAAAACTGTAGTCTCTTTCCAAATATTGCTTTGATTATTTTTATTCTTCAAGTTGCTTGCCTATAATAAACATGATTATTTGTCAAAACTGGTGTGGGTTTGCCTGTAAGCAACTTAAAAACACTGCTTTTGGCTGTCACTCCATTTTAAAAAAAAGGCTAAGCCACTATTCTTTCCCCAAATAGTAGAGATACTGTTTTCGCCGTCTCAGGTTGTGGTTATTTTGACCTCTCTCATTCTTGATGACGAGGAGAGGGGTTAAATGAGAGAGGCCGATGAGGACAGAGGTGGTAGGGGGGGATAAGGGGTGGTTCTGGGACGGTGGTGGTGTTGGGGTGTGGGCGGGGTGGGGGTGGGGGGGTAGAAATAAAACCTAGGAAATTACAGAGGGGGTGGTTGGGGGGGGGGGGGGGGGGGGGGGGGGGGGGGGGGGAGGGGGGGGAATATGACAGAAAAACTCAGGAGAAAAAAAAAAAGGAAAGATAAAACAGAAAAAGAGAAACGCAAAATAAAAATAGTCATACAAAAGAAACAAATGTAACGAAAAGGAAGAAGAAAAAGAGAATATAAAAAAAAAAAAAAAAACCAGAAAAAAAAGGGGTGTAGAAACACGCAAATCAAAAGAGAGATAAAAAGATGAGGGAAAAATAACAGCACTAATAAAAAAAACCCAAAATCACAATTCCAAAACAGTACCACATCTAAGACTAATAACATACCAATTGTTGTGCTCGCGTTCGCTGCGCCTGGGTCGCTCCCGGGGGGTTCTGTCTCGTGGGCTGGTGGGCTGGTCCGTTTGGTTTCTCCGGTTCGCTTTCCTGGTGTTTTTCCCGGTTCCCATTTGCTCCTCATCTTTCCCCTTAAGAGCGCTTTCAGGGCACTGCGCACGCCTCCAATTAGCTGATGGCGCTCTTGCTGCACCCACTAAACAAAATAACAAACCCACCCGTCTTTCTCATATCCTTGGGAATCAGTTACCACCTTGCGCCGTCGTTGTTGTCACATGGTCACTGGGAAGTTGGGGTTCTGTTGGGGCCTCTGTCCTGCGGTTTGGGTGGAGGTGCTCGGTGCTGTCCTCGGTTGGTGCGCGGCCGTGGATCCGGGTGGGGGCGGTTTCGGGTGGGGCGTCTTGTGGTCTTGGTTATTTCTCTCTGCCCGAATACTGGCGGTGTTTAGGGGTCTCTGGGCGGTTATTTTCTTTGTCCTCGGGGTTCAATACCTTATGTTCTTCGGTTCGCGTTCTTTTGGGTCTTCCCGTGGTTCGTTCCTACCCCAAACACAATCAAAACCCCTCCCCACTCCCAATACATACACCTCGACACTCACCCCTTAGAACTACTTCTGCATTTTAACAAAAAATATAAACCAATTACAATACTCAAAAGTCACCAACTCCCCCTAACCATGATGTATCTAGCCCATTTGTCGTCGGTTGCTCTGCGTTCCGCGGTTCGTGTAGCCTCGCGGGGGGCTGGGGTGGGGTGCTCGCTCAGCTAGCCCTTGTGCGGTAGTAGCGCCATCGGTGTCCGTTGGGCGCAGGTTTGAGCTTTGCGCGGCGTTGCTGGTCCGCTGCGCTGGCGGATTGGGCGGAGGCTAGGTTCAGTGGTGGTGTGTGATGGGGGTGCTCAAGCATCAATAATAGTTGTGATCCTCCGTGTGACCCCTTTTACCCTCTGCGGGGAGTAGGTGGTGGGGGTGAGGCCTGCGCTTTGGGCGGTGTCGTCTTCGTTTTTTGTCTTGGCCGTGTGGTAGGGGGGTTTTTCACTGGCAGGTGGCCTGGTCGGTTAGGCCCATCGGGCACCCGTCCCCGCCTGTGCGGGTCCGCGGGCTCCTCAATTATCCAAACTCCCCCCACAAACCCAAAAATAAAACATTTTATAATCCTTGTCGGGCACATTCGGCAGCTGTCCGGCTGTCCCCGGTTTTGGGGGCGCGCCCTGTGGTGGCTGCCACTGCTGCTTCGAGCTCCGTCCTTTTCCCCTTTCGGGGTGTATTGTGGTTGTGTGGCGGTGGGGTACGTGGCTGCCGGTTGGGGCGCACTCCCCGGGTGTGTCCGGGTCTGACGGTTCTTGTGTCATCTGTGTGGCGCGTGGGGCTCGGTGTCCCCCCGTGGTGGACAGGCCCGTTTCCTTATTTTGGGATCCATGTGGAGACTGTTGTGGGCGTTTTCGTGGTGTGGGTGGTTGGTTGGGGGGGGGCGGGTGCCCTGACTGGTGGGCCCCGGGTGGGTCTCGCGGTGTGCCTGGTCGGTGTGGATTTGCCGGTAGCGCGGGGCTCGTGGGGGCCCGTGGGGGTTGGGGGTTTTGTTTGTTTGGTGGGGGGGGGTCGGGTGTGGTGGTGTGGGGCAGTTGTTGGGTGGTTGTTGGTGGGTGCGGGTGCGGTGAGTTATCAAACACTAAGAACCAATAAATAACCCAAAAAACAAAAAAAAAACAAAGAAAAACATAAAAAGAAACAACAAATAACAACAACAACAAAAGGCACAAAAAAAAAAAAAAGTAAAAAACAAAACAAAAATCAAAAAGGAACAAAGAAATAAAAGACAAAAAAAAGGGTTGCTTTGGGTGTTCACAACCCACCCCCACTTTTTCTGGGACTAAAAACTCTTAGGAGGGGTATAGTTGCGGGCCCAATTGAAAACAAAAACCACCCTAAATAGAAAATAATCTATTTGAGCCCCATCAATCTGGGTTCCGGAAAAATTGCACAGCAACCGAGACATTGCGTTGGTAAAAGTTACCAATATTTACTAATAGCTCTGATTCTGGCTCTCCATCCCTTCTCATTCTCTTCGATCTTAGCTCAGCTTTTAATACCATTGACCATGCAGTGCTACTTAATCGCCTTGAATATGTATTTGGTCTATCAGAGACAGTCCTAGACTGGTTCAGGCCTTACCTTAATGACCGAAAACAGTTTGTGTGTATGGGTGACTATAGATCCAAGGTCTGTCCCTTATATACTGGTGTTCCACAGGGGTCAGTTTTGGGTCCCCTACTTTTCACCATGTATATTTATCCACTTGGTGAATTACTAAGATCGCTCAATTAATTTTCATTTTTACGCTGATGACACACAGATTTATATTCATTCAAGATCAGGCCAAAATGTGGACACTGTGCATCTCTAACTGTGTTACTATGATCAAGAACTGGATGTCTGACAATTTTTTGTCTTTAAACAGCTCCAAAACCGAAATTATGCTAATCGGCTCTCCCCATCAACTGCGCAATGCCGGGCCTATTACCATGTCTACTGATGGTGTTGCTCTGGAGTTTCAGAGCAAACTAAAAAATCTTGGAGTCATCTTTGATGCCTCGCTAACATTTGAGCCTTTTATTCAGAACTCTGTTAAGACATCCTTTTTCCACTTGAGAAATTTTGTTTACGTCATTTTGCTGTCCTTCTCAGTTGCTGAAAGGTTGATGAATTGTTTTGTTTTCTCACGTATTGATTATTGTAATGCACTTCTTGCTGGTGTATCTAAAACTTCAATAAGCAAATTACAATATGTACAAAACTCTGCGGCTAGAATTCTGTCTGGGGCTAAATCCAGTGATCATTTCACCAGTTTTAGAGTCTTTACACTGGCTCCCTGTCAAATACCGTATTGATTTTAAAATCCTTTTGTTAACTTTTAAGGCATTGCATGACCTGGCCCCTCAATACCTGTCTGATCTTTTAATTCTTTACAAACCTTGTCGAAATCTACGGTCTTCTCAGTTTGGTCTTTTAAATGTGCCCAAGACACGGCTCCGCTCCATGGGTGATAGGGCATTTTCTGCTTATGCTCCTAAGATCTGGAACTCTCTCCCAATAAACATCAGGGAGGCAAACTCTGTAGCCACTTTCAAAACTCGTCTTAAAACATTTTATTTCAGTACTGCTTTTATTTGACTGGATCCTTTGCTTTGTTTTATTTTAAAGTATTTTGTGTGCTGCTTTATTAATGTGTGATGTATTATTTTGATTCTTTGTTCAGCGCTTTGAGAAGGAAACTTTTACTGGCGCTATATAAAATAAATGTATTATATTATTATTATTATTGAATACATTTAAAAAACCGATGAAATTGCTTGGGGGGTCAGATGTGTCCCGCGGGCCGTAGTTTGCCCACCTGTGATCTACCCCAACAAGATTTAACATGCAACCTTCTGGTCTGAGACACGCTACCGTTGCGCCACGAGATCTCACATCAAGAGTCTGATCATGAACATGTCATCTGAACATGTCAATTGAAATCTTCAGGTGTTTATTTTCTCAGGATGATACGGCTAATGTTCCTTCTGTTGAACTGTCTCGCCATATATTAGCTGTACTTTTGCCCAGTTTCACGGTATTATCTATAATAAAACACTTGACAAACGGTCACTACAAAACCGAGAAAAATATCATTCTTATTTTATCGAATACATCTCGAGTTCGTTATTAATTAGACTTTATTAGTTATCACGATTATGAAAGATTTATAATCAGATTGCAGTCTAGAATAAACAGAAGACACCAGACGAAAACGAAAGTTGTGTAGAGAACGTGGTTTGAAAGATGCCGTTGTCGTTTCTGCTTCATTTTCTGATGCAGAAGTTCTTACGCAGAGAAGTTTGTTGATAAATAAAGATATATATATAGGCCTATATAACGTACCCCTCTCCGTTTTGAACAAGACAAGACATGGCAATATCAATGGGCTCATTGGCGTTAAGAGGAGCTGTACAGACTTTACAATCGCATGACACAATTTCACTTTTTACCTGAACTTGCGTTACACTACAGTACAAAACTGCGACTAACGCATGACTTTGTGGCGCAACGGTAGCGCATCTGACTCCAGATCAGAACGTTCCGTATTAAAATCACAGTTCACCCAAAAATGAAAATTCTTTCATCATTTAGGCTACTCAGGTTGTTCCAAATCTATATACATTTCTTTGTTCTGATGAACACAGAGAAAGATATTTGGAAGAATTTTCAGTAACCAAACAGATCTCAACACCCGTTGACTGCCATATACAGTAGTGGCACAACAAATACATTTATACTATTTTGGAAAAATCTGAGAATAAGTAAATGATGACAGAAATTTCATTTTGGGGAAACTATTATGTTACTCGTGGGGAAGACATTTAAAAGATTTTATGAGTTGGATTTAGTTCATATGTAGTCTTCGCTCATTTTAGTATCAAAAGTTCTGCTGATGATGTCGAATTTTATTTATCTGCTGATGTTAAATGTATTGTTTTCTTCTAAAGGCCGCCTCATTGGCTACTAGTTTCTGTCAATCAAATACATCTGTCTGGTGTCATTCAGGTAGTAATTTCCGACTCCTGATTAATCTTCATTAAGGGAAAAGTTAATCTTAAAATCAAAATTGTGTATTTTTGTCACAACTAAGCCAATTGAAAAAAAAAAATAATTTTGACTTGTGCTCTGAATTTTTGTACAGTGTTTTGACAGTTTTAAACCGAAAATATTTTATTGGTTTGTGGGATTTGAACCCAGGACCTAACACAATGCTCTACCATCTGACCTACAGAAACGCTTCAGTATCTTTGGCTCCATTTATTGAAATGTTTCGTATGATTGTGAAGGGCTCTTTGTGACTGTTTAATACCACAAATTTCACAACAAATCATTGCAAAAAAGTCTTTGTGTCATGAAAATCACAAAGGTACAAACAAAAAACGATATATATCATAATTTAACTCTGTATTTGTATGCTTTTATTCTAGAGAGCTTCATGTGCACAGATGACTGAGCTGGAGGTCATCTAACTGGTTTCATCTTTTACAGTGTTGTTTGTAACTTATTTGTCTAAAACACATCTGTAAACATACTTTTTGTCTTTCATTTCTCTTTTTGTTTATTCAAATAGTTTATTGGTTTCTGTTATTATATATTTACGCAATACATATTTTACATTGTTTTTATTTCATCCTTTATGTTTAAAACATTTGAATTTGGTCTTTAGTTTATTGTCGCTGTGTTTTTTTGTATCTTGTTAATATTTATGTGCTGCTTTTAGTTTATTGCTTGACATTATTTGTTGCGTAGTTTCAATTGTATTTTTATGCATCTGTTGCATTGTGTGACTTTGTTTTGTAGACTTTTTTGTTGTCTAAATGTTAAGTGTTTTTTGGCACCTCTTTTGACATTGATTTTTGCTTTATTTGGCTAGATTTTATTGTCAGCATCAATAAAACACTATACTTGCATATGCTTGGTTTCTGTGGTTTTTCCAACTATTCAATATATTATTATATATTGGGCCAATTGTGGGGCCACTTTGGCTCTTTATTGGGTTACACATGGGGATAAAGGCAATGTTATGGGACAGTTAGGGCTGATTCCAGGGACATGAAGGAAGTTGTGGGTGAGTTTTGGTCTGCTTCAGGCATGGTTCTGGTATTCTTTAGGCAAGCAGCTTAAGGGCCATTCGAGGGAAGTGGTCCGTGGTGGTATGTGGGCCATAACAACTGGCCCAATTGAACCAAATAAGGCTCATAACCAATTTGTTATCTGGGTAGCCACAATATAAGCTTCCAATGCTGTAAAACGAGTTGTACGTTTATTCCTTTAACGAAACCATAGCACGACTCGCAAGCTTATGTTGATTTAGTGACTATGGGATGATTATTAATCTTAGGCCTAACCAGCACAAAACTTGGTTGTGAAACCTTGTTAATTAAACCCATTGTTTTTTTCCATTTTAAGTCATTTAAATTAATCTTTATGGTTTATTTGTCACGTATCTTCATTTTTACATTATTTTTGTGATATTGAATGTTATATTTGACATCATAATTATTGACTGTTAAAATACCACGTGCTAGATGTTGTCATGTAAGTTACTGTGTAGTCTATATGAAGTGATTTCAAGGACAGAGTTCATTGCAGGCAATATGACAAAGATTAATAAATACATTTGTCAAGTAACGTTATTAGGCTTCGGCCTTAGTAGTGGTCCTGAGATATTTTAAATATAAAATTTTAAATGAGAGAGGTTGAACATGTTCAACTGAATGTTCATTATTTCATGCACTTCTCTCTCTACGCTTTTCTCTCTCTCAGGAGTCAACGAATTTGACACAGTGAATTTAATGAAGTTGGTCATTAATGAAGTGATGCATTAATGTGGTTCAGGTAAACATTGCTTTGTGTGTTCAACTGTTAATTTGTTATTCTATAAAATACACAAAATCTTAAATCTACCCTGAGTCCTCCTGTGTCTTCACTCTGTACCTGAAATGTGGTTAATCTAGTGACTGAAAAGGCTATACCATGATTTATTGATGTGTTGTTATATTATGCTAGTATTGCAGTCGGATAATATTGGAGTCGCCAGAGATCTGTAGACCAGCCGGTGACAGCAGAGACAATGACGGTGTCATGAACTCTGGGTGAGACATAGACAGAGGACCCAGATGCAGACAGCGGGCAAGGGGTAAACAAGGAACACTAATAATAAAAAAACAGGAAAAAAAAAAAACCAAAAGGCAGCGCGGTAAAAACAACCAAAACAGTCCAAAAAATGGGTAGTAAAAACTATGGACTTTCAGTGACAAAGACCTAACCTACAACCCTATACCAACGCTAAGGGGGGACAACACTTGGAATTAAATACTTACAATAACACTCCAACTTACCAAACTGACAAAAGATAAAAAAACACCAGGACACTCACCAAACCATATGACACGCCACACAATGAAAACCAGGGGGGCCACAGGGACACAGGAAAACCACCCAGGGCATCATAAAGGGATCAAAATCAAAGGACCCGGCGGGACAGGTGTTGGGGGCATTTTTGAAAATCAGAACGAGCAACTAAAAGAGGCCGAAAAACCAACCCCTCCCCCCCCGCAGAGGGGCCAGGAACCAATGGGGACAAGGATCTTGGAGTTGATTGGAGGAAGTATGGTGAGCCATTTAAGTGCCTAAAAAATTGTCTCTCTCCACATAAAAACCATTTGGGGTTCTCTGTCCCCCCAGAATCCCGCCACTAGGCAAGAGAACAAAATGACCTCCATGGATGCCCGGGCCCCAGACAAGGAACCCTAACTTGGGGGGGGGGACTAAGAAAATGGGCTTGACACTTGTTGGGTAATCCGCGCTGCACAGAACTACACAACACCCACAAACCCCCCACAACCACACCCTAATGATTAGTAAAACCGCGACATTAAATTCGTCGCACACCATTAAGAACCTATGCACTAAATTTTATCTTTTTAAACCTGATTCACTAACTCGCAGCTATATTTATATCCGTATTTACATAAAATACTCTTGATTTCATTTGTGAAAACCATGAAACAACTAAATACATAAATTTCACTTTTTACATTTTAAAAGCACGGTAATTATGAATAATGTTATACAATAAAATCCATTGCAACATATGTTTTTACACTAACCTTTAAGTCATTTAAGAGAAAAGGTGAGCAATTTCACAATAACAGTAAGTTGAAATAAACTTGAAACAGCTTAGTTTTTTTTAGTTAGGCAACAAATATAGTTTTACAGTGTGTTTGTTGTGCAAATAAAATCTGTTTTTTTTGTTAACATTAAGATTATTCATCA